>CM030359.1:371701326-372208826 GCA_017893485.1 Hemerocallis citrina
TGATCTACAAATCTAACTCTACAGCATTGGTAAAACTGATGGCCACTTCTGAAATCTTCTTTGGAGCTTTGTATCATCCGTGATACTCGGCAAATGCCAAGACTCTTCATCCTCTCTAATGCATCCGTTTCTTGCTGCTCTTGAATTGCTTGGTCATAGCTCTGTATTTTCCTTGACACTTGCTGGTTCCAGAACAAATTTGTTCTCCAATTCTTTCCATGCTGTGTCTAATAAGATGGAATTTTAAACTCTAAATATTCATTGAAGACTTCACATTTTCTTTTTGTTGATGGTTTATATGCACTTCATAGGATCATCTGACAATGACAATCGGTGCCCTATGTCACTGTTTGAATTTGTGCTTGATACTAGCACTGTCACATTTACCCGATTCCCGGATCCGACCCGGACCCGGCATTGGACCGGAACCGACCCGATCTATCCGGGTCCGGGTCCGGGTCCGCTCAAAATAGACCTGGACCCTTTAAAAAATATCCCAAACAATATGGAATCCACACCCACCTCTCTTTTTTTTTCCTTGCCATTTAAATTTTACTGCATACATTCTCAGTTCAACTTCACCTTCTAATTATATATCGAACTAAGCACTACAAATCAAACCAGTAAACTATCTATCTCATGCTTGTAAAATTCTTATCTAGGAGAAATTCTAACATCATCAGAACCAAGTGGATCCTTGCTCTGACAATGTCATGATAAACAGTCTACTATCCTTTTGGTATTGGCTCAATAGCAATGAAAAGGCAACTCCTAAGACTTGGCAAGTGCAAGTCCTTGACTTTATTCATGTAATTAAGTAGGGCACTGGGTACAAAAATTGTTCGAACCGTTGGGTACCGGTATAAAAATACTAAGTGCAAATATTTATTTCTCGCTACTGGACCCGACGGGTAGTTTTTTTAACTAGGACCTGGACCCAGACCTGGGTCCGGGTCCAATTTTTGGAACCGTGAGGCACCGGGTCCAGGTAGTGGAGGACCCGACCCGATATGATCCGATACTAGCTCTATTTGATACCATGAGTTGAACAAATAACTAATAAATTTGATTACTTGCTTTGTAGGTTTAGTCTTTGACTTCTCAAGTTTTGGAAAATTGAAGTACTAACTTTTCTAGTGAAAATAACATATTAGTGTCAGAATATAGAGATCTTAAAGTAAAGGTGTTCATGTTAATGAAAGAGTCCCACATTGAAAATACTGTTTCTACTTTCTAGTTGCCTCTGGTTTAAAGTTTCTGACATTAACCTTAGCACAGAAAAAAACTTAATGGAGTTATTTTAGTGTCGGTAATAATTTCTTAGCCATTTGACCTCTTTTTGCAAGGTTCTGAAGGAGTTGAATCTCAACTGGCAGCCGCTGTCACCTTAGCATCTTCTGTTGACTATACATCATCGAAATCTTCACTGAAGCCATTATTGCCTCTTGTAAGTGGAAGGCCAACCAATCAGATATTTCGGATAATTTTCTTTTGTTGTATGTTTATATATCTTGTAGAATATGATAACAAAGTTAATATAGGTGAATCTATTTTGCAGGCTGATCCAGCTCAGGCTCTTAATGTCCCTGTCGTCCCACTAGGTACCCTGCTGGCAGCTGCTTATCCTCTTGCATCTCGCCCTCCATATGTCTTGTCATGGCTTAATCCTCAAGTCTCAGCTCCGGACATGATGCATCCTGAGTTGTTTGAGAAACTTGTCCTGAACAATTTCTGTAAGTACAAGGTTTTCTTTGTTTGGCTGAAATGCAAAAATTTGTCCTAAAGTTTTACCAGAAAGCAAAAAACTACTCTCAGTTTGTAGTTTTAAAAATAATTTTAAAGTTTTAAAGTACCCTAAAATTTCAAAAAAAAAATGATCATAAAAGTTTCCCTTTTCCATCAAATTTGGAAAGTTAAAGTTGAGAAATGAAAAAAATAGTTGATAATAACTACCCTTAATTTGGGCAGAATACCAAAATTTGACAGAAATAGGAAACTTTAGGATAGTTTCTTAGTTTTTAAAATTATGAAAACAATTTCAGTAAGGGGGGTGGTTTACATACAGAATTTTATCATCCATATTTGGGTTGAAATATACCCATCACTACATGAAATTTATTCATTAAGTTGACCTTATACGAGTATTCTTAATATATTCTATTTACGATAAAATTGAATTAGAGTTTACGTAACATTGCTCGTCTTCATTTGAATTATTTCTGCATTATGATTTGTTCTTCTCCCAAGAATAAAGTGAATATTTATGCTTCTTGATAATGATTTGTTTCAAGCGGTCTGAGTTTTCTGTTTGTATCCCATGTATATGGAGTGATTTTTTAATTCATATTGCTACTCCCACTCTCATCAGATTGAACCATGTATAAAATTATAAGGAGAAAATTAAAACGGGCTACTTAGTTCTTATATGTGGACCATGCATGTGAGAGTTGAAGTTGCTGTTCAATTTGGAGTGGCATACTATCACCACTCATGTTCACTTTGGGGCATACAATCATAATAAATTAATCATTCTAGATTCTATGAATTCATTATCTGTTATGTTGATCCATGTGCAACTTGAGAATTTTCTTTTTGTTGAAGCGTTTGCACAATCAACACCTGTCAACCTTCCCTTGTCATGATCTTGCTTATCTAATGAGTTTTGAGGGATGTAATTGTTCAAGGCAATTGAGGAGACGAAGTTGTCTTCCATATCTAAAGAGTTTTGACGGATGTAATTGTCTAAAGGCATTGAGCAGACCAAATTGTCCAGGAATTTATAGAGGTTGCCGTGATCTAAGGGTTTTTTTTCTTCCTATTAACACTTTCAGGGCATGATTCATGAATAAGACATTTAGCAAGACTTATTTGAAACTTTGTTAATTGTGGTTAGTCTTTCAATCAGTGTTTTAGATATCGGCCATTGCAATAAGTTTTTTAAATATAGGCTGCCGTTACTGATTGAACATTTTCAAAATAAATGCCGTATTGATACTTTTTGAGCATTATATCAACTAATATTCATTATATCGACCAATCCAATATAGACTAGCATTGAGGAAATTTTTTAGCTCAAATCTGATCCACTCAGTAAAAAATCTAATTTGATCTCTTCTTCTTTCTTGTTCGTTTTGTTTATGTTTTGTATTTGGTGGCACCCTCATTGTCACGTCTTCTTCTCTTCACTTTGTCACCTCTTACTGTCTTCTTTTCATTGTGTCCTCATGGTTTTGTTTCTGTTGGTTAATCTTTGACCTCATTGCCTTGGCTTCGTCTTCTCTCCATAGTAAAAGCTTCCTCAGCTCCTCTGATTGTCTTCTTTTGCATTGCGCCCTCATGATTTCGTTTCTGTTGGTTAATCTTTGACCTCATCGCCTTGACTTCGTCTTCTTTCCATTGCTCCAGATTATAAGCTAACTTCTCTCTCGCTCGCTTTCTCCTTTCTGTTTGCTTTTCGTGAGAATTGAGATGTGAGATGGTGAACCCCCCCCCCCCCCCCCCCCCCCCGTCCGTGTGCGCGCACGTGTGCTGAGAGTTGAGATATTGAGATAGTGATTATGTAGGGTTTTTTCCACACATAAGCCACTCACAAAATTGTTATTTCCATAAAAGCCACCCACATTGTGGGAATAATTTTATTTTAGTCATTCTGGTAATTTGCTGCATAATCAGTAAGGAGTATTCAGTGAATTTTAACACTACATGGGAAAAATTACCATACTACCTATGTCTTCTACCTCTCGCAAATTAACTATTTTTATAATTTTAAAGAAAAGAAAAGGAGGTAAGCACGAAGGCAGCAACAGCAGTGGTGCCCAACAATGGACTCGTCAACAAAGGAGCAGATGAGGGAATTGAGGATAATCAACCGAGGAACACCATCTTAATTGGCCAACTCAATGTAGCATTATTCTTTTGCTTCTCTTGACTCAATATAGTAGTAGTAGAGTAGTCTCTGAACTGGAATTGCTCCCACTTCTGACCTATTCAATTGTTGACAAATCACTATATCAAACCCCCCTTCAGTGAATTTCAAACCACCTCACTTCTTCATTGGAATTTCCCCAAAACGGGCAATTTAATTCCAATTGAGACCACTTTTTAAAACCAACACATTTCGATTAGGGGTGGACCCAGGCCGTGCCTAGCATAGTCCTGGCCCAACCCACGCGAGGGCCTAGATCGGTAAGCCCAAATGCTAGTCTTATTGGGCCTGGGTTAACTTACATGCCTAATGTGCCAACTCATCCATGTGTGTATTTTGTGATATATCGTGCCTACATAATATTATTTCAATGTTTCAAATATGTAGTAGTTTCTGAACCAACTTCAAATTTAGGTTTATGATGTATACAAATAAGAAAGAAGAACAGGTTTATTATTTTTATTCGTGAGAAAATTTGATTTTCCCACGAGTAACTGAATTTTACAAAGCAGATAAACTCGTATATCAAGAAATCAGCAACCAAAAATTCAACCTGATATTCCTAGACTATTAATATTTCACTCTCAATTAGTATATACATATATACCACTGGTGTAGAGTAGTACATGTACCATATGATTAAAATGGTACATTTACTGCTTTTCTAAATGGATCTTGCCTAGGGCCGCCCACGGCCTGGGCCAGTACATACCCAGGCCTAGCCCATTTCAGTTTGGTCCTCAATTTAGATGTCCAAGCCCTACCTATTCCCAAATAGTACTAGCTCATGTACTACAAAAAATCGTGCCAGCCCACGTGCTTTCGTGCCGGCCTAGGCCATCTTGATCCCTAATTTAGATGAACAAGTTTCAGAAACCCGTAAGGTTGGAAGGTTGAAGGGCTTGAATGGGTACAATAATGGGAAGCAATGTTGGTTTTTGGGGTCCTTTGCTTCTTGGATTTGTGCTGAAGGTTGGTCATGGCTTTTTCCCCTGAGATGTTTATTTCCAATCAGATTATGAAGTTTTTTTAAAAAATTTGTCAAAGGCAGCTGTAATTGAACGGCTTGGGGCATAACACATTATATCAGTGAGAAAGAGGAAGAGAGATTAGGAAGAAGAGGGTAAAATTATAATTTGAAAGGCTAGGTTGGGAGCTAACTAGAGTTAACCTGACAAAGTGGCTAAACTGGAACATGCCTCTTACTGTGAGTGGCTTTTATGGAATTAACAAATTATGTGTGGCTTATTTGGAACTAGATTTGTCCGTGGGCACGTGCCTACGGCACGTCTTCGGAACGATACAACACACGAAAAGCCCTGTAAACAGTAAAACAATAATTATGTAGTTCAAGTTTGAATAGTATGACAATAATTAGTTGTAAATAAAAGTCCATGTTTCTATTAGTATATGTTGAAAAATAATTATAAATGAGGGTGTAAAATCCAACTTCTTAAAACTTTAAGGGTGGAAAATGATGAAATTGAACTGTTGAAGAGATATTTGTTATTTTCAATATGACATGCAATAAAAAAAAGCATAAAAATTCTGAAAATTTTACAAACCGAAATCTTTAAATCTAAATTTCTAAATAAAAATAAAGAAAGAATGGGGGAGAGAGGGAGAGAGAGAGAAAGAAAGAAATATGAAAAAGTAAAGAGAGGAGAGATAGTAATAAAGTAATGAGTTTTTTAGTTTTGGAGGGAAAATTTAATTTTGGGGTTTGAAATTTTGGGTGGAAAAATATGTTTTGTGAGAATCAATTTAGGCCATTGGTTTTAGGGGAGGTTGAATGAGGCCACCTGATAGCTTTCTTTGTAATTTATTATATAGATTAGCATATTCGTGAGTGGCCTATACAGAAAAAACAACCTTTATTTTATATGTGGGTGCCTCTTATTGTGAGTGGCTTTTATGGAATTAACAAATTATGAGTGACTTATTTGGAATTAGCATATTTGGAACTTTTTACCAAAATGACCCACCTTTTGAAAGTATTTACCAAATTGGCCCACTTTTGAAAGTATTTACCAAAAGGACCCACTTACTATCTCAGATAGCGAGTTGGGTGAAAATAACCTAGCTGTCTGAGATAGCGAGTGTATGTTGAGGTGTTAAAACGTGAAGAAAATTTTCAAGTTTAGACTCGCTATCTTAGATAGCGAGTTTGGTGAAAACAACATCGCTATCTGAGATAGCGTGTGTATGTTGAGGTGTTTCTCCACCACTTAGAAAAACTTGAAGAAAAATATAAAGTTTAGACTCTCTATCTCAGATAGCGAGTGTGTTTATACCACTCTCGCTAACTGAGATAGCAAGTGTCGATTGGGGAGTTTTTAAAGACTCGTTTGTTGTTTCGCTATTTCTCTAAAACACACTATAAATCCATCATATATTAACTCTACCTGAAATGCATACCACAACACTCGTTATCTGAGATAGTGAGTTCATTTGTACTAGACTTGCTATCTCAGATAGCGAGTGTAATTGTACTCAATTTTCAGAAAAAAATTGAACATGAATGTATACAACTACACTCGCTATCTGAGATAGCGAGTTTAGTTCAATTGAACTCGCTATCTCAGATAGAACTAGACTATCTTTAGATAGCGAGTGTTGTTGTACTCATTTTTCAGAGAAATTTTGAACATTGAGTACAACTACACTCGCTATCGGAGATAGCGAGGTCAATTGAACTACGCTCGCTATCTACGCTCGCTATCTGAGATAGCGAGCGTAGTTATATACATTTCAGGTAGAAATTGCATGTTTAAAATTTCTCTAAAAAATGAGTACAACTACACGTGCTATCTGAGATAACAATGTCAGTTGAACTAGACTCGCTATCTGCGATAGCTAATGTAATTATATACATTTCAGATAAAAATTGCATGTTTAAAATTTCTCTGAAAAATGAGTACAACTACACTCGCTATCTGAGATTGCGAGTTCATTTGAACTAAACTTGCCATCTCAGATAGCGAGTATGTCGATTTGGTAAATTGTTTCAAAAGTGGGTCAGTTTGGTAAATACTTTCAAAAAGTGGGTCATTTTGGTAGAAAATTCGCATATTTGTGGGTGGCCTATACAGAAAAAAGAACCTTTATTTTATTTTTTTTCAGTTTTTAGTTGTTAGGTTTGAAATTTTTTTTGTGTTAAACTGTTTTCTGCTCTCTTATAATAATTTTTTCTCTTTTTTTAATGTTCCCAGAATACTCGATCCTTACGTGTCTGTGTGTTTCTGCTGTCTCACTAGATTTTATAAATTCCTAGAAGTTTTTGATGGAGAGAACTCAAGGGATATAAGAATGAGAATGAGTATCTTATTTCTGGGGAGCATTTTTTTTAGTTTTAGACAAACTTGTTAGAATTTTTGTGCTTGACATTTTGAATTAGGAGAATTTAGTTTAGGTTTATTGAGCTTGGTATTGAGTTCTTTGTATCTGGAACATTCATATATGTATATTGATTGAAATGCTAGGAGTGTCCTCATGCATGCACCACAGAGCTTGAAGTGTGTTGGAAACATTCATATATAGTAAAGCGATGAGTTCCGGAACTCTGTTAATGAAGTTAATGAACTCTATTGATGAACTTAGGGATATGTGATGAGTAAGCACACACATGTATAATATGTCTATAACTTATTAAATCTTATGTTAAATGCACCAGAGGCGTGGATTGTGTTAGAAACATCAATATGTAGTGATTACTTCTTGAACTCTGTTTTATGTACTTTGGAACATTTAGATACTGTGGTAAGCATGCTGATGCATAATACGGTTCAAACTTATATAGCTTTATGTTGTTTAGTTCGTATCTTTAACAGGCACCAAGTAATATCTTTCTTTGTTGTATTGTATTGTATTGTATGCAATTTCATGTAGATGTGGCACTATATATTGTGGTTATGACTATTATTGCTTTAATTAGTGTTGCTATTTATTTTTGTGTGGGAGCAAACAGATGTGATTTTTTTTAATGATAACAATAAAGACCTGACTTTTGTCGATGTTGACCGTTAAAAACTGCACTTGACTTTGAGATCTGATCGTTAGGATTGGCTGATATCGCTCTTGTGGACCAACAAACAAGTTTGAAACATCGGAGAGCGACAGACCCTCCGACGCCCAAGTCAGAAACTCGAAGATATGGTGGGTTTTGAGTGCGGGATTTACAATTATCTGGTTTCTAAGGAGGTCTCGATGTATATATAGTCGCTGAGGGGTGCCAGTTTCAAGATATTCATCTATATGTACTTTCCGGTGTTTGGATAGAGTTGGTTACCCCTTTCATGTGAAAGATCGAGTCAGGAATCTTCCCTTGATGAAGAGTTTTCAAACTCTCTTGTGCATGGGGGATATAATCGCTTACCCCATAGAAATAAATAGGGGGTTTAAACTGAGCTCGATGAATCTGGACTCCTTTGCACTAGAGCTGTTATAGCAGTTTCCGGTGTTCTAAAAATCACTAGGCAGTAGTCGGGCTGCCGATGGAGGCCTAGTGCCTAGACCTTGTAAATGAGGCCTAGACGGTTAGGCGTTAGACATTTTTTTAATTTAATTTTTAATTTTATTTTTGCCTCCAATTATCTTTTGGTTTTGTTTTGTTGTTCCACCATTAGGGGTGTAGAATGGACAGGACGGTCCGTCGTCCGTTCGAGTCCGACTTGAGAAATGGCCCGACCGTGGACCGTCCGAATTGATATACGAACCGAACTTGAACAAATTATTAGGTTCGATGTTTTACCGAGCTCGAGCCGGACATAAGTCCGTCCGAGTATTATTGCGGTCCGATGCTTTACCGAACCCAGTCCGGACTATAAAAATTTTGTCCGACCTGAACCGAGCTGGACATAAATCCGTCCGAGTAGAATTTCAGTCCGAGCTTGAACATATGACTGTCCGGTCCTGTGCGGTCCTGTCCGGTCCCGTCCGGTCCGATTTACAGCCCTATCCACCATGCATCATCTTGCTCTTTATTGCTCTCCATTTTTACTCTTGATTTTTCTCCTTGCTATTCAAGATAAGCTTTAGATAGTCTAACAGACATGATTGCATCAAGGTGTTGGTTTTGGTAATATATTTGGGCAGAGCGATGATTTATCAGGATAATTATCAGAATTTTTAATGTCTTAATTAGATGTATCGAGAAAATAAATTATTATACTAGTTCTAGTCTGTCTCTTTTGAAATCTGGATTCACATCTTTTCATAATCAAAAGCATAAGTAGATTTGATATCTTGGAAGCAAACAATGTTGTACTAGCGGTTTTCAGTGAACTCTAACTGACAATTTGTAATGTTGGGCTGTGTGTTCTCCTTCTATGAAAACAATTTCGGGGAAAAAAATAGAAGCTATCTCTTCCTAATCTGATGATTGTCTAAATATGTAGTAGCTATATAAGTATATATATTTTTGAATATCGGAAAACTGTTGTCATCCCGTTTCATTGATAAGTTGATACCGGAACAATAACTTTAAATCCTCAAGATGAAAATAATTAACCAGACCACACCTACTACTACAAGCAAAAGACACCACCTGGGAACTATTATTACTACTGCACTAATATGAACCAAGTCTCTAACTCCTATACCCGGAAATTATTTTTAAACGGGTTCGGGTCGGGTCGCGTCGGGTCGGGTCGGGTCGAATCGGGTTAAGCTCTATTTTATGATCTGGGTTAGCCTAGGCTGCCTAGACCTGCCTAAACTCTGCCTGGACCCGTCCAATAGGCCAAACTATTTTTTTTTCAAACGCTTAGGGCCTAGGCAAGTCGCCTGGGGACCGCCTAGCGACTAGGCGCCGCCTAGACCAATTTTTAGAACAGTGGTAGCCCCTATTACATGCTGGATCAGGTCAATGGGTTTGAAAACGGCCCAGCTCCTTTTGTCGGGCTTGTATCTACTGAAATTTACCGTTTTACCCCTAGAACCTTTAAGGTTTGTGCCTAATTTGAACGGTCATGATTTTGAACTATTTTTACCCATATCACAAGCACCCCATTCTCGAAGACCAGGGCCGGCCCTGAGTTCCGGGGGGCCCTAGGCAAACTTCCGAAATGGGGCCCCCTACCCCATATAAAAAAAAAAAAATTTACGCGCGAAATGCGTGCCTATATTTACAAGGGAAGTTTGAAATCGGGGGCCCCAAAAATGGCGATTTCGGCGGGGGCCCGAGGCGGCCGCCTTGCCCGCCTACATATCAGGGCCGGCTCTGCATCCCGCGGAAGGAATATGAAAGATGAAACCATGGTCATCAACCAAGGAATATGAAACTATGGTCATCAACCAATGGTAGAACTAGACACAAACCAGCATTCCATCCAATGTGCAACCAACATTTATAAAATCACACTTGTAACTAAAACTAACATGGTACCAGACAATACATCTTAAATCTAAATCCTTACCACGCATCTTGTGAGCACAATTCCAGCACACATCATCAAGTTACCAAACAGCATTTGAAACAAATAAAATTGAATGGAAAAAAACACATACTCCTTGGATCCTCTTGCCAGTCACAGGGCATCTCGGCCCCTTCGCCCTCTTCTTTGCAGTCTGATAAGTAAGCTTCCCACCTATATTCACACATCAAAGCCAAGACCAATCAACAACAACACAAACTTATTAAAAAACTAAAATTGAACTCCAATCACATAACAAGATAAAATTTTGAAGCAAACCCACATGATAAATTCAACTAGAAAACCGACCCATCTAAAGAAGACTACATAAATGGCACGAAGATGAACTAGGATTTCGAACACTAAAGAAAGAGCCTACACCCTAATACCAAAATTGAACCTTTCCCATAACAAGATACGATTTTGAACCAAACGCAGATGATATAATCACATAAAAATCCGACTGAAGTAACAGAATTTCACAAAATGGGACGAGAACTATCTAAGCATAAACCATAATTCGATCGGAGAAGGAGGAAAGATGGGATCTTTACCTGGGGTCTTGACAACCCTAGTCTGATTGGACTTGGTGGCGTAGCTGTGACGCTTGCGGTAAGTCAAACGCTGCACCATTTTTTATGCTCTCTTCTTCTTCGCTCCTCTGCTTTGGCGGCTGCAAACAAAATGGAGAGGGCAGAGAAGAGGAGGTGATTCAGTTTAAGAAGAGTTTCAATATTGTGACCTAGATCGGACGGTTGATACTTGTTGGATCTGACGGTTCGTATTAGGGCACTCAAATTTTGTAGGCATTTTCCCTGTTCGACCCTTGGATTAAGTTAGTATTCTTCACGTGCGATGCAGCCTGGTGCCCCTTAAAAATTTTGGGCCCTGGGCATGAGCCCAGTTCGCTCTACCCCAGGGCCGGGCCTGTCGAAGACTTTAAGTTTCACAACATTTAAGAAGTTGTTTGCCAGTTTTTAATGAATTACAGAACTTATCGGAGTCTTCAGGGACGTTTGAATCTTGCTCGGAGTGTAATGGCTTTGTTCCGAGTTTGTAAAGCATGTAGAATTATTTTGAGAATTTTCTGATTTTTGGATTTTTTTTGGATTTTCCCCAAAATTTTAATCATTTTTCAGAATTTTAATTAATTAATCCAAATTTTAAATTAATTTCTGGAATTTAAAATTATTTTGTTCTAAAATTATAACTAATTTTCGGATGTTTGAAATAATATTCCGAATTTTTAATTATTTTTAGAATTTATAAAATAATTTTCTTAATTTTAAAATAATTTTTCTGGAAATTTTAATTAGTAAAAAATTAAATATTAAATGAAATTACCTCGATCGTTGATCGATTGGAGCACAGATTTTGAGGCAATCCAACGGTCACGAATCATCAAAACAACTGGTTTCTTGGTTCGATGATGGTCCACCGATGAGGGAGCGTGCCCCTCGTTTCAGTGACGCGCACTAACACGTGGGGCTCCTAGTATGTCAGCAATCCCTTTTTCTTTTTCTTTTTATTTTGGCACGTGTTTTGCACGTAAAATCATAAAGCGCGATTATTCAAGAGATTTGGATCTTCCATCGCGCGCGGTGTGAAAATTGAGGTGATCGAACGGTGGTGAGCGGCTAAAGCAATCACTCTCCCCAGTTTTGCTTTAAGCATCGAGGAGGAGCGTGGGGCCCAGGCATCAGTGACTCGGTCTACCACATCAGCGGTCAACGTTGACTGGTGAATGCATTGATGTGGCGTTAACCAGTCAACAAAAAAATTTGGATTTTTTTGAGGTTTTTTTTGGCTCCACGTAGTCGGCTTACGTCATGATGACGTTAGTGACTTTTTTCTTTTTCCTTTTGCTGTTCTTTTTTTCTTGGCCCTCGTGCGCAGCTGTAGTATAACATATATTGCCGGTGCTACAGAGATCCGATTGGGGCGTATGACCCCTTGTTTCGAAGGGTACTCGAAGATCTATAAGTTTTGTTCAGAAGTTGGTTGAGGAATAATCTGTCTTGGGGTCAAAATTGGCCCGCAATGTCTCTTCTTTCGGGGAGTTGGGAAGATGTGAGCTACGAGGACTTTGCCATGGAGAAGCTATGAGCTTCGCTTCTAAGGAGCTACGAAGAGGAGCTTCGGTGTCGGGTGCTATGAAGAGGAGCTTCGCCATCAGAGGAGTTACGAAGAGAAGTTTTGCTCACGGGGGGCTACGAAGAGGAGCTTCGGTGTCGGAAAGCTTTGAAAAGGAGCTTCGCTTCCGTGGAGCTACGAATAGGAGCTTCGACACTGGGGAGCTACGAAGTGGAGCTTCGCTCCCGAGGGGCTAAGAAGAACTTTGTCGACGGGGAGCTTCGTGCCTGTACTGGAAGGTTGATAAGGATTTTCCTAGTGTTTTCGCGTCGACTCGCTCTCTTTTTGTGTTGCTACCTCCTGAATTGAGTCTGTGTTTAAGAAGTGGCTCTGAGAAAAGTTAGACTCTAAACTTGCTGTTTGAACCCGACAAGTTTGTAGAAGTGTCTTGAGGAGAGTCAGACTCCGAACATGCTGTTTGAACTCAACAAGTTTGTAAGAGCGGCTCGAACAGGGAGTTGGCACCGACCTTGCCGTTTGAGCCCGACAAATTTGTAGAGGCAACCTGAGGAGAGAGTTGGCACCGACCTTACTGTTTGAGCCAGACAAGTTTGTAAATGTGATCCTTGGAGGGAGTTGGACTCTAAACTTGCTGTTTGAGTCCGACAAGTTTGTAGAGCCGACCCGAGGAGGGAGTTGACGCCGACCTTGCCGTTTGAGCCCGACAAGTTTGTAGAGGCGACCTGATGAGGGATTTGGCGCCGACCTTGATGTTTGGACTCGGCAAGCTTGTAGAGGCGACCCGAGGAGGGGGTTGGCACCAACCTTGCTGTTTGGACCCAACAAGCTTGTAGAGGCGATCCAAGGAGGGCGTTGGCACCGACCTTGCTGTTTGAGCCCCACAAGTTTGTAGAGGCGACTTGAGGAGGGAGTTGGCGCTGACCTTGCCGTTTGGATTCGACCAACTTGTAGAGACGACCCAAGGAGGGAGTTAGCATCGACCTCGCCATTTGAGCCTGACAATTTTGTTGAAGCAACTCGAGGAGGGAGTTGGTGCCGAACTTGCTGTTTGCACCCAACAGGTTTGTAGAAGCATCTCGAGGAGGGAGTTGGTGCCGAACTTGTTGTTTGCACCCAACAGGTTTGTAGAAGCAAACTCGAGGAGGGATTTGGACTCCAAACTTGCTGTTTGAGCCCAGTAAGCTTGTAGAGACAACTCAAGGAGGGGGTTGGCGTCGACCTTGCTGTTTGAGCCCGACAAGTTAGTAAAGGTGTGTAGCGCCCGGAGATCCATATAAAGGAAACTCGTGACACAACCCAAGATCATTACTTCAAATGAGTACATAACACAGAAAAGAAATTACAGGATATTTAAAACTTACGTTGTTCAGGAAAAATTTACTTCCCACTTGGAACACTCCGCGGCTCAATAGCCTTTTGTTCCCACGATCAATTCCTACAAACCAACTGTGGGCATGTCAGTTGAATACAACTGACACAAAATGGATGAAAACCGCAATTTCCTAATTCTCCACAAACAATCCTTAATGTAGAAAGAAAGAAATGTGGTAATTATGTAATAGGAGTGTTGGTGTATGTTATGATCAGGATCTGATACACAATTCAAATGCACACGATGCTCTTATTCTAATGCATACTTGATTCGGAAACATATGCATTCCATACTACATATATCCTAGTCAAGCTTGAGCGTACTTCAGATTATAGGGTTTACTCCTTCGCAATGCAAACCTATTCTTGTACTCTTCCCTGTTCCTGACATTTATTTACTGACTGGTAGAGTTGCAGTAAATATGGTCTATTCCGTCTACTGTATCAGATCGGTGGTCTTTCTCCACTCCCGAAAGTCGGTGATCACCCTAATCTAGATCGGAATCGGTGGTCTCTCTCCACTCTGCCGGCCGGTGGTCTCTCTTCACTCCCGACAGGTTGGTGATCATTCAGCTCAGCTGCAATCCTGTCGGAATCGGTGGTCCTTCTCCACACCCGGACTCTACCATAAGTTATCCGAACATCGGGTGAATCGGCAGGCCTTTCCCTACTCCGCCAGAGACTGAGTTACACTCTAGCTCATTGTTCATATGGATAACTTAGAACATAACGTACTCATAAGGGTCCATTCCCTTAGATTTTGACATCTCTATCATTAAATCTTAGGAATCAACAGTCGAGACTGCGCTGCACGTGTCCAGCGCACGTGTCCCAAATGAGACGTCGCACGCGTCCCCTTGACAGGTGAGTACACTCCCAACTAGTGCTTATCCTTATTTTATTGGTCATGCGATCTTATTATTATTATTGTCCTTTATTTCTTATTTAATTTATTCTTATTCAATGTTAGTTGGTTACTAGGTAATTTAATCCTAGATTCAAAGGTTATTCTTGTCTTCCAACAAGTTATCTAACTCAAGTATGGATTCAATTCAATCTGTCGGATTAAGCTAAGAGTCGGTTTAGCTTAGATACTTGTTATTGACATATGTCAAAACTAGTGTACTTAATACGTATTTACTATCACTATATGTATAACAAAAGGGCACTTAGTGACTAGATATCACCATATGCATATCAACACTAGTGCACTTAAGTCACCAAACACCAAAAAATGCATATACTTATGCATACTATCACCATATGCATATATTTATGCATACTTGCTTAATAAAGTCTTTAATGCTTACAATCTTTTCTTTACTACGATCTACTTTACTTATCATAAATCTGATTAGCTAAGTATACAACTACAAGTGGCTTTTCTACTTTACTACCATTATTAAACTATCTTAAATTTTAGTTAGCTAAGTGTGTGACTATAGCTTTTATTCTTTCCTGCTTTTCTACCATTACTTTAAGTGACTACAAGTTTTATTTTTGAATTACTACTTCTTTAAATTACTGTTTCTACTGATGCCTTCTCATACCTATTATTCACTACTACTGATGCTTACTACTATCACTGCTACTGCTACTATTACTGTTGCCACTATTACTATTGCTACTGCTACTATTACTCCTACTGCTGCTGCTATTACTGCTGCCACTATTAATACTGCTAATATTACTACTACTACTGATACCATTACTACTACTAATATTACTACTACTACTGATGCTATAATACTACTAATATTACTACTACTACTGATACTTTAATACTACTAATATTAGTACTACTACTGATGCTATAATACTACTAATATTACTACTACTACTGATGCTATATTTATTTTATATAGACTAAATTTTTTAATACTTAACAAGCATATCTCTTAACATAATTTTACTACTTTCAAACCACAATATTATCAAACATAACTTCTATAACAAAAGTCACAAAGGTAATCAAGAGATAAGGAACATACCCACTTTCTTCTTCAAAGATATGCTTCTTCTTCCTTGCTTCAAAAGCTTCCTTAGCTTTATGCTTTTACAATATTGTAAAACTCTCTCTTTCTATATATATAGGTGATTTAAAGTGTGGCAGATAGAAGAGAATGGAAGAAAATTAGGTTAGGGTTTTAGTATAAGAGAAGTAGGGTTTTGGAAACAATAGTAAGGAACACATATATAGAAAAAGGAGTAAATGACAGCAGAATGGGTGCTGTTGTCTGCTGTGATTTCCGGCCAGAAGATAGGAGAAGGAAAAAGAGAGATGTGGGTGTGTGTGGAGACTTCTAGGGAGCTTAGGTGTCGTTCTTTTTTACTTTTACCCCCCTAAGCTTTATTTATTTACATTTATCTATGGAAACATTGTTGGGTTGGGCTTTTAAAAAATAAAAAAAATGAACAAAACACATCCGGTAAAAGAAACGGACCATAGTGTATGCTAACATTAACAATGCACACACACACACACACACACACACACACACATATATATATATATATATATATATATATATATATATATATATAATCAATGCATACATATATTTTCATTGTAAGGAAGAAAAAAAACATTACATACTAGGGGTATTACAAGGCGACTCGAGGAGGGAGTCGGCGCCGACCTTGCCGTTTGAGCCCGACAAGTTAGTAGAAGCAACTCTTGGAGGGAGTTGCTCCAAACTTGATGTTTGGACCCAATAAGCTTGTGGAGGCAACTCTTGGAGGGTTGGTGCCGAACTTGATGTTTGCACCCTGTCGGTTTGTAGAGGCGACCCGAGGAGGGAGTTGACACTGACCTTGCTGTTTGAGCTCAGCAAATTGGTAGAAGCAACTTGATGAGAGAGCGTTGTACCTGATGCTTGAAGGTGTACTAGTTATGGGAGAAGCTCTATGGATGAGCTGGACTCCAGCACCATTGCATGAAGTTAAAGAGTTATTGGAGGAGTTTGAGCAAAGAGCTGAGCACTGAACTCGTTACCTTGAGATGATGAGTTGGTATTACTCGGAAGAGGAGCTGAGCACCGAGCTTATTGTTAAGGGTTGTTGAGCCGCAGGAGCAGCCTTAAGGTCAAGCTAGACCCTATATGTTTGATTTAAGCTTTGGGGATAGCCCTGAGAAAGAGCTAGTCTCCGATCTTGCTTATTGGAAAATTAACAAGTTTTAGGAGTAGTTCGAATGGTCATTTAGATCCCCGAACCTGCATATTTGCAAGTTGAGTGTGATTTTGAGCTATGATTGTGAACTCCGAACCAGTTGTTTAGTGAGTTAGCTAGTTGTAGGAGCAGTTTGAGGGGGAGTTGAGCTTGAGACCCGCTTGTCAGCGGGTTGTAGGAGGAGGTTCGAGCCACGAGTTTGGACTCCGCACCTGCCATTTGGGAGTTGTCAACGAGTTATAGGAGCTAATTCGAATAGCGAGCCCCGCTCCGAGCTTGCGTGCTTGCAAGCTGCTAAAACAGCGTCAAGTCAAGTGTGAGACTCCAAACTTGTATAAGAGCTTTGAATGAGTTGTAGGAGCAATTTCGAATGGCGAGTCCTGCTTCGCATTTGCTTGCTTGCAAGCGGCTAAAGCAGCGTTGAACCATGTGTTGGACGCAGAACTTGTTGTTTGAGGGAGTTAACGAGTTGTAGGAGCAATTCTGAATGGTGAGCCACTATGCACTTGCTTGTTTACAAGCAATTAAAGCAGCGTCGAATCAAGTGTTTTGACTCCAAACTCGTTATTTGGTCTTAGTAGGTTGTAAGAGCAGCCATTGGGGACAAACTGGATTCTGAATTTGCTGTTTAACGGATCATTGATGTGACTGTGGGGAATAGATATGAGGTCAGTGCAATGATCTTTATAAGAAAAAGCTAAGTGTTATTGAAATAAAAACTAAGTGGTTGCCTCGATGATGCTAGCCGTTATTACATGCTTTGGCCGTATCGCTGAAAATCTACTTCTATGAGAGGGTGTTAGGCACTTTCGTAGTACTTCATTTGATGCTCTATATTCCAAGTCCGCTTTCCCAGAAGAGGGGGATCTCTTCGAGTTCATCAACTAGCTCAGAAAGGACTTGACTGTTCTGTTGGGGGAGCTTTAATGCTTCAAGTGGGAGGACCGAGCCCCCAGTTGTAGTTGTGTAGCACATCCGAGCTATCTCTTGTTTCTCTTTGGCCTCTCGTACCCCTGCTGGTGTGGGAAACTTCATTTTCATGTGGAAAGTGAGGGCACTGCGTGAAGTGTTGGTAAGCCGGGTCGACCAAGGATGACGTTGTAAGCGGCCTCACATTAACGATCATGAAATCCATTGCCTCGGTTCGGGTTAGTATTTCTGCAGTCACATCAAAAGTGACTATTCCTTCGATCAAGACTGGAACCCCGGAGAACCTGTGAAGAGTGTAACCGCAGGCTTGAGACGGTCCCGAGAGAGCTTGAGGCATTCGAAGGCTTTAAGAAAGAGGATGTTGACAGAATTGCCGTTGTCTATTAGGATTCAACGTACCTCGTGGTTGGCCATGTAGAGACTGATTACAAGTGCATCGCAGTGGGACATTCGAACGCCCTCTAGATCATTTTCTGAGAATGTCACTGAAACTCCTGTACTCTTGGCTGAGGGAAAGTTATGCACCGAATTCACCTATCGGATGAAGCCCCTTTTGGAGGAGTTAGATTCTTCTCCCATGGGTTCGTCGTGGATGGAGTGGAGCACCGCTCTATGTTTTGATTCCTGGGACTCAGAATTCCCTTCATTGCGCTTGTTAGCTCCCTGAGTGGGAGGGGGATCGGCCCTGTTTCTGAACGGACTTGGATAGGTGCCATCGCGGGATGAGCTCTTCGATTTCTTCCTCGAGAGCCCGATAATTGTTTGTGTCGTGGCCGTGATCCCTGTGAAAACGACATCACTTATCTGTGTTTCTCCTTTTCCCTGGAGTGTTCATTCTACGGGAGAGCGAAGTAGCCCTTCTTTGTCTACTTCCATGAGGACAGCTGATATACTGGCATTGAGGGGGGTGAACTTCTCAAAACGAGAAGGGCGGCGCTGGCCATTCTTGTCCTTTTGGAGCTTCTTGGGACCTTCATCTGCACTCTTCCGTTTGTTCCAGGAGGAGGGCTCCTTATGATCACGGGGCTGAAGAGTCTCTTTAGCTCGGATTTACTTCTCACTCCTCAACATGAGTTCCGAGAATTCTAAGGAGGCTTCTTAGTGAGGGATGCCTTCAGATCGACATGATTAACGTTGTGTATGAATGCTGCAGCTGAAACTGCTTGATCGTGGGAGGCGATAGACCGAGACTCGGTTGTAAAGCGCCTGACAAAGTCCTTGAATCGTTCCCTTTTTCTTTGATTCAGGTCCAGTAAGGATGTACTTGTCTTCTCTGTTCGACAGCTGGTGATGAAGTGGGTGAGGAAGAGTACCTCAAACTGATCGAATACGAAGATGGAACCTGGATATAGGAGGGAGTACCACTCCCTTACTGGACCCTTCCTTGTTACAGGGAAGGTTTTGTAGTGAAGCGCGTCTGAGGCCTGATGGATCATCATGAGTGTTTTGAAACTGTTAATATCATCCGCCTGGTCAGACTCTTCGTTGTAAGACTCGAAGTGAGGCGGCTTAAAGGTCTCGGGAACATGAGCTTCCATGATTGACTTGGAGAAAGGAGGTCTGCTTGGACGAAAGCTTTTGGCCTGTTGGTCTTACTCTCGGTTGATCTTGTTAAGATTGTCCTCCCTCTATCGGAGGCGGCGAAGGACCAAGTCGTCCCTCTGGTCGGATCTGGTCGATGCACGAGACTCTTCATCATGTTTGGTGGGAGACGGTGACTGTTTGTTTGTTGGCCTCTGCTTGGGGCGACATTGAGGGCTTGGAAGATTTCATCTTTGAAAATTTGGAACTCTGCTTTGGTAACGGGCGCCTCTTCATCTCTGTTGATCCTGTGAATCGGTCGACTGGCTGCTGTCTGACTTCTTCGCTCCGAAAGGGAGGGAACCTTTTTCGTCCCCTAGGAGAGGGAGATCTTCTTTGCCCCCCTTAGAAAAGGAGTTCTTCTGGACCTCAGTCGTCGAGGAGAGATTCTCTTGCTTTCCTACTGCTCTGCATGTGGAGTTTCATCATGGACTCGCCTCCCGTTCAGGTGAAGTCGGAGATCGGACCCCTGTTGGCGAGTGACGATGACTTGACGAAGATCTAGTTGCGGCTGGGGCACCGTAGAAGAGGTCGCGGTACGGACTGAACCTCTGTTTTCGACAAACGGCCATATAAGTGGTTGTTCGGGATGGCTTCGGCGGGAGCCCCCCGGTGCGGCTCCACTGGACGGAGGCTGAATCTGCTGAGAGGGGGCTGTTCGGGTTGAAGTTGTTGATCTAGTTGAAGTTGATCTGGTTGAAGTTGTTGAGGTGGTTGAGAGGGGTCCTCCGCAAGAGGAGGTGAAGGAGGGTGGTCGGCTTGTCGGCTGATAGCCATTGCCTTCCCCTTCTTTCTTGGGAGGCATGGCTGAGAAGGTAGTTTCGGATCGACAAAGTTGGATCGGGGATATTTTTTATTTCCCACAGACGACGTCAATCTATTGCTGCATATTTTTGTGTAGGAGCAAACAAATATGTGAATTCTTTTAATGAAAACAATAAAGACCTGACTTTTTGTTGTCATCGACATTGACCACAAAAAACTGTACTTGGCTTCGAGATCTGATTGTTAGGAACGACTGATATCGCTCCCGTGGACCTGTAAACAAATCTGAAACACCAGAGGTGGCTCCGGCGATAGACCATTCGATGCCCAAGTTAGAAACTCGAAAATATGGTGGGTTTTGAGAGCGGGAGTTGCATCTATATATATAGTCTATGAGGAGGTCTCGGAGGTATATATAGTTGCTGAGGGGACCAATTTCAAGATATTCATCTATCTCTATTTTCCGGTGTTTGGATAGAGTCGGTTACCCCTTCCATGTGAAGAGATCAAGTCAGGATTGTTCCCTTGATGAAGAGTTTCCAAACTCTCTTGTGCATGTGGGGATAGAATCATTTACCCCCTAGAAATAGGGGGTTTAAACTCAGTTCGATGAATCTGGACTCCTTTGCACTAGAGCTGTTGTAGAAGCCTCTATTACAGGCTGGATTGGGTCAATGAGCCTGAAAATGGCTCAACTTCTCTCGTCGGGCTCGTATCTGCTGAAATTTACCATTTTACCCCTGAGACCTTTTAGATTCGTGCTGATTTGAACGGTCCCGATTTTTACCCATATCAATTGTATTTATGAATCTATGATATACAAGTATAATGTCTATATAGGTTATTTAAATCATATTTAGAATATATATTGATATTTTTTTGAATATCCTCGCTAGTGTCCAATATGAAAATTTGACATCCGGTAGAATGCCCTGAATTAAAACCTTGCTTCCAACATAATCCATTGGTTCTTGCATTTAGATTCTTTACATATATATAAGGAAGTGATTCCCTAAGAACTTGCCTCAATTCTTTTTTTTTTTTGGGACCCCACTACTGCCAAGATCTGAACTTCTCAGATCCAATGGATCCCAAACATTTCACTTAAAGTAATAAGTGGGAAAAAACATGGTTCAAATCGCGTAGAAAAAAACTGCTCCTCTCTTTTGTAATCTTAATCTCTCTCATTCTCAACCTCCTTCTTTTCCGCCTTTTCCCAAGCAATGTTGCCGTGGTGTGGCTGGAGGTGGAGGTAGAGAATTTCGTGGCGGAGACAGTGTCGGTGGTGATGGCGATGGTGGTGAGGCAGCTTGGTGGTGGAGATGATTCAAGAGGGGGTGGAGGAGGGGATGGAGAATTTGGAGGCGGCAGTGGACTGATGTCGGTGGAGGTGGCGATGATGGTGGTAATGGAGGTGCAGTAGATGGCGATGGTGGTAATGGAGGTGGAGTAGATGGCGATGGTGGTGCTGGCAGTGATGATAATGAAGGTGGAGGCGGCGGTGATGGTGGTGTGGGTGGCAGAAATGGCGGAGGGGGGGGGGGGGGGTAGAGAGGAAAGAGATCGTTCATCAATTGCAGAGTGAGCAGAGAGAATTTTTTTTCCATCTTTTTTTTGCTCTGTGTATTGAATCGGACCCCCCGGCTCCAAATAAAGTGAAATGGTATGAGCGGGTGGTTGGATATGAGAAATCTCAAATCCAATGGCTCTTAAACGTTAGCGGGTATTTGATCCTATAGAACCCATAAGATTAGTTCTTAGGGGATCACTATATATATTACTACATTTTTCTTTTTAGAATTTATGGATCACGTTGGTTTGCTCTTTAGTTGTAATTGATCTAATCTTGACTATTTACATAACTTCTTAGCTACAACTGTCTATATATATACAGAGAAATGATCTGTTGTGCACTAGGCCTCCGTGTGCACTTGACCTTCCTGCCTTCGTATCGACAATCCGAACTGTTAACATTGATCTACACGTCTAAATTAGTCTAAATATGTAAAATTAAATTATTTGAAATTTATTTGTTCATCCATCATGTGAATATAAAAAACGACGACATTTAGTCATACAATTTTGTAACACTTCAATGGATGGGCAAATGATTTAATTTTACATGTTTAGACTAATTTAGATGTGTAGATCAATTTGAACGGTTCAGATTGTCGATACGAAGACGGGAAGGCCGAGTGCACACGGAGGTCTAGTGCACAATGGAACATTATTCTCTCTCTCTCTCTCTCTCTCTCTCTCTCTCTATATATATATATATATATATATATATATATATATATGGCTATCATCATGTGAGAACAAATTCGGCGAGAACCACGTGTGAACTTTTTTTTAGGATATAAATTTAAAATTTCGAACTGTTCATTTTGATCCGGGCATCTAATTTAGTTTACGGATGAGAAATCAAGAGATTTGAAATTTGTTTGTTCATGCATTAAAATGTTGCAAATTGTATAACTGAATATCGTTGTTTTTTTTTTATAATGACATAATGGATGGATAAATGAATTTCAATTAACTTAATTTTACATATTTTGACCAATTTTGTGAACGGTTCGGATTTTACATATTTCAAGCCCTTTTTATTTATATACAATATGAACGGTTCCGATCATCCATGTGATGGCTATGTAAAAAGTTCATACAAAGCTTATATATATATATATATATATATATATATATATATATTTGGTAAAGAAGTGCATGTCGAATTTACTGATCACGTTGGTTTGCTCTTAAGTCGTAACCACATGACTTCTTAGCAACACCTGACAAATGTGGAACTGTAGGTATCAATTCTAGAATCATGGTTAAAATACTGTTTATGCTTCATTTTACTGGAGTTATTCCTTTTGGATGTAATTTTCACTCTTCACTGATAATATGCTTTGAACATTTGAGTTACTGAGTAATCATTCCATTAACTTAACTGGAAATTGAAAACGAAACTGAAAAAGGCGACCAGCAAGAAACAAAAGAAGAGGTAAATATTCCATTAACGATATGCCTTTTTCTTCAGGCACTATACCTGCTAAGGTTCTCCTCCAATTGACGAGTGCATTCAAAGAGGGAGGATTAAGGAATAGGGCCGGAAACTTTCCTTATAAAGACCATCTCCATAAATGTGATGTACCTATCCTTGCAGTGGCAGCAGACCAGGACTTGATTTGCCCCCCTGAAGCTGTGTATGGTATATCAATGAAACATCTACCATTCTAGTGCCTCTCGTGTTATTTCAATTGTTCATGTTATACCATCTTACTGGGAAAATTTGTCTTACTTATTTCAATTGTTCATGTTATACCATCTTACTGGGAAAATTTGTCTTACTTTGAAATTGCAGAAACTGTGAAGCTCTTTCCCCCGCCCATATGCACGTACAAGATCTTTGGAAAGCCTGACGGCCCGCATTATGGTCACTATGATTTGGTCGGAGGGCGTGTGGTATGTTGTTTCTTAATCAATATTGGCTATGTTTAGTTTGCTTTTAAAGAACCCAACAGTACTTTCAGGTTTAAAATGGCTGTTTGGTAAAACGGGAGAAAGCTTGGCTGAAAACACTCTTCCAAAAATGGAAGAGGGTGTTCTTCCTCAAATAAAATCTGGAGTAAAAACATTTTTTGCGCTACACTTCTGCTCCTGATACTTTCAAGTCATATCACTTCTATTTACAATAATACGATGGAGAGCCTGAATATCAACACACAGGAATTTTAATAGGATTGTTATGGTGTTGTGTTTGCTTGCATAGGGAGCGATGGCCGAGGAAAACAATATCCCTTTATTTAGAATTTTTTTCTTCTGTCTCTCTCACTTCGTCACAGTCTGCACTGGAGAACTGGGGAAGGAACTGCTCTGACTTGTTTTCCTTCTCTTTCACACGCTTCTATCGGAACCAAACACAGCTTGGACTTGCCTAATACATGGAATTAGAGGATAAGTAGAAAATCTGAGAATTTAAAATTTCCACAAATAATTGAAACTAGAGATTTCTATATTCAAGATATATGCTTCACAACATGATTTCAGAGATAGGAATTTGGGATCTAAATCCCTAGGTTAGAGCTACTCGTGTACCAGTATGTATATTTTTTTATTATCTCACAGGTGGAATGGGAAGCAGATCAATCAAGCCCATGAATTTCTTTTTTTCGAGGTTCAAAATCTGTAACAGGAATTGTGAAATCAACTTCTTAGTTTAAACTTTTGTTTTCTATGTGACAGACATGAGAATCTCACGTTGGTTCCATAAGTTCCAGATACACAAACAGTGCTTGCACTGTAGCACACATCCCATGTTCTTACCCCCCCCTTTTTTTTTGGGCAGGCAGTTGATGAGGTATACCCTTGTATAATTGACTTCCTTACTTGCCATGACAATGTGAACTCCAGTTAGTAGCAAATGCACAGATCAGGTTTTCCATACAATTTTACAAAATTTGATTCAGAAGCCGGTGGCCATTGGAACAGATCTGCCGGAAGAATTTCTGATGCCTTCAGTCCTGTTGCGAAGTTCCCTGAATTTCTACACTTTCGTGTAATGTTAATTCCTCAGATATATGGTGAATCAGTTAAAATGCTTGGCATCTACTTGTGTGATCGTGCTAATACTTCACGCCGAAATATAATTTCCTGGACTCTTGGAGACTTGAAGACTATTAATAGTCTTTAATGGCCGTTGAGCTTCATGTATAATAATAAAACAAATTTCCTTTGTGAGTGTTGATCGTGCTATCATGCTAAGGGGGTAATGCATATTCTTTCACTTCATTGTTTGAGGATTATTTGTGTTTCAGAGGTGAATGTATTTCAATGGAACAAGTGTACCTCCTTTCCTCTTCGAGAACTTTTAGTTCCGTTGAGGAGAATTTGGATGATGCGAGCCACTCATGAGTCATGATAGCTCCTCTTTTATCCATATAGTTTCCTAGATCAAAATTTTCCGTTTATATCTTTTCTGGGGTTTGGTACTGGAAAATAGATTTTTTTTAGTATATGCCAAAATTTGAAACTATTTGCAAAAAGAGTATAGTTGCCGAAGTATTTGCGCTCGGGTTCTCAACAACTAAACACGCTGTTCGCAACAGCGAGCTTAGTCGTTTTGTGCTCGCCGTTGAGAACGGCGAGTCTAGTTCTAAATTTTTTGAGAAACTCGTCATTTCCAACGGCGAGTTTAGTTTAAAATTATCAAATAAGACTCACAATTCCTAACGGCGAGGTTCTTTAGACTTGTTTTTGGGAACAACTAGGTTATATGAAATTCCACAGAGTGAAATACTTTATACTTCGTTGGACTTGGTGAATTTTTGAAAAAACTTTGTTGTACCCTCTGTGAAATTTTATATAACCTCGTTGTTTCAAGCAGTGAGTCTAGTATAAAAAAACATCGCCGTTGGGAATGACGAGTCTTGTTTCAAAGTTTTGAACTAAATTTTCCGTTGGGAACGGTGAGTTTAGCAGTTGAGTTCCGGAGTGCAAATATTTTGGCAACTATTTTTTTCTTCTTCCAAATGGTTAAAAAAAAGGGGAATAAATTTAAAAAAAAAAAATCTGAAAACTATTCAACCTCACTATTTGCCTCAAATAGTACTGTTCAACCTCAATGTTATGTAAATATACTGATTTGAGCTAATTATTTTATGGTGGTGGAAATTCTGATGCTCATGCCGATACCTAGTTTTATACTCAACTAAAGTAATTGAACAAAAAATAAACCATGAATATTATTGCTCCAGGAAAAGGATAAAAAAAAAAAAGGGACGAGTCTTTTATTGTTATAATTTTGGAAAAAAATAAATAAGGGGTTTTCTAATGGCCATCGAGAATTTAGACAATTCCAAATAAGCCATCCACAAATTCCTATTTTCATAAACGCTACCAACAATATACAATCTCTAATATTATAATTGGAGAAGGTCTTAGTATCAGTTGTAAATCTATCAACTCGTGTGACGCACGTACGTAACTAATATGAAAGAGGTTTCATATTCGAGTCCTCACCAGGTCAGAGTTTTATTTTTAATTTATTATTATTATTAAGACGTGCATTGTCCGTACATAACTAATATAAAAGATGTCTCAGATTCGAGACTAGCCTACGTCGAAAATTTTACTTTAAAAAAAAATATTTATTAAAGTGTAAATTACTACTATATATATATTTTTGTTCGTATAAATTCCCCTATATGACTTGTTAGGTTTAATTGTACATTTTTTAGTGATAGAACTACAAGAATATGATGGGTAGTTTTACATCGCTGATTGGTTTTCTTTGCTGTTTGTATTCCCCTATTTATACTGAATTCGTTCTTTTGTTTGCATTCATCTTCTATTAATACATTATACCATTGCTTTAGGCTCCTATCAGAGTTTTAGGGAGTCCTAAAAGCAAATTCTCAAATGGGACATTTTGCAAGTTGACAAAATAAAAATAAAAATTATTTAAATGCAAACAAACTTGGAGCATTGGAGAACATACTATTAAATGAAAACAAATTTATATATATGTTTCCAAAAAAAGTTAATTGATAATATGCATTTTTTATAAGAAATGTCTCGTGGCAAAAAGAAATTCGGAGAAACTCTAACAACAAAAATGAAATATGTCATCTCAAAGCGGTAAATATGATATATTAGTGAACACGAGCAAAATGAAATGATGATGAATATATGTATATGAGAATACTAGTTGGAATCTTAAAATGTAGAATAACCATATACACTTGAAGATTTGGTTAGAAATTTATCATAAATAAGTAAATATGATATACCATAGAACATTGAAAAAATATCATAGAGTGCCATACATAGGCTAAGTGAAAAATAATATTAAATTCATAAAATGATAAAATGACTTGTATGGTTATGTGAAAAATAATTAGTTTTAAAAATACAAATGATTAATAAATTAATTGTTTATATATATGTAGAATAGTATGTTCTCCAATGCTCCAAGTTTGTTTGCATATATCTTCTATTAATACATTATACCATTGCTCAGGGGCGTATCAGAGTTTTAGGGAGCCCTAAAAGCAAATTCTCAAATGGGGCATTTTGCAAGTTGACAAAATAAAAATGAAAATTATTTAAATGCAAACAAATTTGGAGCATTGGAGAACATACTATTTAAATGAAAAAAAATTTATATATATGCTTCCAAAAAAAATTAATTGATAATATGCATTTTTTATAAGAAATGTCTCGTGGCAAAAAGAAATTCGGAGAAACTCTAACAACAAAAATGAAATATGTCATCTCAAAGCGGTAAATATGATATATTAGTGAACACGAGCAAAATGAAATGATGATGAATATATGTATATGAGAATACTAGTTGGAATCTTAAAATGTAGAATAACCATATACACTTGAAGATTTGGTTAGAAATTTATCATAAATAAGTAAATATGATATACCATAGAACATTGAAAAAATATCATAGAGTGCCATACATAAGCTAAGTGAAAAATAATATTAAATTCATAAAATGGTAAAATGACTTGTTTGGTTATGTGAAAAATAATTAGTTTTAAAAATACAAATGATTAATAAATTAATTGGCCCATGCAAGTTTTGAGAACCTGCAACCTTCACATTATCAGCACAACACTCTAACCAACTAAACTAATAAGTTAACTACTAATATAGTGTTATCATATCAGAAAATATTACACTTTACTTTTTAACATTGTAAACACTTAAAAAATATGTGACCCTATAAAATTGGGGGCCCAAAGCAGTTGCTTGTGCTGCTTGGGCATAGATCCGCCCCTGCCATTGCTCTACTTATTCAAAGCTAAACAGGAATATAATATATAAGTTGCAAATTGGCCATTCATTGGTTTGCCTTCCTGCTAGTAGTAATTCCACAGTTTTTTTAATTAACATGTCCAATGTTTTGGTTCCATTTTTATCCATAGTTCACCCAATTTTTTAGTAATTAGTTGTTGTACTGATAGAATTAGTAGCAAGGGATCAACTCTTAATCTTAAGAAGAGGAAAAAAAAAATGATGAGAATTGAGACGAAAAGTACTTATTTGAATGCCGAGATGGGAAGTCGGTCTCTGAGCAAGGAGCTTGAGCTTTTTTACTGTATTTTAATTGTGGGAGTGACAGAATTGAGAATTAATTGTGTACTTGTAACTTGTTGATAGACCATCTTCCTATATTAGTATTGTAAATAATTATAAAATACTGAAGAACATTGTTAGGATCTAATACTAGCAGTATAATGTAGTGATATTCGAAGACGGTTTCCTTCGATTGTTTTCTTCACAATGCTAATGTGGTCTGTAGCAGAGGGTGTTAGGAATTCTACTGAGGATCTTGAGCTATTCGATGCAATCAACACAAACCACCAAGTACGTACCATAGATCATACCAAACATAGCAAACACACACAACTTTGTCCCGGTTGGAGCTTTCGCTTTAATCTGGAGGAGAAGAAACTCAAGATGTTAATCAACTAGAGAAGATATAAGAATATTACAATTCTCACCACGACCCTCTCTCAAGCCTCACCAGGAAGTACTAGTTGTTTACAATTAGCGAATCACTCAATCTCTCTTTCAATGAAGTACTTTCTCTCTTCTTGGCTCTCAATGAAGGTCAATAACAACAATATTTAGAGATCTAGAGAAACCCTAGTTTGATATATTGATACAATAACCATTGGATATTCCTGAAGAGATAACCCTACGATAAGAGCTGTCAGATCTGACTTGAATAGCAAGTTGGGCTTCTCACGAATCACCAAGAACCGACCCAAATAATCCATCAGCGCCGCGTTCGATCGACCGCACCTCAAGGTCGGTCAACCGTCCCCCTCTCGGGAACTCCTGCATAGTAGGGCGGTCGACCGCACCCTAAGTACGGTCGACCGCAACTCCACCTGCTGTTATTGCTGCTGACTGTTTTATTTGCTTCAACTCCGTCTCTAATCGTCTTGATTCCTTCATCGTCTTATCGTTTTCTCATCCAACATAGTATGCAAGACATAAACCCAACAGAGAGAAGATACCATTACCACAAATATTCAAATATTAATTTCTGACTAAAGTGATGAGGCTAGGACCTTGGGTATTGGAGATGAAATAGTTCACATAAAAAACCACTAGTATAATCCTGTGCAATATTGCACAGAATTTTTAAATATGAGAAAATAACAAAGCTTTTTTTTGTTGAAAATTTTATATAATAACATGTACATAATATTGCAATATTTTCAGATTTGATTAACAGATATGATTCTAGTTTAAAAATTTGTAAGGACAAAGAGCAAATGAGAGGTTTACCTCTAACACTGTTATCGAGTCGGTCGGGTCGGGTCCTGCACTACCAAATCCAGACCTACTTCTCTACTGGTCCAAATATTGGACTTAGACCCAACCCGTGAGAACTTGGTCCGGGCCTGTTAAAAAAATGCTACCCATCGGGTCTGGGTAGTGCAAGCAGGTAGTGTCGGGTAGGAAAGGGAGGTTGGGTCAGTTGCTTCTTCTATTCTCCTTGCCATTCTTTAAAAAAAATTTAAGAAGAAAAAAGGAGGAAAAAAAATCTTTGGATCAAGTGGTCTTAGCATAATATATTTTATAGATAGTATAACTCTGTACGATATTGCTCATAACTTTTAAAAATGAGAAAATAATAAAACTATATTTGAAAAATTCATCTAATAGCATCTATAATTATTGCACAATTTTTAAAGTTTGATTAAAGAATATGATTCCAGTTCAAAATTTGGATGGAGTAAGAGTGAGGAGTTGTCTCCTACATTTGCTCTCTATTTTTATTTTATTTTTTAAAAAAAGAGAAAATATTTAGACAAAAGTAATTTAGCATAATAGAAAATCAGAAATATGCCATCTTTTTAAACATAAAATCAGAAATACATTTGACAACTAATGTTAAAATTTTCGCTAATTCAATGCTAATGTTAAATATAAAATATGGCAGAGAGAATATACCAGTAGGATCTGTATCGCGTGTAATTAAGTCATATTATGAAGATCATAGCAATCGGAGGTCTACAACTCCAAATTTCTATTGATATTTTGGAAGTTGAAAATTGGTATGTATCTTGCTTGGATTTGGCCTGGCCTGGCCTGATCTCAAGATGTCAACATGAATATAGCTTACCAAGCTTGCATACTACGCCTACTTTCATTGATTTGTTTATTTGGGTTGAGTCATTAATTTTGATCTTGAGAGTTCTAATTCTGATGAACATTACCACCAAGCAGTCTTGGCTGGTACTTGGGTGGAGGCAAGATTGTGGCTAAGTTGAGAACCCCGGTTCAAGCCTAGACATCTCCAAACTCAAAATTCTGATGCACATTTAAGCTGAGGTGCATGCATCAAGAATTGCTTTGGATGAAACATATGAAACGTGTGGTAGTGTGCAATTGCTAATTACAGTATTTTCTAATCCTGAGTGTTACTTTGTTAATTGTAAATGTACTCAATTGAAAGTTTTGAAGTTTGATATTTCTAAGTTTGATAAAGTAGCTGGCACTACTTCATATTCGAGAAGAAGTGGGGATCAATTTCAACCATCTTCCATTGCATGGAACACGGATTCAACAAGGTGTGACTTGAAATCAACAAAAAACGTCTTTGATAGTGTGATTGGAAATTTATAAGGAAGAGTTACAAGAGTAATAACTTTCTTGGGCAGTGGCCGTGAATGCCTGTCTCTCTTAAAGGAGTGCATATCAAATGGGTAAGGGGAAAGTAATTGTGGGACATTTTCAGCATGTACAGTTAATAAATGATTTCACTTTTTCATGAATAAAAAGTAACCATCTCGTAGGAGTACAACACAATACTAGGCAAGCTGGATCCTTATTTCAACAAGGTAGAAGCGGTTATAGTTGTTAATACTGATTTGGGGAAATTAGGGTTAAGGTTAATCTCTAGCCGCTTAAGATATTATACCCTGCTTATCAGTATTGGAATATCACAGAGCACTATCTCTAGACCAGCTTATAAAGAGATTAGACTGGGTTTAGGGTACTGGGCTTTTAGCCCACTCAACCAATTCCAATAATTAATACATAACACGTGTAAACCCGTGTTGCCCCATAGAATAATATACACAATATTATCCTATTATATAGAGAATATACATATACTTCCAACAATCTCCTCCTATATTCTCAATATATTAGGCTAAGCAATGTTATAATATTGGATCACAAAAATTCAAACATTATTGAATCATGAAGAACATGGATCATAGACTAAATCAATTATAACTTGAATAGTTCAAATATGACTAATCCAAAATAATCAAATAGTTCAAAGATCATATCAAAACAGAATAGTTCACAATGACTAAACCAACAAGAGAGACCTGTCATAGTTTCAAAATCAACCAAAGCAAATAAACTTCAAGAACAAAATATGAGTTTTAAGCTCATGAACACAAGAATCTTAAACTCAACAGAAGTCTTATCACGCAAGTGACAAATTTATTCTTTAAATAAATAAACCAAAACTTTATCCTTGCAAGCTGCTTTATGTTTACTCCTCCATTTTGAGCAAATCATTATTTTGAAATCTATGTTGACAGATTCAACTCCTCCATCTTTGCTAGCTTATTGAAAACAAGAATATCAAGAGACACATCTCTAAGAATTCTAGCAAATTTCATAAAGTATCTAGTTCTACTAAAGAACTTAGTACAATTCAACGATAGCTTAGCAAATTGTAACGCAAGCATCACAATCAAGTTTCTTTAACAAAATAAAGAACAAGAACTATTATAGTTTCTGCACAAGAACTATACTATGTTTCATATTGGAATGATAGAACTGTCATATCAATTATGGTTAATTCTGAATCATCAAAATTGGAATGAAACATGAATCCATAAAAGAGTTATATCATCAAAATTGGAATGATATAACAACAATTCTAAACATCGGAAACACATCGACAAGTTTTCATACTTTCTTTTGGAATAATGAGATGATTCTAAGTAAATTATGAAAATATATAGCTTCATCAAAATTGGAATGAAATTATATATTAACGGAATTTACATGGAACTTTTCAAATTATCTAAAGCATGTCAACTGCCTAAAATTGATGCTTCAGTTTGAACTTCTCTATGGCTCCAATTGGATTCTAAATCTCAAAACAACTTGGATGTTAAAGCTTTTGACTAAATAGCTTTTAACTCCATTTCCCCCACAGTTTTGATAATTAGATCATTTTCAAGTCTCTTAGCAAGAGCATTAGCCATACTTGTCGCAATTGCACTTAATCTATAAGAAAGTTCAACTAGGCTTCTTTCAGCCTTAATATACTCCTCTTACTATTATAGAGTGAGTTATGAGCTACAGTGCATTATAGCTTGATAGTCGTATAATAGAATAGAGAATTTACATTAAACTTCTCAAATGGATGATTAGCAATAAGTCATTCAATCCACTCAGCCTCTTCTCCTGCAGAGGATAACACTTAGAGGTCTGATTTCTTGGATGAGAACGCAACACTTGTTTGCCTATTAATCTCCATAATTTTTCTGCTCCTCCTAGTGCGAACACATATCCACTAGTTGTCGACTTTCACTAAACTTTGAGTAGCACAAAGCAAACTCTTGAGTACCACTCAGGTATCTCATTAGCCTCTTAAGGACACTCAAATGTGTATGGGATTATTAGTAAATCTGCAGATCATACCTACCTCAAAGGCTATGTCTATTCTAGTGCAGATCTTTGTATACACGAGACTTTCAATTCTTTTAGAATGATCTACCTGTCTCATAGTTGCACCATCATAAGGTGTCAACCTTTTATCATAATCATAAGGTGTTTCAAAACACACTTTCGATCACTATATCCCCACTTTTGAAACACATTATTGATTTATCGAGTTTGACTAAGGGTTATCCCTTGCCAACCAAAACTCACCCTTATACATAATATGGTGCCCACACCACTTAGGTGCTAAATTTATTTGGATAGCACAATTTTAACTCTATTTAGAATAGAGATGTCACTTCCAATCAACAAGCATGTCAATAAAACCAAGTAAATGATAGCCATTACATTTGACACACCACAAAGCTAAAGACACTGATCTGAATTACTTAATTCATATACTAGGCTCTTTGAGAAATTTGTCAAAATATTTATACGCTAGCTATATTACATGTTTTAAAGCATACGATGATTTTACTAAATTGTAAATCTTGTTCACTAAACATATTAGTTCAAAACTTTCCAGTACAAAACTGTTCAGTACAAAATATCAAGTACCAAACCTTTTAAATATTCTTTATGAATGACAAAATTTCCAATAGATATAAGGGTAAGAAGAATACTTATTGTAGCAATATGACAAACATGTGAGTAAACATCAAATAAATCTACCCCATTTTCTCAGTCAATTTGTTTGCTACTAAAAAGCATTAAAATTGCTACTGAACAATCAAAAATAAGTTTCTTCTACAAAACCCCACTTACTATAGTTTTAGCCTCCTTTGGCAGATCAACTAAATTGAAGTATTATTGTATGACACAAAATCATCTCATTGTCCACTAAAGACTTTTCTTAGCTCATTTGTCATTCAGGTTTTCAAGTATCAGTAAGGCTGGTTCTTGATTCCAACTGTGAATCATTGAACGTGTTTGGAGGACTAGATTATTTCATATATTTATCTTTGATGAACATATCCTCAAAGAACTTTACAAATCTAGATTCTTCTAACACAAATTAGATAGATCCAACATCTGTCCACAGAGCTACATTCTGCACTTTCTAAACACACAAATATTTGTTGTAGGTCCTACTTTAGGCCTTCTAGGGTCATGTACTCTAACAAATGTATCACAACACAAATTTCCACTTTAACAAAATTATTTATGTTTTCATGCTATGATTTACAAGGTGTATTCAATTTAAGGTGTAGTAACACATTAGAGATATGATTAACAATACAACATCACTCATTATTACACAAGACAAACAACAGTCAATAATATAGAATTCAACATTTCACTAAGAGTTTGATTCTAACTTTTATCAATACTGTTTGATTGTTGTAAGTAGAGTGCAGTGGAGATTATGCCCAATGCAAACTTCTCTAAAGTTGTTAAACATATTCACCACCTCCATCAACACTGAACCCTTGATTTTTAGCATTTAACTAGATTTTAATTTATCACAATAACGAGTGATACAACCTCCATATATGTATGACAAACATTCAATAATCATCTACATAGGTGATTAAATACTTCTGACCAACAATCGTCTCATATAGTCACAAAGCTACTGAGATCAAAAATATCAGAATGTATTGACTCAAGACATTGTGTGCTCCTAGAGACCAAACTAAATGATTTTCTAGTAATCATAATCTGAGCACAACTTTTATATTTGTCATATTTAATGAAGTGTCATTTGGCAGAGTTATGAGTTTTAACAAAAACAAACAAATTAATATATAGTTCACAGTGATTCTAAATTTCAAAACAACTTGGATGTTAAAGCTTTTGACTCAATAGCTTTTTAACTCCGTTTCCTCACAGTTTTGATAATTAGATCACATTTCCTCACAGACAATTGAATATATATTTCTCAAATCCTAGCCAATTATGTTAGGTTCAAGAACATAATTAGAACTGTTCTTATTAATTGTTTCATTTGTTAAACTCAACTTATACATGCGATTGACAATGTAAGCACATTATAAGAGCTAATACAAGATTACTCTATCACATTTTACAAAGTTGTTTGCTTTCTCTAGTGATTCTAACAATGTCCACGTGCTCAAACAAATTGAGCTATAATTTTCTTTATTCGTTCTTCATCATCTTCGAAACACTAAGCGAGATAATGACCCATATTTTATAATTCAATTTTGCACACACAGTATAATGAACGATAAAGAACAAAACGTAAATAATGGAGTCATATTCTGCATTACAGAATGCTCCTATCTAAGTTACGGACATTTGTTATAAATCTTATACAAAAAAAAATTTAATTATTAGAGAAGCAAATATATAATCTCACACAAACTGCAAACAATGGATTTATCAAAATATCTATACACATAGTATGATAAAATACTTAACAACCCTAAACATGCTAGTTTTCCAAAGCGAGAATAACTATGATCTAAAACTCTCAATCATATGATCGAACGTACAAAACGTTAACACATTTATCACATGAAAAATACTAAGAAAATTAGAGTAGATCATACCGACACTTCAAGTTAGAAGTGGTTTCCAAATTCAATGGAGAAGCCTGCGTAGTGCAGACTTATCATACCGTGATGTAAATCCATCGTTTCCAACTCACAAAGTTTGTAAGTAACTTTGAAGTTCCTACATTCATCAAATCTTTAAAGATTAGCCAATTAAACAAATTATTAGCACAATCTAATTCACAGCAATTTAATTTGAAGATTCAATTTTATAGTCAAAGCCTATAATTTATCAAAATAAATATTTGATCCTTGGCACGTAGCCAAAGCAGTTATTCACATTTGTATTTAATTAAACAATCTTAATACGGTTTTGAACTTTTAGCACATAGCTAAGTATTTAACAAAATTTAGTAAGAGGAAAGTCAAGAACTTATCTTTCACAATCTCTTATTGAGCTTTTCACTTTCCTACCGTTAAATTCAGCACTTCTGAATTCCTCTCATTTAGGAACCAAATCTGAAGAGCACACAGCCCTGAGTCAAGAGGAAGAAGAGAACCCGATCTGATCCGATCAATGCCCCCAAACAGCAACAGCAACCGATCAAGGAGAGAGCTCCACACACAGCGAGCTACCAATGGATCAAGAGAACCAGATCTGATCTCCATCCCCAAATACCAACAACAAACGATCAAGGAGAGATCCACCAGATTTGCACTGTAGTGGATCTTGCAATCACCCCCAAAAACCAACAGCAACACAATCCCAATAACACAATCCCAATGGAGAACTTCGCACACAGCGATTTCCCTCTGGACCTTCGAGTGCTCGGGAACGAAATTAAGGAGGAAGCACTTGCTGCCGCCGATGACGAGCGTGATCTGCGAGTGCTTGAGAACGGCGACAAGGCTAGTGCGCTCGCAGGCAACGGCGATTGCGATCTGGATCTGAGACGACACCACCGACGACAATGACAGCAGATCTAGTCGGTGTTAGCGTCAAGGATGCTTACGTCGTCGATGGTCGAAAGCGTGCTCGGCGATGGCGGCGACTCTGGTCGGAGACAGCGGTGGCCAATCTCGTCAGATGTGGTGTGCGGCGTCGAGCGACGGCGAATAACGGGGGTGAGATTCCGACGAACCCTTTCTCACTCTCAATGCAGATTTTATTTGAATAATATCTTAAGATTGTTAATACTGATTTGGGAAAATTAGGGTTAGGGTTAATCTCTAGCCGCTTAAGATATTATACCCTGCTTATCAGTATTGGAATATCACAGAGCACTATCTCTAGACCAGCTTATAAAGAGATTAGACTGGGTTTAGGGTACTGGGCTTTTAGCCCACTCAACCCGTTCCAATAATTAATACATAACACGTGTAAACCCGTGTTGCCCCATAGAATAATATACACAATATTATCCTATTATATAGAGAATATACATATACTTCCAACAATAGTCACATGGTAAAGGTATGAGATGAACATCATTTAAAAAATGTTGGTTTTGGTGTTGGTGTTGTGAAGGGTTTAAATTCAATCGAGAGGGCAATAAAATATATTTCAATTAGTTACATTCTACTTCATGAAGGCTCTATGTAATATTGTAATAGTAACATTGCCTTTAAATATATTTTTTTTAAAAAAATGTAATATTGTAATGACATTCCTATATGATTGAATTTTGCTCTTTTTGATGGTAATAAGATCTTTAACCTCTACTTTTGCAAAATTTTCTATTAACTGACAACAATGGCGATTTGCAGTTGGAATGCTAATACAATATAAGATGTGCAGACATCTTTCTTATATAGCAATTTATTATTATTATTATTATTATTATTATTATTATTATTATCCTTTTTGCAAGCACTTGAAGGATCTCTTAATGTCGTATACTTATCTTTTTCACATGTAGATAATATTTGGCAGCCAGACTTGATGCATTTTGGTTGAATTTGCAATCGATCAAGTTTATAATGAACAAAAAGATGAAGTTAGAATGGTAGAAGAAGAATTATTTTTCGTCAAGTTTATTAAAGAAAAGTGAATATTCCCTACTCTTTTAATATCTTTTAAGTAATTTTAAATAGAGGGGTAATAATGAGATGCGACTCACATAGTTAATTAGTAGCAAATGTAAAAATATACATTCGTGAAAAATATATATGATATTTATATATCAGTTAAGGACATGCATATTAAAAATTCTTGATTATGTCGGTTTTCACTCAAAATTCAGAATAGGTTAAAAATATTGAGCTCTTTTTAATGCTGTGCATTAATTGCACAAAGTGTACTAGTTTAATGTAGGAAAGATTTGCTGTACTGACCCACTTTTTGAATATATGTGGGGTCTGACCCACTTTTGAAAACAATTATAGCGATCTGATACAGTTTTGGACACGTCAGCATAAGCCGTTATTGAAAATAACAACATAGATTATTTATATGCCGTTATTTTCAATAAGTTAACATTTTTTTGCATGCCGTTATTTGGAGTAAAGGCATCAGTATATTTCTCATTCGAGCGTGAATCTTCTGACTTGAAAAAAATTCTAAGCGTTGAAACAAATTATAATAATGCCGTTATTGGAGATGACGACATCAGTTATAATATAATGAACTGTTGCCGCTGTTCCAAACAAATGCAACAGTTCATTTTATTATAACTGATGCCGTTATTTTCAATAACAGCATCATAATTTGAATGTTTTTTTTGGGGATAACGGCATTATTTATATGTTGTTTCAACACTTAGAATTTTTTTCAAGTCAGAAAATTCAAACTCGTATGAGAAATATACTGATGTCGTTATTCCAAATAACGACATGCAAAAAAATATATAAAATGATGTCGTTATTAGAAATAATGGCATATAAATAATCTATGCCGTTATTTTTTTAATAACGGCTTATACTAACGTGTCCAAAATTAAATCAGATTGCTAATTATTTTTGAAAGTAGACCAGACCCAAATATTTTCAATAAGTGTGGTGTACGACAAAAAAATCTTAATGCAGTTGAGAAAAGTCAAAGTAATAGTTAATGTATTCAAATTTGCAAAAAATTTGACCCATCACTTCACTATTTTAAAGTGCTAGTGCCACATTAATATCTTCTGCTAATACTGATAGCTCCTTTTGGATTTCTAACTGAATAGCGATGTGGTCAATTCTTCGCTTGGGACACAGCGAGTTTAGTTCTAATTTTACTAGACACGCTATTTCTAATGGTGATTTTAGTTTAAAAAAATTTCTAAATCACTCGCCGTTCTCAACAGTGAGGAGAAAAAGTTAAACTCGCTGTTCCCAACAGCGAGTTTACTGGGCCACCACTTTAATTACCCGAATTAGTTAACTTCTCTATCTTTTCACCAAGTCTCTTTCTAACCCTTATTCATCTCCTTCTCCATCCAACCAAAACCTTAACTCTCATCTTTCTTTTCTACCTCAATTGTTGGTTGACAAGTTCACTTGGCGGAATCTCTAACATTCCCCAACAAATCTCTAGCCACTACGTTTGTTTTTTTATCATAAGTGACAACATAAAGGTATGTTTTTATTTGACTCATACAATGTATTTAGATATGGTTAGGATTAGGATTAGGATTATGCTTTTTTTAATTTAATGTAGGGTTAGGGTTAAGGTTTGGAATTGAAGAGGGGTTGTGTTTGGTTTGAAGTTAAGGTTGGGTTTATGTTATGCACATAAAGTGTTCGATGAATTGCGTAAGTGATCGAATTATTCGTTATGCACATTCGGTGTTCAATGTAATGCATAAGTGGCGACTTTTGAATGTAGGTGACTTGTTTGTGATCAATTGCATTCGTATGTAGTAATTGTACTTAAGAATTGTTAAAAGTCATAGGATAGAGAAATGCAATGTATTTAATTTTATCTCTAATATTTTTTGCAGACTCATAATGACACAACCTAGTGGTTTTGGATGCCATCCTCCTACTGCATCCGAGCGGGGCAAAGCTCCTGCAGTGATAAGAGTTGTTTTTCTATAGTTCCATGGTATATATCTATTTCATTCAACCAGTATCAATTAACATTAAAAATTAATTTCTTCCATTGCAAGTTGTTACTGACACTCATATCGATGTCCCCCAAACACCACATTCACATGCAGATGCACTTGGGGGTCCCGGTCCAATAGACCCATCACTTCTTAGGATGCAAGCCTCTCACCGATCGAATTTTGTGTGGAAAGATGAGTCGAAGGACTTGACATTCCAAAAGTACAAAACATTGCCTCTATGCAATGACATTATCCCATACTTGGTTGATGCGGGATTCTATAGAGTTGCACTAATGGGGTCATTGAAGTTGGATCGGGGTCTTCCAACAGCTTTAGCCAAGAGATGGCGACCAGAGACTTATTCATTTCACTTACCGCATGGAGAGATGATAGTGACTTTACAGGATGTTGCAATAATTACTGGACTTTTGATAGATGGTGTAGTTGTGACTGGAAGTTGGGGCGCCGATAAGGTTTATCTTGTTCGAGAATACCTTGGTCAGGATCTGACTGAACATGCTTTTATTGGTACATTTCTTAAAATTTCATGGCTAATGAAGTCGTTCGATAACTACTTGAATCTAGAGTTGATTGAGTATTGATATGGCTAAAAATGGGATTAAATCAGAACCGTTCAAATCGGGCACGGATCTTAAAGTTTACGGGGGCAAAACGGTAATTTCTGTAACACCCCGAATTCCAAATACAACCGAATTCGAAGTTCCGCAGGATCTTTACACTTCACTTCGTACAATTTTACAAGAAATTAAAGACTTTACTTTACATCAGAGTTACATTTATATTTACACTTATACAGCGGAAGCAATTTAGAACAATTTACATGAATAAAATGTACAATACTTGAAATCATTCTTTAAGCAGTATGCATACTTTAATCTTGTCACTCACTTTATCCTGCATAGAAACTGTGGGCACGTCAGTTCATTCAACTGACGCTAGGATATAATACATCAACTTTCTCTTACTTGGAAAAACACAAACTTTTCACAAAACATAGCTACGGGGACTATCCTATTGATGTCGTGTTGTGATTGTGCGCTTAGTCTTTAATGCTGTTATTTATATTATACGACACTAATGCGCACTTGTTCAGAGTCTATGTAGCCCATACTACATAGGTCCGAGAGCAAGCCCTTAACCGTTCTTCATCTTGTAGGGTTCAATCCCTCGCCATGACTTAATCTACTGTAACTACTGTAAGTATCTTAGGTGTTCTATGAGTTACGAGCCCATGTCTAGGCGCCCTAGAGAGAATCCCAATGCACTATCACATGACTCATCATGCAGGCATCCTGTGGTGATTTTGCCTCCTACCATAGACATAGCACCACCCTAGACCACTCCATAAGCGTCGCCACCGGGACGGTACTCTGGAGCAATATCCACGTCCTACCCATGACTCATCATGGGACATCCTGTGAATACTCTCACGCCGCCAATCCAATGGCCCTCATACTCATATTTTTCTCTTACTTTCATCACATCTTCACTATGTATCTAATCCTTACTTTTATTTGAATCATGAACAAAAATCAATCTCCTAGAGTTAGCACTCTCACTATACCCGTCTTAATCATTTATACAACATGGCCCAAACTTGGTCTTTTCATTTCCAATTTCATTTCAACAATATTTCTTTCAAATACCGGTATGAGGCTTAGCTACACTCTAGTTCTCAATTTCACTTCATAATCACAAAATTTGAGTCTTCATACTCATAAATTCTCTTTCATAATCAACATGATTTCCATTCTTTTCTATAAATCAAATTTCATACATAAGGTTCAATTTTAATTCATGCATTTCCTGTTCAAAGTTCTATTTCAATAATTCATTAGATTCACATACAATTGTTTATTTCCTTTACTTAATTTAAATCACAAAATTATACTTTTCATCATTCTTTAAAGTGCACACAAATTCAAACAATTAAAAGCATAAAAGACCATAATCAAAACACTTAGATTTCCCTTCATTCAAAATTTATCTTTTATAACTTGGTAAATTTCTCATGAAAACTAAATCACTTTTCATATTTTATAATTATCACTTTATGCAATTCTACTCAAATTTCCACTTCTAATTCATATTTATATTAGTCAAATAATACACAATTATTTTTCATAGGCTCCACAAAATTTTTAGATTAATTATAATATTTTTTTCGGATTTAAAATACCCCAAAATATCAATTTAAATGCTCAAAAATCGAAAAATATGTTTTAAAGTGCCAAGACCCTGAGCCGAACCCACGACCTGAGAGAAACCAACAGCCACTGAAAGCCAGAACAGCCAAGGCACCACAGCGTTGAAAATAGGGGGTTTAATTACATTAAATTAAGTCTCGGTATTCGGATTTTATTGAAAAAATGAGAAACAAAAGGGCAGAGCCTAAGTTTTGAACACGCGATCACTGAGGTCGACCCACGGCTATAGTAATCGCCCAACACAGTCATTGACCAAATGGTCTAAGTGACCAGATCGATAATAAATGAAATTTTTAGGGTCAAAACTCCGTTCTCTGTTATTTCGATTTTCTACAAAAATGAATATCATTGTGTTCTCTTCTTCTCCAAATTTATTCAAAAACTCCAGAATTTAATTTTCATCTTATCACAGGATTTCAGTGAAATAAAATTTCATTTTTTGATATAAAAGCACAATTTTTTACTCTCTACTTGCATTCTACTACTTAATTTCAATTTTAGGGAAAAACAACATATTCTTGTTACAAATTGCCTCTAATTTTTTTTAAATCAATTATAATATTTTTCATGGACATTGCACATTTATTTCAGTAATAAAAACTCCTTTTTCATGCTTTTTATCAAACCAATAATCAACATCATAATTCCACAAATCTTATTTCAATTATTTCACATACAAGCATAACTTTTAATTTAGCACATAACAACCAAATAAAGCATTATAGCATGGTAGATTTTAAACTAACAATCATAATTTTACAATTAACTAACATTCTTTTAACATGCATTATCACAATTATCACAATGTCTCATTTTCACACCACATAGCTAGTTCAATCATTTCTTCTTAATCTTATCAAACAAAGCCTAGCATGGTATTCTAATTAGAAGTTTAAGAAAGTAACCCATCTCAAATGGAGAGAACACACAAAAGGTCCTAGGGAATTTCCTAGAATGAACAAAAGAGTCTTCTCCTCCTAGTTTGAGCCACCAAGTTGCTTCTCCTCTCTAGCTTGTTGTTGATGGAACTCCTTCTTCTTGCTCCTTGGTAATGGCCGGCCAATCTTCTAGGTGAGGGAACATACAATTTTGCACTCAATCTTTTAATCTCACAAACTTCTTAATCTTTTGTCTCACCAACTTGTATTTCTTTTCTTTCTTTCTTTTTCAATTCTAGGTGCAAGGATAACTAGTGTAGGGGGGTGGGGGGGTATTTATACAAAATTTTAGTGGGAATAGAGGGCTAGGGTTAGATCAAATGGTTAAGGATCAAGGGCTTAGATGAACTAGGGAGTTGAAATAACTTCCTATGATGAAAGTAACCACTCTCCACCTCATCCACTCTCCCTCTCCTCTCCAGCATTATCCGACCTACACCAAAGGGTGTGCATTGCACACTCTAGTGCAAGTATGTGCCACCTAGTGTCCCTCATTTCACAAGTTGTTCATGTTAATTAAATTATTTGTTCATAGAATGAGCCAACACTACAAGTTAGGTTATTTAAAAGAGTAATTAAATTAAATGGGCTCACTAATGGGCTAACTAACCATGGGCTCAAATGAATGAAGTAATTAATTAATTAATGTGGGCTACAAAGAGACAAATAGGCCTAGGATCAAATTAAGTTTTCTAAATTAGAAAGAGAAGAAATAAGACTACTAGTTTATAAAATATTTTTAGAGAAATACATGCATAAATTTGCACGTGCACAACACGTAAAATCAAACAGATTCTAATTTAAATAGGATTTGAAAATCCAGAATGTTATAATTTCACCTACAAATTGGTCCGAAATGGGAACTGGTCTCTTCTCCAAGGCCCAATAACCCATGAACGGATCCATTCAACTGGATACGAGTCCCAACCCATTAAGAGCCAGTTCATAAGGATATGAAGAGATCCTGATTCATTTTTATTCCTAGGAGGTGGTTCTAACCACTTCTAGAACCACCTCTATCCATCCACACCGGGGAGTAGAGATTTGTTCTTATCTAGAAACAGATCCCCACGGTGACTATATTACCCCCTACCTCCTACCGTTACGAGGTGATCACTCTTTGCCAACCTAAAGAATTTTCATATTCTTTTCTGAATACTGATAAGAGCGTCGAAGGGTTCGTCGCCGGGATCAACCCCGATGTTTCGAACTTTGTGCAGGTCAGTGGCAGCAGCAAGGAGCCAGTCAAATAGTGAAGGAGGTTTAAGTTTGACCCATTCGATTCCTCACGAACCCACAAATTCATCTGTTTGCCCCCACACGAAATCAGCGGCAACAGATTGGCACCGTCTGTGGGAACTCGAATAGCAATCCGACTCTACTCCATCAACAAAAGCAGCTCCTAGCTATGCCTCCGAAGAAAGGGAAGTCTGCACTCTCCAACTATAGAACAACTACCATCCCTCCTCCGCTTCCAGAGGGTCTCCCTCCGCCCGTCCAGCCGGCCCAGCAGCTCGAACAACCGATCCCTCAACCTGTTCAGCAACCTCAAGGGCCTCAAGTGGCTGTTGGAGAACCCTCTCGCCGAAGTCGCCAGAAACAACCCCTTCATCAGGTCCAGGTCTCCATACACAACCCTTCCTCCGACTCCATGGCCTTCCATAGCCCTCCAACACCGAAAGATCTACGAGATGTTCTCAAGAACCGGCAGAACAAGACAGATCTTCGAATCTGCTTGGACAGGAGGCGGACCCGTGATGGGAACCCTCACTAGGAGAATCAGAGGGACCAGTCACCCCGCAGGACAGATCGCAGAGGGTCCAACTCTCTCAGGAGGTGGAGAGAGTTGCCCCAGCATCGCCAAAGAAGAAGTCGCTCTCCGGTCGGCTGTCCTGCCCCCCGAGCCCATCGGGAGCAGGAGGCCCCTATCACAAGGGAAGAGTTCCAATAGTTCCAGGAAGCAGTCCTATGGGCACTCAACGTCCCCCTAACAACCACCAATGGGCTCCCAGTCCTCGACCAGCTCCTAACCATCGCCGCTGCTCTCCCAGTCCTCGGCCAGCTCAGAGCCATTGTCATCACTCTCCCAGTACTCAGCCGGCTCTGAGCCATTGTCGTCGCAGCCACAGTCCACGACCTACTCCAAGCTATCGCCGCCGCAGCCCTAACCCTCACCTACATGAAAACGAGTCTCGGGACTCAGCGAGGCATGACCGAAGGGAGGACTCGGTCTACCGCCGTCTCCACGAGATGGAGAGGCGCCTCGGACAACTCGATAGAGATGAGGAACAACGGGCGAGGAACCTCTGCCCGAGCAAGCCCCCGATCTCCCGAGCTATCATGAAGGCCCCCGTCCCAGAGAACTTCAAGCCTTCACATTTTGAGTCTTATACCAGGGAGTCGGACCCCGCTGATCATATTGAGAGTTTCAAAACTCTCATGATGATCCACCATGCACCTGATGCCCTTTTTTGCAAAACCTTCCCAGCCACGCTCAAGGGGCCCGCTCGGGAATGGTATTCCAGACTTGCTCCGGCCTCCATTTTCTCCTTTGACCAGTTCGAAGGTCTCTTCCTCACCCACTTCGTGAGCAGCCGCCGCTCCGAAAAGACAAGCACCTCTTTTCTCTTTCCCAGTCAAAGGAAGGGCGAGCAGCTGAGGGACTACGTCAAGTGGTTCACTGCGGAGGCCAGATCTATCGCCTCTCTGGATCAGTCCGTGGCCTCAGCTACTTTCCAGTCCAATGTCATTAATCTTTATCTCAGGGCATCCCTAGCCAAGAAGCCACTTCGGGACTTCTCGGAACTCCTTCTCAGGAGTGAGAAGTACATCCGAGCTGAAAAAGCTTTCAACCGCCCCACTCTTGAAGGATCATCTTCTGGGAACAAATGAAAGACTACTGAAGAAGAAGGAGCTAAGAAGCTCCAAAAAGACAATGGGGGTCAACGTCGCCCTCTTCCCCGCTTTGAGAAGTTCACTCCGCTCAATGCGAGTGTCTCGGCCATCTTGATGGAAGTTGGGAAGGAGGGTCTTCTACCGCCACCTCCAAAGATGAACACACCCGGAAAGAAGAGATACCAGAATAAGTGGTGCCGCTTCCACAGGGACCACGGACATGACACAGACAACTGTCAGGCCGTGAAGGACGAGATCAATGCCCTCATCCAGAGAGGGTAGCTCGCTAGGTTCGTAAGGAAGGACATGGCCGATGGCTAATAGACGAGCTGAACAACGTGCAGAGACCCCGAATGTCGAAGCCGAGGCCATCCTACACCTCATACATAGAGGCCCAATGGGAGGAAATTCCAACTCCTCCCGAAATGCCTACGTTCGAGAAGTGAATGCTGTACAGAGCCATCCTTCTCCCAAGGGCCTTGGGGTTTCTGTTACATTTTCTGATAGGGACTTGGAGGGCGTATGCACACCCCATTGCGACGCCCTTGTTATAAACCTTTGAATGACCAATTTCGACATACACCGGATCCTAGTGGACAACGGCAGTTCGGTCAATATCCTCTTCTTAAAGGCATTCCAGGGCCTTCAATTGTCAAGTGATCGGCTCAAGCCAGCTAGTTACACTCTTCATGGATTCACCGGGGTGCCGGTGAAGATCGAGGGAGTAATAACCCTTGACGTAACTGCTGGCAAAATCTTGGCTACCCGGACCGAGCCGATGGACTTCATGGTGGTAGACGTCAAAGCCGCCTACAATGTCATCTTGGGTCGACCAGGTCTGGCTGCCCTCCAAGACATCCCATCAGCCTATCATATGAAAATGAAATTCCCCACCCCGGCAGGAGTGGGAGAAGTAACAGGGAGCCAGGACGCAGCTCGTAAATGTTACATGACCTCGATGGGAGGGCCGATCCTCTTCCTTGAAGCCCTCGAACTCCCACAAGGAAGTAACCAGACCATCTCCGAGCCGGTGGACGAGCTAGAAGAAGTTGCCTTCTCAAAAGGAGATGCCACCAAGACATTCCAGATCAGCAAGGCCCTTTCTCCCTCCATCAAAAAAGACATCTCCCAATGTATAAGGGAGAACCGCGATCTTTTTGCCTAGACCACGACTGATATGCCCAGAATCTCAGAAGAGCTCCTGATGCACCACCTTAGCGTTGCCCCGAGAGTCAAACCCGTCCAGCAGAAGCGATGTAAATTTGCTCTCGAGCGCCAGCAAGCGATCAAAGAAGAGGTCGAGAAGCTCTTGAACACTCGGTTCATCCAGGAGGTGAATTACCCCGAATGGCTATCCAATGTGGTAATGGTTAAAAAGGCCAACGGGAGCTGGAGAATATGCATCGACTTTACCGACCTCAACAAAGCGTGTCTGAAGGACCCATTCCCCCCGAGCATCAATGCTCTAATCAATGCGACCTCCGGCCACGAGCTCCTCAGCTTCATGGATGCCTTCTCGGGGTATAACCAGATCCGGATGTTCCCTCCAGACATTCCGAAGACCTCGTTCGTGACTAACCAAGGCTTGTTCTGCTACTGGGTAATGCCCTTCGGGCTGAAGAATGCCAGAGCTACGTACCAACGCCTTGTTAACAAGATCTTTTGAGACCAGATCGGCCGTAACATGGAACTTTATGTGGATGACATGTTGGTTAAAAGCGTCAGTGGGTAGGAGCATGTCCTTGACCCCCAGGAAGCCTTCAGGGTGTTGAGAAGGCACAACATGAGATTGAATCCAAGCAAGTGTGCCTTCGGCGTCTCGTCCCAAAAATTCATCGGATTCATGGTGAGCCAGAGGGGCATAGAAGCCAATCCGGAGAAGATCAAAGCCATACTCAATATGGCCCCTCCCTCCAATGTTAAAGAAGTGCAGAGGCTCATGGGATGCCTCGCAGCTATAGGGCATTTTCTCTCCAAGTCGGGAGAGAAATGCCTCCCGTTCTTCAAAGCCCTGAGGAGAGCGAAAGGCTTGGAGTGGGGGCAACAACAGTAAGAGTCGTTCGAGCAGCTGAAGGCCTACTTGGTAAACCCCCCACTCTTGAGCAAGTCAAAACTTGGTGAAGTCCTCTACATATACCTAGCAGCTTCGGAGCAAACTCTCAGTGCCGTCCTAGTAAGAGAGGAGGATAAGATGGAATGGTTAATCTACTACGTGAGTAAGATCCTTTGGGATGCAGAACTCCGCTACCCAAAGGTAGAAAAGATGGCCTATGCATTGGTCATGGCAGCATGGAAACTTCACCCGTATTTTCAGTCCCACTCGATGGTCGTTCTTACCGACCAACCGCTGAAGCAAGTTCTCCATAAGCCCGAGACATCGGTACATTTAATGAAATGGTCCATAGAGCTGAGCCAACACGACATCAGCTACCAACCCCGAACCGCTATCAAGGCACAAGCCCTAGCGGAGTTCCTTGTGGAGAGCACCATTCCCGACCCCTGTAAGTCGGTTGACGAACCCCTGGTCTGGACTATGTATGTTGACGGGTCCTTGTGTGCCGACGGAAGTGGGGCTGGGGTCATCTTGACCGGCCCAGATGGTTTCGTTCTGCAATACTCCCTCCGTATAAACTTCCGTGCGTCGAACAACAAAGCCGAATACGAGAACCTCATAGCGGGACTCTGTATGGCTCGCAAAGCTGGAGCCAAACGCATCAAGATTTTTAGCGATTCATAGCTAGTGGTGAAACAAGTGTCTGGGGTGTACGAAGCATGAGATGAGCGCATGGCTAAGTTCTTGGCAAAAGTCAAAGGGCTGCTAGCTCTATTTGAAGATGCTCAACTCCAGCGAGTCCCCCGAGAGGAAAATGCTCAGGCGGACGCCCTTTCATGGCTTGCCTCCTCCTCTCTCCAGGGTTTCGAGTGAACCGTATTTATAGAGGTCCTCTTGAGACCCAGTTTTGAGGAGGGCAGCCTAGAACCGATGGAGACTATGCCCCTAACACTTGGGGAAAATTGGATGAAACCCCTGCTCGAGTGCCTTAGAGACGGAGTTCTACCAGCGGACCCAAGAGAGACTAGGAGAGTCAGGATCAGAGCCGAGCGGCACACATTCATTGAATGATCATGTACAAATGCTCCTATACTCAGATCGACGACAGACCCTACCTAAAATGTCTCTCCCCCGAAGAAGCACACTATGCCTTGAAGGAGGCCCATGACGAGATGTGTGGTGCGCACTTGGGAGCAAGATCCCTCGCCCGTAAAATCTTAAATTACGGCTACTTCTGGCCAACACTTCTTAGCGACTCCGAACGGTACGTCCGCCAATGCGGTTCCTGCCAAAGATTTTTTCCGATCCATCGCCTACCACAGGCCCAACTTTTCTTCTCAGTCCGATCCTTTTCGCAATGTGGGGGATGGACTTGCTTGGACCATTCCCCCCAGCGCAGGCCAACTGAAGTTCCTCATCGTGGCAATAGATTAATTCTCCAAGTGGATCGAAACCGAGCCCCTAGAAACGATCATGGAGAACAAGGTTCAAAAATTCTTTTGGAAGAACATTATTTGTCGGTTCGGCGTACCCCGTATCCTAGTAACTGACAACGGAACCCAGTTCGCAGGGGAAACTTTTTGCAACTTCTGCATCGATCTCGGCATCCAGCAGCAGTTCTCCTCAATATCCCACCCTCAATCTAACAGCCAAGCGGAGAATGCTAATCGACATATACTCGCCGGCCTAAAGAAGAGGCTCGACAAATCCACCAAGGGATTATGGGTCGAACAGCTTCCAAACGTGCTATGAAACTATCACACCACGAAGAGGACCCCGACCGGAGCGTCCCCCTTCAATCTAACTTATGGCTCCGAAGCCATCATCCCCCTAGAGGTCGGCCTTCCTTCGCCCTGCTTAATCGCCTACAATGAAGAGCAGAATGCGAACCAGCTTTGCAGCAGCTTAGACCTCATCGATGAGATCTACAAAAGAGCTTCCATCTGACAAGAGACTTACCGATGTAGGATAATCCAGTCTTACAACAAGAAAGTCCATCCCGCCAATCTTAAAGAAAGGGACCTAGTTGTCACGGGACGACTTCTTTTTCTCAAGTCAGGTCGTGTGCCACCTAGCTTACTCCTTAGATCGAGGGCTAAGTCAGGCAAATTGAGGGTTAAGAAGGCAGAGGATTGAAGAGAAGTGAGCAAACTAAGATGGAAGAGAATTTATTCTTATAGAGAACTTTACAAGAATGGCTTGGAATGCTTTTCCTTGGATGGATGGAGCAAATGAGGCTCCTCCCTATTTATAGTGCTAGCAAGATCTTTCTCCTCCTCAAGGGAAGATTCTAGACTACAAGAGTTCTACTATGTACAAGAGTTTTCTAGAATACTCTATAACTATGTACATTCATGTAATATCCCGGACGGATATTACCTTGTATAAATTATTATTTTATTACTATTTTGTTTTAATTCCAAGATTGAATTATTTTGGTGATTTTCACCCGGTTTGTCCATAGACATTATCTGTATCCAGATATCGGTCAGTATACATCCGTATTGTATCAAATTGATACCGTGATCTTCCGAACTAATAATAAAATTTATTTTATTATTATTTCCAAGATTTAATTATTTTTATACGGGTTATGCGAAGATTTTCGGTATACAGACACATATGTGCACGTACGAGTAGTATGTCGATTAGTGCATTATACGAATTGTGTGTTGTGTATTTTTGAACAACACTTATTTTGCTATGACAAAACCTAGTAGGGATGGTTAGGGTTTGATTAGGAGGTTAATCCTAGGGTTACAAAGACATAAGGGATTAAGGGAGATTACTAGAAAATATCTCTCCCACACCACACCTCCACCACATAACACCTCCCTCCACCTCACCCTACCTCCCCTAGGGGTATGGCCGGCCCATAAATCATGGGAGGGCCTTTTTGCACTTGTGTGTGTGCACATTTGCACTTTCCACCACTCTCTCCTCCTATAAATACCCCCTCCTTCTCCTCCTTCTCTCATTTTAGAAAACAAAAAGAAAGAAAGAAAGGAAAGGAAAAGAAAGAGAGATAGTCTCATGCTAACTTGAGAGTTTTTATTTGTAGGTTTTTCCTAGGAGTTCTAAGAGCTAAGGGAAGGAGAAGGAGTGCTAGGCAAGTCCTTCCTTCAAGGGAAACTAAAGTGGGGGTTCTCCATTGGATTCTTTGGTTGTTTGTTTGTTTGTTTGTTTGTTTGTTTTGTTGTTTGACTTCTCCTTCTACCTTCTTGTTTTGTTTTGTTTTTTTGGGTTTGTTCTTGTGAATGGGTGTGTGAATGTTGTGATAAATAAAAGAAAGAAAGTAGTAGTAGTAACTACTAAAAACATATAAAGATCACATCTTTAACATTGTACACTACAAAAGATACTGGTTTTACCGGCGATTATTTCCTGGTGTTTTACTAGTAGCGCCGGGGTAGGGAGCGAGTAGGAATTGGGCGCCAGATGGGATGGTCATACACCGGCGGTCGATTTAAAATGCCGGCGTATGTTAGTATTCACCGGCGTTTTAATTAAAAACGCCGGTGAAGTTTATTATTCACCGGCGTTTTTATTATAAACGCCGGCAAATATACGGACACATTCACCGGCGTGTCTAATTAAAACGCCGGTGAATAACTGCGATAAAACCCGCGAACCCTAATCTTTCGCTCGCCATTTTCCCAAAACCCCCCCAAAAAAAAGGATGGGGCGCTTCGTTTCCCTCCTTCCGCGCTCTACTTCCCGCGCGTTTGCCTCTGCCGCTTCGTCCTCTTCGACGGCCTTCGACCTTTCAAAATCGTCCCTTCTTCCCTTCGTCCTTTTCGATTTCCCTCTTCCCTCTCTCTATTTGGAGGTGAATCGGCGGTCGCCCCGCTCGCTCTCTCTCTCCTACGCCCCCGCCCTCGTCGCCTCGCTCCCTCTCTCTCTCTTCGGTATGATCTCTTGATTTCCCTTATTTTTCAAAAAAAGCAGCTTTTTTCAGTTTATTCATCTTGATTTCCTTAACATGAATGGTTTAGTTGAGATGAAGAATTAATAAAAAAATATATGCTTAGATAATGGAAATTTTCATCTTCTTTTACTGTTAATGAAGTTGATTTCATGCATCTGATTGTCTTCATGGCATGTTTGTTTTTTTACCCAAAATGGGTTCACTGTGAACTGAGGATGCTCTAGGTACGTATGCCAATATCCTCCGGCCGGATATGCACAACAATTGAATTTTAGATTTAGTTGGGCACAGTGAATTAGTAGAGCAACATATAAGCTCACATAATGGAAAATTTTCATTTTCAAATACTGTTAAAGTAACCTGATTGCAATCTTTGGCATGGTTTTTTAACACAAAATGGGTTCACTTCCAAACTAAGTATGCTGCTAGCATACCCATTTTCTTTCACTGTTAGTGAAGCTGATTTCATGCATCTGATTGTCTTCTTGGCATGCATATTTTTTTACCCAAAATGGGTTCACTGTGAACTGAGGATGCTATAGGTACGTATGCCAAAATCCTCCGGTCGGATATGCACAACAATTGGATTTTAGATTTAGTTGGGCTAAAGAAGTAGTAGAGCAACATATAAGCTCAGATAATGGGAAATTTTCATTTTCAGATACTTTTAAAGTAATCTGATTGCAATCTTTGGCATGGTTTTTTAACACAAAATGGTTTCACTTCCAAACTAAGTATGCTGCATAGCATCCCCATTTTCTTTCACTGTTAATGAAGCTGATTTCATGCATCTGATTGTCTTTTTGGCATGCATGTTTTTTTACCCAAAATGGGTTCACTGTGAACTGAGTATGCTATAGGTACGTATGCCAAAATTCTCCGGCCAGATATGCACAACAATTGGATTTTAGATTTAGTTGGGCTAAAGAAGTAGTAGAGCAACATATAAGCTCAGATAATGGAAATTTTCATTCTCAGAAACTGTTAGAGAAGCTGATTGCCATCTTAGGCATGATTTTTTAACAAAATGGGTTCACTTCCAAACTAAGTATGCTGCTAGCATCCTCATTTTCTTTTACTGTTAATGAAGCTTATTTTCATGCATCTGATTGTCATCTTGGCATGTTTTTTTTGACCAAAATGGGTTCGCTGTGAACTGAGGATGCTATAGGTACGTATGCCAAAATCCTCCGGATACGCACAACAATTGGGTTTTAGATTTAGTTGGGCTGAAGAAGTAGTAGAGCAACATATAAGCTCAGATAATGGAAAATTTATCATTTTCAAATACTGTTAAAGTAACCTGATTGTCAATCTTTGGCATGGTTTTTTATACCAAAATGGGTTAACTTCCAATCTAAGTATGCTGCTAGCATCCCCATTTTCTTTTTTTGTTGTTAGTGAAGCTTATTTTCATGCATCTGATTGTCATCTTGGCATGTTTTTTTTTACCAAAATGGGTTCACTGTGAACTGAGGATGGTATAGGTATGTATGCCAAAATCCTCCGGCCGGATATGCACAACAATTGGGTTTTAGATTTAGTTGGGCTGAAGAAGTAGTAGAGCAACATATAAGCTCAGATAATGGGAAATTTTTCATTTTCAGATACTGTTAAAGTAACCTGATTGCAATCCTTGGCATGGTTTTTTAACAAAATGGGTTCACTTCCAAACTAAGTATGCTGCATAGCATCCCCAGTTTCTTTCACTGTTAATGAATTGAAGCTTATCCCATGCATCTAATTGTCATTTTGGCATGTTTTTTTGACCAAAATGGGTTCACTGTGAACTGAGGATGCTATAGCTCTATGCCAAAATCCTCCGGCTATGTACAACAATTGGTTCACTCTGAAAAATATATGCTTACATACTGGACATTTTCATTTTTCTTTTACTGTTTCTTTTGTTTAGTATTATTATTATTATTATTATTATTATTATTATTATTATTATTATTATTATTATTATTATGAGATAAGTGATTATTAGTAGTCATGAACAGAATAGTTCATGAGTCATCAGATCTTCTTGTTACCGTAGTTACAGTACGACGCGCTCATTATTCGGCCGATTCCTCTTCATCAGCAAAATACCCTTTACCATCATCATCTCCTTGAACGGAAAGCCAAATACAGGGGAGACTATAGTCGATTTTTTTTTATGCTCGAACACAGGGTGTGCGATAAAATACCACTAAGGTGGTTGTGATCATTTCCATAAAAGGTCGTTTAGGGTTTGGTGAATAGAGTAGATTGTGTTAAGATGTAGTTTTTTTTTGTACATTTTTTGTAGCCACAATTTCTTTATTTTACAGTTAAAGATTATATCGTTTATTTATTTGCAGCTAGGGATGGTTTTCAAATAGGTGAAATTTAATATACAAAATGCCTTTTACTGTTATTACTATTTAATATATCAAATTTTAATTTCAGACTGTGTGCTATTGATATAATGGATAGAAGTTGGATTAGTAAACCACGATTATCCAAGGAGTACCGTGATGGTATTAAAGATTTTATTATCTTTGCCAAACGACATTCCCGTGATCCCAACCTAATCCTTTGTCCATGCCTCCGCTGTACAAATTGTATGCTGAGGACATGTGACGTAGTACATACACACTTGGCTGTCAACGGTTTTCTTCAAGGGTACACAAGGTGGTTTTGTCATGGAGAGGATCATACGGCAGCTCCTGTTTGTCCGGTTGTATTAGAGAATGAAGCTGAGCCCTTAGTGAATGAAGACTTAAGCGTTCCCGATAAGATGCATGCTTTGTTACAAGATGCCATGGGGATTCATAATGTTCCTTTCCACACCAATAACCCAACAACCGAAGTTCACAATGAGTCAATAGAAACAAACCAGATTGGTGGTGGGGTGGACGAGGAAATGTCTGGCCCCACCCCTGAAAATAATAAGCAGCAAGAATCTTTCGCTAAGTTACTTGAAGATGCTAGTACTCCGTTGTACCGCGACTGCACCAAATTTTCTAAGTTCTCATTCATTGTCAGACTATTTCAGATTAAATATTTAAACGGGTGGTCTGCTAAGTCCTTCACTATGCTACTTGAATTGTTGAATGAAGCATTTCCTGAAATCTGTATTCCAAACTCAGCCGATAAAATCAAAAAATTCCTAAGTTCTCTCGATCTAGGATATGAGAAGATAGCAGCATGTCCAAATGACTGTATGCTTTTCACGAGTGGTAAGGAAAGTCTGGAGAATTGCGAAGTGTGTGGTTCTTCGAAATGGAAAGAAAGACCAAATCAAGACGAGGGAGCCAGTGGATCTACTAAGCGAAGTAGGAAAAAGAAGCCTGCCAAAACATTGCGTTACTTTCCTCTGATTCCTAGGCTACAAAGGTTGTTTATGTCTACGAAAACTTCTTCTGATATGAAATGGCATGCTGAAGGTTGCACTAATGATGGGATTCTTAGACATCCTGCTGATTCTCAATCTTGGAAAAAATTTGATGAAAGATATCCTGATTTTGCGGAAGATCCTCGAAATGTGAGACTTGGACTAGCTAGTGATGGTTTCAACCCTTTCAGGCAAATGAGTAGTATATACAGCATATGGCCGGTTGTGTTGATACCATACAATTTGCCGCCTTGGAAATGCATGAAGCAGTCCTCATTTATTTTGTCCATGATAGTTCCTGGACCGAAAGGTCCTGGAAATGATATAGATGTGTACTTACAACTGTTAATAGATGAACTTCAGAAGTTGTGGGTGGGTGTTCCAACCTATGATGCTGTGGCTAAAGAAATATTTTCTCTTCGTGCCGTGTTGTCTTGGACAATCAATGATTTTCCAGCATATGCAAATTTATCTGGATATAGTACTAAAGGACGTTATGCATGTCCATGTTGTGCTGACCAAACTAGTTCAAGGTGATTGTACAATGGTAGAAAGTTTTGCTATATGGGTCATAGGAGATGGTTGCTTGACACACATATATTTCGGGCAGAGGCAGCGACATTTGATGGCACCGACGAGTGGGAACATGCTCCTGGATCTTCTTCTGGTTCAGATATTTTGAGGCGGGTAGATGGTCATCAATTCAAATATGGAAAAGAACCAGAAGTCAGGACAAAGGGCAAGAAAAGGGCAAGGCCGGAGCAAGGTGAGGAGACCAATCTATATGGCGAAGATGAGGATCAAAACTTGACGAGTTTAGGTGCATGGAAGAAGAAGAGTATTTTCTTCAAGTTGCCGTACTGGAAATTCAACTTACTGCACATAATTTAGATGTGATGCATATCGGAAAAAATATTGGTGAGAATTGTATAGGAACAGTTATGGGAGATGATCGGAAGACAAAGGACAATCTCAAGAGCTGACTTGATTTGAAGTCAATGGGCATCCGACATGAGTTGCACCCAGAAGAATTGCCGAACGGGAAAGTACTCCTACCTCCTGCAATCTATGCAATGTCAAAATCGGAGTTGGAGTTGTTTTGCAAAGTACTACTTGAACTTAAAGTCCCCGATGGCTATTCTTCTAACATGGCAAGATGTGTCAACTTTAAAGAGAAGAGGCTTCAGGGTCTAAAGTCACACGACTACCACATCCTAATGCAGGATCTCCTTCCTGTGGCCCTAAGGTCTTCAATGTGTGAGCAAGTCACTACTGTCCTGAAAGATCTTTGTAGCATATATAAAGGTATTTGCTCAAGAATGCTTCGTGTTGAAGATCTGGACCAATTGGAGCAGCAGGCAGCATTGACACTTAGTAAAATGGAGATGATATTTCCTCCATCGTTCTTCACTATTATGATTCACTTGATAATCCACCTTGCTGGTGAAGTCAGAATCGGCGGTCCTGTTCATTATCGGTGGATGTACCCCATTGAGAGGTAAAATAATTCATTCATCTTACGAAATTGAATTTTCAAAAGCTCATTTCTTTTAATCCCCTAATCCGCTCTAGTTTATTAATTGTACATGTTCAGGTACCTATACCGGCTAAAGGGTTATGTGAAAAATAGAGCATATCCTGAAGGGTCAATAGCCCAGGGATATCTATCAGAGGAGTGCTTACATTTTTTTTCCAGGTATTTGCCTGGTGTGGAGACATCTTCCAGTAGACCACGTAGAAATCCAGACATTTCCAACCTTGATGGTGCTCAATATCTTTTTGATACCGCTGGCACCACTGTTGGTAAAGTTGATGTATTTGAGCTCGATAGCTTAGTGTGGGAACAGACACATCGATATGTGCTAAACCATCATGCATCAGTGGAACCATTTCGAAAGTAAGTTGCTTTTGAATTTAAATCGAATACAGTGAAAACCGCGGAGTTCGATATTTTTGATACTTTTGTTATTCCTAATTTCAATTGCTTGTTTTTTAGCGAATTTGTCAGGAACATCAAACGAAGGGTTAGACCAAGAAGACTACCACCACGTGAACAAAACAAGCTGATGAATGAAAAATTTCATAAGTGGTTTGAATCTCATGTAGGTGAATTACAGTTATGCAAGTTAATCTTTATTATATCTACATTTTCTATGGTGCTGATACGATTTGCGCAAAATTAATAGGTACATTCTTTGGGTCCTGAAGGTGCGTCATCTGAAATACAAGTACTTGCCAAAGGTCCCTATCAGATGGTCAAAAGATACGGAGGATACATATTCAATGGTTTTAGATTTCGTACTAAGGATCGTGAATGTAATTTGAAGTCTCAAAATAGTGGAATGGTAGTGACGTCTAAGACTAGAAGTTATGCTTCCAAATCGGACACGAGGCCTGTAGATGGAGATCTCGACTACTATGGAATGCTCACGGATATCATTGAGTTGAATTATTTTGGCCATTTCCGTGTTGTCTTATTTCGTGGGGATTGGGCTGAGTTTGATAGGAATTTTGCTAACAACAAGGACAAGCTTGGCTTCACAGTTGTAAACTTCTCAAAATTGATTCACATCGGTACACACATTAGCCATGAGCCATTTGTGTTTCCATCCCAAGTGCAACAAGTGTTCTACATTGAAGATCCAACCCTGCCAAAATCGTGTGTGGCTATCCTTATGCAACCAAGAGATGTATTCCAACTGGGCGATACTTCAGACGATGAAGATGGTGAAGACATGAACAGTTACATTGCTTCTGAGTTTCCGGTGTTTGATGTAAACACAACCGATGTTGGAATTTGCGGGACTTGGCTCCGCAAGGATGGAGAAGAGGGCGATGTACTGGAAGATGTCGTATTGTAGTTTACATGATTTTCAATTGGGTTTATTATATGTTTGTAATTTTATGTCTTAAATCTTGTTGTAATATTATGTCTGTAATTTCGAATATGTTCATTGTGAATTTAATACACTGGTTTAATTATCTTTCTATTTTCTACTGCTTGGTATTATTTACATTAAACTATGCTTAGTGTCATTTGAACCAAACTATCGTTGTAATTTAATCTGTTACAAATCTCATTTTTTAAATTTTTTTACAATTATGTTGGTTTGTTAATCCTGCTAAAGTACAAATTTTATGATAGTTATTATAAACATGTTATTAATTAAATTTGCATATCTAAGGAAGTTATCGAATCCTTGACAGGTACAACATGCCGAGGCGTGGAAAGAGGGTAAATATAAATGATGGCCACGAGAGCCATGGGGATGAGCAGCCACTAAATAATAGTGGCAGTCAAACATATGAGAGTGAGGGTAGCACGCCGCCCACTGTCAAAAAACATCGGTAAGTCTTAAAATTGGTATTTTTAAAGAGATTATGGTCTTGAAGGCATGAAAGACACGTACTAGTGTTTGTGAGTCTGCATTGTGGCTGTCGTCTATAAGCATTTCGTCTATATTTCTTAAGTGGGCTGTGATTAGAAAGAAAGGGCTGGAGTGGAGATCTGGAAACCCAAATAGAGACATCTCGTTTATTATAATCTACACTTATTGTTGGACCAACCCCCTCTTGCTGTTGTTGCTGATGTCTCTTTGTGTGCGTGTGTTGAAGAGAATGAAGGGATGAGAGAGAGATGAGGAAAATGCCGCTATGTTAGCCTGGTGTATCCTCATTCTCTACCATCCCTCTTTCTGGCTCCATATATGGCTTCTATATTAAATTGGTTTCCTTCCACGATGACAGTCCGTAATACTACACTTGATATGAGCCCATGTTCATAGCTGCACCCTATTGCATACTCACAAATAACTAATACTTGTCGGCCTTGCATCGTATGCCCAACCCCACTTTGGCACATAACATGGTATAGATGACATTGTATGACCTGCAAACAAGGATTGTTCAGCCGTGTTGTTGTACTGATTTGGAGGATTTTGGTATGCTAGCAGCATACGTAGTTTGGAAGTGAACCCATTTTGGCTAAAAAATCATGCCAAAGATAGCAATCAGATGCATGAAATCAGCTTCTTTAACAGTATCTGAAAATGAAAATTTCCATAATCTGAGCATATATGTTTCTTTAACAGTGACTGTGAACAATTGTTCTTAATTGGGCTGTGATTAGAAAGAGACGAGTTGGAGTGGAGATCTGGAAACCCATATAGAGACATCTTGTTCATAATAATTTATTATTATTGTTGTTCTTATCGCTCTTACTGTTGTTGCTGATGTCTCTATGTGTTCGTGTGCTGAAGGGAAAGAAGGGATGAGAGAGAGATGAGGAAAATGCCGCTATGTTAGCCTGGTGTATTCTCATTCTCTACCATTCCTCTTTCTGGCTTCTATATTTGGTTTCCTTCCACGATGACAATTCCAGTTAAAACTACACTTGCTATGAGCCCTATTCGTATTTTTCTTCCATGAAGAATTGATCTATGACTACAATCTCCATTCAAAACCCAATTGTTCTATATTTGGTTCCCTCTTGCTGTTGTTGCTGTTGTTGAAGTGAACCCATTTTGTTTTATTGTTAGTGAAGCTTATTTTCATGCATCTGATTGTCATCTTGGCATGTTTTTTTGACCAAAAATGGGTTCACTGTGAGCTGAGGATGGTATATAGGTATGTATGCCAAAATCCTCCGGCCGGATATGCACAACAATTGGGTTTTGCGATATAGTTGGGCTAAAGAAGTAGTAGAGCAACATATAAGCTCAGATAATGGAAAATTTTTTATTTTCAGATACTGTTAAAGTAACCTGATTGCAATCTTTGGCATGGTTTTTTTAACACAAAATGTGTTCACTTCCAAACTAAGTATGCTGCATATCATCCCCAGTTTCTTTCAATGTTAGTGAAGCTTATTTCACAAACCTAATGGTCTTCTTAAGCTATTTTATGGTCCCATTTTCACTTAACTGTTAGTGAAGCTGATTTCATGCACCTGATTGTCTTCGTGGCATGTTTGTTTTTATACCAAAAATGGGTTCACTGTGAACTGAGGATGGTATATAGGTACGTATGCCAAAATCCTCCGGCCGGATATGCACAACAATTGGGTTTTGCGATAAAGTTGGGCTAAAAAAGTAGTAGAGCAACATATAAGCTCAGATAATGGAAAATTTTTCATTTTCAGATACTGTTAATGTAACCTGATTGCAATCTTTGGCATGGTTTTTTTAACACAAAATGGGTTCACTTCCAAACTAAGTATGCTGCATAGCATCCCCAGTTTCTTTCACTGTTAGTGAAGCTTATTTCACAAACCTGATGGTCTTCTTAAGCTATTTTATGGTCCCATTTTCACTTAACTGTTAGTGAAGCTGATTTCATGCACCTGATTGTCTTCTTGGCATGTTTGTTTTTATACCAAAAATGGGTTCACTGTGTACTGAGGATGGTATATAGGTACGTATGCCAAAATCCTCCGACCGGATATGCACAACAATTGGGTTTTGCGATATAGTTGGGCTAAAAAAGTAGTAGAGCAACATATAAGCTCAGATAATGGAAAATTTTTCATTTTCAGATACTGTTAATGTAACCTGATTGCAATCTTTGGCATGGTTTTTTTAACACAAAATGGGTTCACTTCCAAACTAAGTATGCTGCATAGCATCCCCAGTTTCTTTCACTGTTAGTGAAGCTTATTTCACAAACCTGATGGTCTTCTTAAGCTATTTTATGGTCCCATTTTCACTTAACTGTTAGTGAAGCTGATTTCATGCACCTGATTGTCTTCTTGGCATGTTTGTTTTTATACCAAAAATGGGTTCACTGTGAACTGAGGATGGTATATAGGTACGTATGCCAAAATCCTCCGGCCGGATATGCACAACAATTGGATTTTGCGATATAGTTGGGCTAAAAAAGTAGTAGAGCAACATATAAGCTCAGATAATGGAAATTTTTTTATTTTTAGATACTGTTAAAGTAACCTGATTGCAATCTTTGGCATGGTTTTTTTAACACAAAATGGGTTCACTTCTAAACTAAGTATGCTGCATAGCATCCCCAGTTTCTTTCACTGTTAGTGAAGCTTATTTCACAAACCTGATGGTCTTCTTAAGCTATTTTATGGTCCCATTTTCACTTAACTGTTAGTGAAGCTGATTTCATGCACCTGATTGTCTTCGTGGCATGTTTGTTTTTATACCAAAAATGGGTTCACTGTGAACTGAGGATGGTATATAGGTACGTATGCCAAAATCCTCCGGCCGGATATGCACAACAATTGGGTTTTGCGATAAAGTTGGGCTAAAAAAGTAGTAGAGCAACATATAAGCTCAGATAATGGAAAATTTTTCATTTTCAGATACTGTTAATGTAACCTGATTGCAATCTTTGGCATGGTTTTTTTAACACAAAATGGGTTCACTTCCAAACTAAGTATGCTGCATAGCATCCCCAGTTTCTTTCACTGTTAGTGAAGCTTATTTCACAAACCTGATGGTCTTCTTAAGCTATTTTTTGGTCCCATTTTCACTTAACTGTTAGTGAAGCTGATTTCATGCACCTGATTGTCTTCTTGGCATGTTTGTTTTTATACCAAAAATGGGTTCACTGTGAACTGAGGATGGTATATAGGTACGTATGCCAAAATCCTCCGGCCGGATATGCACAACAATTGGGTTTTGCGATATAGTTGGGCTAAAAAAGTAGTAGAGCAATATATAAGCTCAGATAATGGAAAATTTTTCATTTTCAGATACTGTTAATGTAACTTGATTGCAATCTTTGGCATGGTTTTTTTAACACAAAATGGGTTCACTTCCAAACTAAGTATGCTGCATAGCATCCCCAGATTCTTCTTTTGTTGTTAGTGAAGCTTATTTTCATGCATCTGATTGTGATCTTGGCATGTTTTTTTGACCAAAACGGGTTCACTGTGAACTGAGGATGCTATAGGTACGTATGCCAAAATCCTCCGGATACGCACAACAATTGGGTTTTAGATTTAGTTGGGCACAGTGAATTAGTAGAGCAACATATAAGCTCAGATAATGGAAATTTTCATTTTCAGATACTGTTAATGAAGCTGATTGCCATCAAATGGCATGATTTTTTAACAAAAAATGGGTTCACTTCCAAACTAAGTATGCTTCTAGCATCCTCATTTTCTTTCACTGTTAATGAAGCTTATTTCATTAAGATCCAGAATGGCAAATTTTGACTGGGCTATGATTGGATTGTTTAGTGGATGTTGTCTATGTTCTTAATTGGGCTGTGATTAGAAAGAGTGGGCTGGAGTGGAGATCTGGAAACCCATATAGAGGCATCTTGTTCATAATAATTTATTATTATTGTTGTTCTTGTCGCTCTTGCTGTTGTTGCTGATGTCTCTTTGTGTTCGTGTGCTGAAGGGAAACAAGGGATGAGAGAGAGATGAGGAAAATGCCGCTATGTTAGCCTGGTGTATCCAAAGTCTCTACCTTTCTTCTTTCTGTTTCCATTTCTGGCTTCTATATATATTTGGTTTCCTTCCACGATGACAGTTCCCTAAAAATACACTTGATATGAGCCCTATCTTATTTTTCTTATTTTTCTTATATTTGGTTTCCGTCCACGATGACAGTTTCATGGATTGTCTGAACAATCCATGAAGGACATGCTTAGATACTGAATTTTCATTTGTTTTACTGTTTTAGATAGTGGATATTCCCAATCAGAGGAGAATATAAAGGTTTCGAGTTAGATACTGAATTTTCATTTGTTTTGTTATTTTAGATATATTTAAAAATAAAATTAAGTACTAGATTTTTAGCATTGCAATGTAATTATTTTACCTCTGTATATATCATTAACAATTCCATTTGCAGTTGGCACTTTGATCTTATAATTTAAGATACAGGTAGTTCTTTTTGCAAGTTCAAAAAATATGTATATTCTGTATTGTGGTCTACTGTTCAATTAAACTATTGTTTTTTTTCACAGAGCGGTCGTCAAGATGAAGAAAATTCTGATGATCAGAGCTGAAGCTACTCGAGGGGTATGAATCTGCAGTCCTCCTTGCTGTTCTTATGTCCTCCTTGCTGTATGGTTGTTGTTCTTATGTCCTCCTCCTTCCTGTTGTTATGTCAGACTGTTTTTTTTATGAGAGTTATGTCAGACTTTTAATTTGGTATATTTTGGATATTTATCAGACTGGTTTGTTTGGATATTTGGGATGTTAGTCTCTATATTAATTTGTTAATTATGACACTGTTAATTAATCAATGAATTTGGACGTTGATATGACACGTGTGAAACTTGATTATCTTTAATTATTCTTGTGTTTGGTTGTGCTTTGCGCAGTAATATGCAACGAAATTGATTGAATCAGTTGTGAGAATTAGTTTACAGGTTTTGTAAATGAAACTGTGAATTGAAATCGAACGGAAAAGCGGAATATCGAAAATAAACGGGTATAGCCAGAACGACGTTTTAAAAAATGCCGGTCTATCTAATCTAATTGTTGGATTGTGTGATACACCGGCGTTCCAACGCACGCCGGTGAATGTTGTCAGCTGTAACGGCACAGACGTACACTGGCATTTTATAAACACCGACGTATATAACTACACCGGCATTTTTTGGTTGCGCCGGTGTTCGTAAATAGGAAAAACCAGGCACTCATAAACGCACATACACCGGCGCTCATTGACCGCCGGTATACTTTCGTTCTACACCGGCATTTTCATACACGCCGGTGAATGAATAAATACCGGCGGTTTATGACCGCCGGTGAATGTATATAGGTGCACAAGAACGGCACTCAGAGACCGACATACACCGGCGTTTTATGACCGCCGGTGTAGTTCTAACATTTACCGGCGTCCACCAAAACTGCCGGCGTAGACCCCTTCGTTTCAGCGACGCCCGCTTCGGCGGCATTTGGACCGGCGCTATTGTAAACGCCGGTGAAAGTTTCACCGGCGTAAAAAAACGCCGGTAAAGACGTCAAAAAGCGCCGGGAAAGCTACTTTCTTTTGTAGTGGTAGTTGTTGTTTATGTATGATTGTTGGACTAAAAAGACATATTGCATATGACTTGAACATACAACCGATTGGGGGTTGTAGGACTTGTAGGACTTGGTATACATGGGCATATGAACATTTTTACAACCATTGTTGGTTGTAGGACTTTTATGGAACTTGGACTAATAATAATAAGCATATGTCTTGTTGTAATTTTCTTTATTGAATAAAAAGATATTTTTCTTTTATTAAACACTAGTTGTAGAAATAATAAAAAGATCTATTCTTTTTATTAATCACTAGTTGTAGATTAAAAAGATCTTTCCTTTTTTATTAATCACTAGTTGTAGAAATTAAAAAGATAATTTCTTTATTAATCACTAGTTGTAGAAATAAATGAAAAAAAGATCTTTTTCTTTCATATTTACTAGTTGTAGAAATAAATGAAAAAAAGATCTTTTTCTTTCATATTTACTAGTTGTAGAGTAAAATAAAATAAAAATGATCTTTTCTTTTATCACTAGTAATAATAAAGACTAGTAAGCAACTAAGTAGTAGCATGTTAAAATAAAGTAGTATGTTGATTAAATAAGGTAGTAGTAGTATGGTTGATTAAATAAATTAGTAGTGGTATGTTGATTAAATGAAGAAGTAGTAGTAGTAAGTTGTATGTTGTGTTCTTGATAAGAATGAAGTAGTAGTAGTAGTAGATGGTTGTGTGTATGTTTTGATTAAAATAGGAGTAGTAGTAGTAGTAGAATGTTGTAGGATATCTTCTAAAAATATTCCTTCATGTTTTTATGCTTAGATAGTTGTAGGATGTTTTCTAAAGATATCCTATCATGCTTTTATACTTGAAATGTTGTAGGATGATTTCTAAAAATATCCTACCAGGCTTTATGTTTAGAATGTTGTAGGATTATTTCTAAAAATATCCTATCATGCTTTATGTTTAGAATGTTGTAGGATTGATTCTAAAAATATCCTACCATGCTTTATGTTTAGAATGTTGTAGGATTGTTTCTAAAAATATCCTATCATGCTTTATGTTTAGAATGTTGTAGGATTGTTTCTAAAAATATCCTATCATGCTTTATGTTTAGAATGTTGTAGGATTGTTTCTAAAAATATCCTATCATGCTTTTATACTTGAAATGTTGTAGGATGATTTCTAAAAATATCCTACCATGCTTTGTGTTTAGAATGTTGTAGGATTATTTCTAAAAATATCCTATCATGCTTTATGTTTAGAATGTTGTAGGATTATTGTTTCATACGTAGCTTATTGGCTCGTATGTGGCTGTTACTCGTGTATAGCTTGTTAGCTAGTACACAGTTCGTTGTGCTCGTCTAGGGTGATGTTACCACCCTGAGGGCTATCGACTATCAAGACATATGTTTTCTACCCTAAGGAACTGTGGAGGAGTCACTCCTTGTGTACCGTCGAATCTTAACCAGGGTAGGTTGATCGAGGACCGGAGTATAGACGAATCCAAGTCTAGGGTAACGGCATGCAAGTATATTCGCACGGCCAAAGTCTTGGATCGATGAGCCACGAACTGGATCCTGAGGGATTCTGGTAAGTCTAGGTTGAGTAGCCTAGTAGAGTTGTCTTGCGAAGCCTAAATTAAAGGCCTAGCAGGTTGTGTTATAACATTGTCATCCCTAGGATTGTTCGAGTCAGGGACATCATGAGGATAGTGACATCATTAGGGTAGTGACTTATAAAATCATTACATAGACCCTTGCCGGAAGAGAGGAGTCAGTTGTAGGGGGCACCTTATGACTAACTCGTCCCTGGAGGCAGACTAGGTGGTGTTATTGGGTTGCGCCTTCCTGTCAAAGGGATACGTACGGTGCCGTCTCACAAGTTGAGGACACGGGTTGCGTATCTCGCGCTGTTAATTCCTAAAGTACCGTGGCTGGGGGTTCCACAGGATGCATTGTGCAGTCCTGCGCTTGCGATACCCCAGAGGGTGCCACAGGGTAGGCTTCGTGCTACCCTGCGCTTGCGAAACCCTATAGTTTGATGTTGGAATGACGCCCGATACATTGGGTTCGTCTATTTTGAGTGAGGTCCGGTTAGCCGGGTCGCGGTGGCGAACATAGACACCACTGGCGAAATGCAACAGTGGCACATTACCACATCTGCAGCCTCGCGAGTCACGTGTAGGTGTCAGGAACAGGTTGTGTACAATTAGAATTCTTAAACGCGGGTTCAATCCCTATATATGGAGAAACGGCTTGAGATGGGGTCGCATGTAGTATGGGCTGCATGTTGCTTTCGGAGACTTGCTGACATTAGGATAGGAAGCGTCCTAGTTCTACCTTCCCATCAAAGGGATACGTACGGTGTCGTCTCACAAGTTAAGGACACGGGTTGCGTATCTCGCGCTGTTAATTCCTGAACTACCGTGGCTGGGGTGCCATAGGATGTATTATGCAGTCCTGCGCTTGCGATACCCTAGAGGGTGCCACAGGGTAGGCTTCGTGCTACCCTGCGCTTGCGAAACCCTATAGTTTGATTTTGGAATGACGCCCAATACAATGGGTTCGTCTGTTTTGAGAGAGGTCCGGTTAGCCGGGTCGCAGTGGCGAACATAGACATCACTGGCGAACTGCATTAGTGGGACTTGACCACATCTGCAACCTCATTAGCCACGTGTAGATGTCAGGAACAGGTTGTGTACAATTAGAATTCATAACGCGGGTTCAAATCCCTATATTTTTGCACTCACGAACACTTAAACTACACCAACACCATTGCTATATTTTGTATATTGTTTGGGAGATTCGCTGCTATATGATCAGCCTTTAAGCGTCAGTGAATACTGACGTCCCCACTTCCATAGGTACTGGATCGCCGAAGTACAAAGGCGAAATTCAGGAGGACTCAAGGCAAGGAAAGCAAGGAGTCAGTGTTATGTTTAGTTCCGCTGCAGTATATGTATTGATTATGCATTAGTTGAGAAGTACTCTGATGTAAGATGTTGAAGGTTGTAATACTTAGAAATGTAAAGGTAATATTGTAACTCTATTGTAAGGTATTACAGTTGTACAATATTCAGACTTGTAACACATTGTGTATTGAATAAAAAGTTTTAAATTCTCCTGTTTTTCTGTGTATTGTGACTAATTGAAGAAAAGGTCTTGGCTCGTGTCACGGTTTCCCAGGGTCGGAAATCGGGGCGCTACAGAGTGGTATCAGAGCTAACTTCAATTTACAGTCCAACACAGCAGGAAAATTAAACTTGGATGCCTTTTAGGAGTCGGGTCTTAGTTAGTTATAGGCAATTGTGATTCATATTGTTGTTCCTTTCAACTTATGTTTTATGATTTTCCTATATCTGGACTAATTCCAATATGTATATTTTAGGATAGTATTCGAAGATTTCCTAACCGAGGATGTATTGATGGGGGAGAGTGAGCAAATTACAGAAGAGAATCCTGGAAGTTGGAAGTGATGTTCATAGGTCACGTCCTATTCTAAGGAGGGAGTAGCTACCGAATTGCCAAGGTCGGGTTCTTTGGAGAACCAGTTCGTGAATAAGCCACTTGGGAGCCGGAAAGCAGCATAAACTTTCTTTCCCCGAGTTATTAGGGTATGGATGTTTGCCTGTTTTCCTAACTTAACGTAGTTCTGAGGACAGAACTATTCTAAGGAGGGAGTAATGTAATATCCCGGACGGATATTACCTTGTATAAATTATTATTTTATTATTATTTTATTACTATTTTGTTTTAATTCCAAAATTGAATTATTTTGGTGATTTTCATCCGGTTTGTCCATAGACATTATCTGTATCCAGATATCGGTCAGTATACATCCGTATTGTATCAAATTGATACCGTGATCTTCCAAACTAATAATAAAATTTATTTTATTATTATTTCCAAGATTTAATTATTTTTATACGGGTTATGCGAAGATTTTCGGTATACAGACACATATGTGCACGTACGAGTAGTATGTCGATTAGTGCATTATACGAATTGTGTGTTGTGTATTTTTGGACAACACTTATTTTGCTATGACAAAACCTAGTAGGGATGGTTAGGGTTTGATTAGGAGGTTAATCCTAGGGTTACAAAGACATAAGGGATTAAGGGAGATTACTAGAAAATATCTCTCCCACACCACACCTCCACCACATAACACCTCCCTCCACCTCACCCTACCTCCCCTAGGGGTATGGCCGGCCCATAAATCATGGGAGGGCCTTTTTGCACTTGTGTGTGTGCACATTTGCACTTTCCACCACTCTCCCCTCCTATAAATACCCCCTCCTTCTCCTCCTTCTCTCATTTTAGAAAACAAAAAGAAAGAAAGAAAGGAAAGGAAAAGAAAGAGAGATAGTCTCATGCTAACTTGAGAGTTTTTATTTGTAGGTTTTTCCTAGGAGTTCTAAGAGCTAAGGGAAGGAGAAGGAGTGCTAGGCAAGTCCTTCCTTCAAGGGAAACTAAGGTGGGGGTTCTCCATTTGATTCTTTGGTTGTTTGTTTGTTTGTTTGTTTGTTTGTTTTGTTGTTTGACTTCTCCTTCTACCTTCTTGTTTTGTTTTGTTTTTTTGGGTTTGTTCTTGTGAATGGGTGTGTGAATGTTGTGATAAATAAAAGAAAGAAAGTAGTAGTAGTAACTACTAAAAACATATAAAGATCACATCTTTAACATTGTAGTTGTTGTTTATGTATGATTGTTGGACTAAAAAGACATATTGCATATGACTTGAACATACAACCGATTGGGGGTTGTAGGATTTGTAGGACTTGGTATACATGGGCATATGAACATTTTTACAACCATTGTTGGTTGTAGGACTTTTATGGAACTTGGACTAATAATAATAAGCATATGTTTTGTTGTAATTTTCTTTATTGAATAAAAAGATCTTTTCCTTTTATTAAACACTAGTTGTAGAAATAATAAAAAGATCTATTCTTTTTATTAATCACTAGTTGTTGATTAAAAAGATCTTTCCTTTTTTATTAATCACTAGTTGTAGAAATTAAAAAGATCTTTTCTTTATTAATCACTAGTTGTAGAAATAAATGAAAAAAAGATCTTTTTCTTTCATATTTACTAGTTGTAGAGTAAAATAAAATAAAAATGATCTTTTCTTTTATCACTAGTAATAATAAAGACTAGTAAGTAACTAAGTAGTAGCATGTTAAAATAAAGTAGTATGTTGATTAAATAAGGTAGTAGTAGTATGGTTGATTAAATAAAGTAGTAGTGGTATGTTGATTAAATGAAGAAGTAGTAGTAGTAAGTTGTATGTTGTGTTCTTGATAAGAATGAAGTAGTAGTAGTAGTAGATGGTTGTGTGTATGTTTTGATTAAAATAGGAGTAGTAGTAGTAGTAGAATGTTGTAGGATATCTTCTAAAAATATTCCTTCATGTTTTTATGCTTAGATAGTTGTAGGATGTTTTCTAAAGATATCCTATCATGCTTTTATACTTGAAATGTTGTAGGATGATTTCTAAAAATATCCTACCATGCTTTATGTTTAGAATGTTGTAGGATTATTTCTAAAAATATCCTATCATGCTTTATGTTTAGAATGTTGTAGGATTGATTCTAAAAATATCCTACCATGCTTTATGTTTAGAATGTTGTAGGATTGTTTCTAAAAATATCCTATCATACTTTATGTTTAGAATGTTGTAGGATTGTTTCTAAAAATATCCTATCATGCTTTTATACTTGAAATGTTGTAGGATGATTTCTAAAAATATCCTACCATGCTTTATGTTTAGAATGTTGTAGGATTATTTCTAAAAATATCCTATCATGCTTTATGTTTAGAATGTTGTAGGATTGTTTCTAAAAATATCCTACCATGTTTTCATGCTTAATTAGTTGTAGAATGTCTTCTAAAGATATCCTACCATGTTTTCATGCTTAGTTAGTTGTAAGATGTCTTCTAAAAATATCCTACCATGTTTTCATGCTTAGTTAGTTGTAGGATTATTTCTAAAAATATCCTATCATGCTTTATAAATATCTAGCATGTTTAATGTCGTTTAGAATGTTGGAGGAGTAATTCTAAAATTGCCTATCATATGTAGGAATGACATATATGTTGTAGGTTTCTTTCTAAGATTACCTATCATATTTTTAAGCTTGAAATGTTGTAGTATGCTTCCTAAAATTACCCATCATGTTTTAGGAATGCTATTTCATGTTAGAATGTTGTAGGACAAATTCTAAAGTTCCTACCATGTTTAGATTAGCCTATTTATGCGTAGGATGTTGTAGGATTAATTCTAAAATTCTTACCATGCTTAGATTAATCTATTTATGCTTAGAATGTTGTAGGAATCAACCTAAGAGTTTCCTACCATGCTTGGATTAATTTTATTATGCTTAGGATGTTGTAGGATCCATAATAAGATTACTTACCGTGTTAGTTTAATTGTAGGTATGTAATATACCATGCTAGTTAATTGTAGGTATGTGATATACCATGTTAGTTTAATTATAGGTAAGGATATACCATACTAGTTTTAATTGTAAGTAAGATTGTATGCCATGCTAACTTAATTGTAAGTAAGTTGTATGTCATGCTAGTTTAGATTGTGAGTAAGTTGTATACCATGCTAGGTTATATGAATACTCATGTTTACATGGTACCCATGCTTAGATAAGTGTTCGTTCATAGTATGTTAGTAGATGAGCATGATTCATACTAAGTAAGTAGGTATCATGCTAATTATTGATCATGTTAAGTTAATGACATCCATACTATGGTATTCATGCTTAGAGTAAAGAAACTACCCATGGCTAGTTGTAGTGATTTTTATGTTATGTTCTATACCATGCTTAAGTTCAATACATACTTAGAATGTTGTAGGGTTAGTGTTAGAATACCTACTATAACTTGGAATGTTGTATGTTCATACTAGTTATATATCCATGCTTGGGTTGTGGTGATTAGTCATGGTAAGTAGTAAGCTTTCACGCTCAAGTTATAACCCATGCTTGACTATAGTGGACTTCATGCCTAGGTCGTAGTGATTTTCATGCTTAAGCTCGATATAAGTACAAGCTTAATCATATTCGTACTTAGGGGTGTTATGGTGAGTGGTTCGGTTATATAATTAGAATGCCGTAGGAAGATGCTTGCGGGTGTATGCCATGCTTAAGGCGCTATAGGTCGAAGTAATAAGATTGGGAAGATCACTAGTAATAGTTAGTTGATAAAGGCGGTTATGTCGCCTTCGGTTCTTCCTTAGTACAATACCGATCATAGACTATTGGTATATCCCTCTGTTGCTTCTAATAATAGATGACCAAGTTTGTTAGTAAGCACGTTTGGTTGCTTCTAGGATTGATTACCTGTATGGTTGTTTGCATATGGTTATGCTCGTACGTGGCTCGACTGGCCCGTATGTAGCTGTGGGTCTCATACGTAGCTTAGTTGGCTCGTATGTAGGTTGTTGTCTCGTACGCGGCTCGACCGGCCCGTGCGTAGCGATTGGTCTCATACACGGCTTATTTGGCTGGTATGTACGTGGTTATCTCCTATGAGGCCCGCCTGGCTCGTAGGTAGTTATTGTTTCATACGTAGCTTATTGGCTCGTATGTGGCTGTTACTCGTGTATAGCTTGTTAGCTAGTACACAGTTCGTTGTGCTCATCTAGGGTGATGTTACCACCCTGAGGGCTATCGACCATCAAGACATATGTTTTCTACCCTAAGGAACTGTGGAGGAGTCACTCCTTGTGTACCGTCGAATCTTAACCAGGATAGGTTGATCGAGGACCGGAGTATAGACGAATCCAAGTCTAGGGTAACGGCATGCAAGTATATTCGCACGGCCAAAGTCTTGGATCGATGAGCCACGAACCGGATCCTGAGGGATTCTGGTAAGTCTAGGTTGAGTAGCCTAGTAGAGTTGTCTTGCGAAGCCTAAATTAAAGGCCTAGCAGGTTGTGTTATAACATTGTCATCCCTAGGATTGTTCGAGTCAGGGACATCATGAGGATAGTGACATCATTAGAGTAGTGACTTATAAAATCATTACATAGACCCTTGCCGGAAGAGAGGAGTCAGTTGTAGGGGGCACCTTATGACTAACTCGTCCCTGGAGGCAGACTAGGTGGTGTTATTGGGTTGCGCCTTCCTGTCAAAGGGATACGTACGGTGCCGTCTCACAAGTTGAGGACACGGGTTGCGTATCTCGCGCTGTTAATTCCTGAAGTACCGTGGCTGGGGGTTCCACAGGATGCATTGTGCAGTCCTGCGCTTGCGATACCCCAGAGGGTGCCACAGGGTAGGTTTCGTGCTACCCTGCGCTTGCGAAACCCTATAGTTTGATGTTGGAATGACGCCCGATACATTGGGTTCGTCTATTTTGAGTGAGGTCCGATTAGCCGGGTCGCGGTGGCGAACATAAACTGGCAAAATGCAACAGTGGCTCATGACCACATCTGCAGCCTCGCGAGTCACGTGTAGGTGTCAGGAACAGTTTGTGTACAATTAGAATTCTTAAACGCGGGTTCAATCCCTATATATGGAGAAACGGCTTGAGATGGGGTCGCATGTAGTATGGGCTGCATGTTGCTTTCGGAGACTTGCTGACATTAGAATAGGAAGCGTCCTAGTTCTACCTTCCCGTCAAAGGGATACGTACGGTGTCGTCTCACAAGTTGAGGACACGGGTTGCGTATCTCACGCTATTAATTCCTGAACTACCGTGGCTGGGGTGCCATAGGATGCATTGTGCAGTCCTGCGCTTGCGATACCCCAGAGGGTGCCACAGGGTAGGCTTCGTGCTACCCTGCGCTTGCGAAACCCTATAGTTTGATTTTGGAATGACGCCCAATACAATGGGTTCGTCTGTTTTGAGAGAGGTCCGGTTAGCCGGGTCGCAGTGGCGAACATAGACACCACTGGCGAACTGCATTAGTGGGACTTGACCACATCTGCAACCTCATTAGCCACGTGTAGATGTCAGGAACAGGTTGTGTACAATTAGAATTCATAACGCGGGTTCAAATCCCTATATTTTTGCACTCACGAACACTTAAACTACACCAACACCATTGCTATATTTTGTATATTGTTTGGGAGATTCGCTGCTATATGATCAGCCTTTAAGCGTCAGTGAATACTGACGTCCCCACTTCCATAGGTACTGGATCGCCGAAGTACAAAGGCGAAATTCAGGAGGACTCAAGGCAAGGAAAGCAAGGAGTCAGTGTTATGTTTAGTTCCGCTGCAGTATATGTATTGATTATGCATTAGTTGAGAAGTACTCTGATGTAAGATGTTGAAGGTTGTAATACTTAGAAATGTAAAGGTAATATTGTAACTCTATTGTAAGGTATTACAGTTGTACAATATTCAGACTTGTAACACATTGTGTATTGAATAAAAAGTTTTAAATTCTCCTGTTTTTCTGTGTATTGTGACTAATTGAAGAAAAGGTCTTGGCTCGTGTCACGGTTTCCCAGGGTCGGAAATCAGGGCGCTACAATTCATCAAAAGGTTCTAGTTCCTCTAGAACGTGCCACATTGTCCTAGAGAACTCTAGGACGTTCTTGATTCTTCCGGGGCATTCCGTAGTGTTCTGGACTCCTCTTGAATGGTCTGGATACTTCTATAACTTGTCCGTGACACCCTCCCCCACCTAAGCTATTGACGTCCTCGTTAAGCCTTAGACTTGAATTCTTCAATCTTGTCGCGGAACTGCCATAGGTCTTCTTCTCGCTCCCAACTAGACTCGCTCTCGGGTTGATCCTTCCAGCGCACATAGTACTCGGTCCAGTTAGGCGTGCCCCTCTTGCGAACAACTCGGTCGGCTAAGATCTCATCGATTTCCTTATCATATGAAACCACGTTTGCTGGTGGGGCTCGATGAGATTCGTTCCTCCTTGGGTCCTCCTCGTCCCTACTATAAGGTTTGAGAAGGCTAACATGGAAAACTGGGTGGATCTTCAAGTGCGACGACAAAGCTACCTTGTAGGATCTCGTGCCAACTTTCTCCAATACCTGGTACGGTCCCTCATATCTTCGTGTTAAGCCTTTGTGAACTCAGCGCGTAGACTTGAACATCTTTTGGGGTAACTTCACCATCACCTCGTCACCTATAATGGATTCCCTCGGTTGCCTTTTCACATCGGCCCATTTCTTCGTCCATTTGGCTGACTTGGTCAAGTAGCTTCGGGCAATGTCTATCTCCTCATTCTACCCTTTGGCAAACTTGTAGGCTGGCGGGCTTGAACTAGTGTACCCCTTTGCTAGCTCTTGAGGTCTCATCGGTTGCTGTCCGGTTACTAGTTCAAAGGGACTCCTTCCCGTAGCCTCGCTCTTCTGTAGGTTATATGAAAACTGGGCCACATCGAGCAACTTAGTCCAATCCCGCTGGTTGGCACTCACATAGTGCCGAAGGTATATCTCCAACAGATGGTTCACCCTCTCTGTCTGGCCATCGGTTTGAGGATGAAAACTTGTGGAGAAGTGGAAATCCGAGCCCATCAACTTGAATAGTTCTCTCCAAAACTTACCTGTGAAGCGCGGATCTCGATCACTGATGATGGTCCGAGGAAGTCCCCAATACTTGGCCACATGTTTGAAGAATAACCTTCCCGCTTCCTCGGCCGTGCAATCTCTCGGGGCTGGGATAAAGGTTCCATACTTAGAGAACCGATCCACTACAACCATTATGGAACTGCATCCCTCTGACAAAGGCAACACTGAGATGAAGTCCATGGATATACTTTCCCATGGAAGCTTCGGTACGGGTAGTGGTTCCAACAACCCAGCTGGCTTATCTTGTTCCACCTTGTCTTTTTGGCATATAAGACAAGTCTTCACATAAGCTTCCACATCATCCCTCATGCTAGGCTAATAATAGGACCGCTCCACTAATGCCCGCATACGGTGTGTGCCTGGATGTCCAGCCCACCTTGAATCACGGCACTCTTTCAAGACTTCCCTTCTCAAGTTGTCCCACTTGGGAACATAGAGACGATCGCCAACTGTGAGAAGAAGTCCATCCTCCATCCAAAATTTGCGTGTCTTGCCCTCCTTAGCCATATTCACCACATTGACGGCTAAGGGGTCATGACTCAATCCCTTCTTGATACATTTGGCAAGGTCACACTCGACTTGGGAGATGGTCGCGAGCTCCACCTTGCGACTTAATGCATCAGCTACCACGTTGGTCTTACCCGGCTTATACTCCATCACATAGTTGAACTCGGCCAAGAAGTCTTGCCAACGTGCTTGTTTGGGGCTTAGCTTCTTCTGATTTTGGAAGTAGCTCGTAGCAACATTGTCGGTCTTGATCATGAACTGACTCCCCAACAAGTAATGCTTCCATACCTGAAGACAATGGATGATAGCCGTCATCTCCTTGTCGTGCACCGGGTACCTCCGTTCCGTCTCATTTAACTTCCGACTCTCATAGGCCACTGGGTGATCTTCCTACATGAGTACCCCTCATATCGCAAAGTCAGATGCATCAGTGTGTACCTCGAACGGTTTCGAGTAATCTGGCAGCCTCAGAACTGGTTCCTCCATGATGGCCTTCTTTAAATCTTCAAAGGCTGCTCGGCAGTCATCCGTCCATTCCCACACAACTTCCTTCTTGAGTAGGTTGGTGAGTGGTGTGGCTCTAGCCGAGTAACTAAGAATGAACCGCCTGTAATAATTCACAAGGCCTAAGAAAGATCGTAGCTCAGTCACGTTCTTGGGCGGTTCCCACTCCGCAATGGCCTGCACCTTGGATCCATCCATATAAATCTTCCCTCCGGCTACCTTGTGCTCTAAGAACATCACATCCTGCTGGGCAAAGGAGCACTTCTCTGGCTTGACATAGAGTTCGTTCTTCCTTAGTGCTTGGAAGACTTGTCTTAGGTGCTCAACATGTTCCTCCAACGTGTCTGAATACACCACAATGTCTCCAGATATACCACCACGAACTTGTCCAAGAACGGATGGAAGATATTGTTCGTGAGGGTGCAGAATATCGCAGGTGCATTGGTCAGACCAAAGGGCATCACCAAGAACTCAAACGAACCATACCTTGTCACACAAGTCGTCTTAGCTTCATCCCCTTCGGCTATGCATACCTGCCAATAGCCCGACCTCAAATCCAGCTTTGAAAACCAACGCGCCTTACCAAGTCAGTCAAAGAGATCGGCAACCAACGGTATAGGATACTTATTCTTCACCGTGATTTTGTTAAGTGCCCAGTAGTCTATACACATCCGTAGACTTCCATCATGCTTCTTTTGGAATAACACCGGGGCACCATAGGGAGCTTTGGAGGGCCTAATGAGTCTAGCATCAAGCAACTCCTTTAATTGCTTCCTCAATTCTTCCAACTCGGGCGGAGCCATCCGGTAAGGTCCCATGGCTAGGGGTCTTACACCCTGTTCAAGCTCTATCACGTGATCCACTTTCCGTCTCGGAGGTAACTTCTTCGGCAACTCCGGTGGCATCACATCCTTGAACTCTGCCAAAACTTCCTTCACTCCAGTCGACACGCCCGTCTCTGTTGGAATATCTACCTCCTTGAAGACAGCTAGATAAGTGGTCTCTCCCTTCTTGAGACCTCTTTTGAGTTGCATGGCAGATAAGCTTCTTGACTCCATCTTCCCTCTCTCCAAAGGTACTATGTGGATAGTAGATCCCTTTGCAATACGCATGGTTGAATCTTTCTCAAATGGTAAGGGACGTACCTTGTAAATAAACTCCATGCCCAAAACCATGCGGTGGTCATCCAAAGGGACAACCGTCAAGTCAATAGTGCCTTCCCATCCTCCAAGCTGGATGGGTACTCCACGAGCTACTCCAAGGATGGGTTGAGATGATGAGTTGACGGCCTTCACCCAACCCAACTCCTTGGCATACTTGATTCCCAACTTAGCAGCCTCTTCTTCAGCAATGAAGTTATGAGATGCACCTGTGTCCACTAATACCTTGGTGGATCCTCCATTCACCTTGGCCTCCACGAACATGAGACCACCGACCTTAGTCTCATTTTTCTTAGACACCTTTACCGTCTCATCCTTGGCCTTAAGAGAGTTAAAGAGACACATGGAACTAACGTGTGTTTCCTCTTCCACTTGACAAGCCATAGCATTAAGGGCCTTCCGTTTCGGGCAGTCTCGAATATAGTGCGGCCCGCTACACAAGTAACATTCCAGCTCCTTCTTCTTGCTTCCTCCCTCATTGGGCTTGTCCCTTTTGAACGACTTGTCATACTTCTTATCTTGCTTCACAAACTTGTGGGGCTTATCTCCCACACTCTTCTTCTTGTTGCCGCCGAAGTCTTTCTTGAACTCCACAAGGTCCTCCGCCACGGCTATAGCTTCGTCTACATCTTGAACATTCCTCCTCTTGAGTTCTAAGTTGGCCCAAGATTGCAGTCCGTCCAAGAAGTAGAAAAGCTTGTCTTCCTCATTCAGATCCGGTAACTCTAGCATCAAGGATGTGAATTCGGCAACATACTCCTTGATACTACCAGTATGCCTCAACCCACGTAGCCTTTTCATAGCTGCATCTTTGGCATTTTGGGGACAAAATTGCCTCTTGAGTTGTTGTTTGAACTCGTCCCAAGTATCCACTGTGGATAGCCCCTTGGCTATGTCACCATGCTTCCTTCTCCACCATAATACTGCATTTTCTTTCAAGTAAAGGACGGCTGTATCCACTTTGGGTTGGTCGTCCTTAATTCCCACTGCATTGAAGTAGCATTCTAGGGACCAACAGAATTCATCAAGTTCTTTGGGATCACGCTTACCTCCATACTTCAAGGGTTCCGGTGCCTTAGTGCGTGGCATCTCCCTTGCAATAGTCCCACCTGCTATTGCTGCCTTGCACAACTTCACCTCCTCTCCTTGGGTATTGAACGCCTCTTGAAGCTGCGCTATCTCTGCCTTGAACTCGGCCTTTAGGGTGTTGAGGACACCAAGGATCTCCTCCCTTAGGCCACCAACATCCTCTCTGACACCGTCCATGGTGTCGTCCATGGCATCCATCCTTTCAATGGACTCTCCCATGGAAATCTCCACCTTAGCCAATCTCGACTCGAAGCTGGCCAAAACATCCATCGACTGCTCTCTCGCATTCTTGTTCTTGTTCTTCTTGGTATTTGTCTCCGCTCTTCCCCTATCACCAACTACCTCCACGTTGGTGGTGACATCACTCACGTTTCCTTCGCGTCCAGCCATAATCTCTGCCAAACGAAACCTTGGCTCTGATACCACGTGTCACGGGACGACTTCTTTTCCTCAAGTAAGGCCGTGTGCCACCTAGCTTACTCCTTAGATCGAGGGCTAAGTCAGGCAAATTGAGGGTTAAGAAGGCAGAGGATTGAAGAGAAGTGAGCAAACTAAGATGGAAGAGAATTTATTCTTATAGAGAACTTTACAAGAGTGGCTTGGAATGCTTTTCCTTGGATGGATGGAGCAAATGAGGCTCCTCCCTATTTATAGTGCTAGCAAGATCTTTCTCCTCCTCAAGGAAAGATTCTAGACTACAAGAGTTCTACTATGTACAAGAGTTTTCTTGAATACTCTATAACTATGTACATTCATCAAAAGGTTCTAGTTCCTCTAGAACGTGCCACATTGTCCTAGAGAACTCTAGGACGTTCTTGATTCTTCCGGGGCATTCCGTAGTATTCCGGACTCCTCTTGAATGGTCTGGATGCTTCTAGAACTTGTCCGCGACATAGTGCTCCGAAAGCTGTCAATCTCTCTTCCAAGCAAGAAAGGCAAGCTAGCGCCCAACTGGAAAGGTCCATATAGGGTCTCCAGAGTTATCCGCCCAGGCGCATATCAACTCGAAGACCCGGGGGGCAAGAGAGTACTGAGGACTTGGAATGCTGACCACTTGATGAAGTACCAAGAGGGTGTTTAAACACCGTTCCAAGCAACTTCTCCAAAAATGTTCTCCATAAAACATGTTAAAGTTTGGTTTTTTCTTTATCAAAGTGTAATGGCGGCTCATAACCTAGAAGCGGCCGCCTAAGTGTTTTCAATAAAAGTGACATACTCCTGAAAGTTCTCTATTCTGAGCATTCTAATTGTACTACTTTTATGCTAAACAAAAGTCATTAAAACAACAGGGTCGGAGTCCAACACTTGGTTCGATTCTACTTTAAATACTTACTTTTAAGCGAGTACGAAATGGTTCACCATTCGGAATTGCTCCCATAGCTGTTGATATTCTCTAAACGACAAGCTTGGAGTACAACACTTGGTTCGATTCCACTTTAAATACTTACTTTTAAGCGAATACGAAGTGGTTCACCATTCAGAATTGCTCCCATAGCTGTTGATATTCTCTTAACGAAAAGCTCGGAGTTCAACACTTGGTTCGATTCCGCTTTAACTACTTGCTTATAAGCGAGTACGAAGTGGTTCACCTTTCGGAATTGCTCTCACAGCTGTTGATGTTCTAGAAACGACAAGTTCGGAGTCCAACATTTGGTTCAACGCAACTTTTTCTACTTGCGAACGAGTGAGTACAAAGTAGCTCACCATTTGGAATTGCTCCCACAACTGTCGACACTTGCAAACGCTAGCAAAACACTCACAAGTTCGAGAAATGAGTACTATTTCATTAAAATCTGTGGTACAAGTCTAATTATAGACCAATAACTCATCTTTACATTGAGATATAAGACTCATGTGAAACAAAGATTACAAGATTACAAAGATCGGCCCTAACCCCTCCTAGGGAGTGAGATGCTTCTATGAAGAGATAAGCAAGGCCGGCGAGCACCGTGTTGCTGTGGCCTTACTTCCGTGGAGGTCTCCAAGCTGGCGAGCCAAGTTGCGTCCTCGGCACCTAAGAGCCTAAGTGTCGTCCTAGCAGATTCTCTGCTCGACGAGCCAACCATGTCCGCTCTGCGCATCCACAAGGTGCCTCAATATGGGGAACGAGCGTAGCACCAACTCATGGAACGACCTCCCCTGAGCGTACTCACCTCGGGGGTAGAAATTGCTCCTGACATTACTCCCCTTGGAAAGCCGTCGTAGTCGATGGTTCTTTGCCTCTAGCTCCACGACCCGTTCCTTCAGCGAGTCGTCCGTCACTCTGATCTTCAGACGAGGCATTCGGCTAAAGCTGCCCCACGAGAAGCCTCGGAGATAGCCCTCCGAAGGTGTGCTGCCTCCAAGCTTTTCTCCAACACTACGTTCTTTAACCCCTCTCTTTCGGCCCGGACATCAAACAGAGACTGACGAAGGTACTTGAGTCTCAAGCCTTGGCTGAAGGCCATCGAGGGACACGTCTCCTCCCCTTCAGGGGCACTTTGAGAGCCTCCTCCTCTAGACGCTTCAGCTCGGAGTCTCGACGGGCCAACGTCAGCTTAAGATGGTTCAACTCCGACTCGACTTTGAAAAGCCTCTCTCGAGTTCGAGTGAGGCCCAACCTCGCAACCCCTAGACCAGATCAGAGGCGTGATAATTCGTCCATTTGAGACACTTCAACAATCTGAGATGCTTCGGCGATCTGAAAAGGCCAGAACACGAAGATACTAAGTTTAAACAAAAGCTCCTATGGGACAGTTCAGATGCAAAGTACAACACAAGTACAACACTTAGTCAAAAATTTTTATTTCATTAAAGTTTACAAGTACAAAAGGCGGTGGCCAGTCCGCTACAAGGCGATACAAACCAAAAACAAAAACAATGTCAAGGAGCCACCTCGTGGGGCCGCTCTGTGCTCTCGCTCGGCACTGTCACGAGCGCCCTCTCCGGGTTCGCCACCACTGCCACATCCTCTTCTTCTTCTTCTTCTTCTTCTTCTCCTTCAGCTTCGGCCCCTGCTAAGGCCACCACCTCCTCAGCTTCAATGGGGGTATACAGGTTGTATCCCGAGCTATCGAAGTCGGGGATGTGAGCAGCGACATGCTTGAACACTCGAGCATAAGACTCCTCCATATTCATAAGTATATGGACCTCCGCTTTAGCTTGGATCGCCTTCGCCGCCTCAGCCACCGCTGCTTCCTGCTCCTTTTGCACCTCTTCGGAGGCCTTTAGGGCCTTCTCCCTCTCCTGCTCTGCTTTGGACTTCTCCTCGTCTGCCCTTGCCACTTCCACAGCAATGTGTTCATTCGCCTTGGCCAAGGTCGCCTCAAGAATGCCGATCTCAGCAACTCGGGACTCCGAGAGACGTTGCTCAGCCTCGTACATCTTCACGGCCCTAGCTTTCTCGACCCAGTCCCTATCGCTCGACGTCTTCAGCTCCTTCTCCTGCTCGGCAAACTGCTCTAGTAGGTGACTGAAGTGACACGTGATTTGAAAGCCGAAGGTAAAAAGGTGTAAGTATCGAGCACAACAAATTGAGAAATCCCGAAGACACAACAAGGATACTTACCGACATCGTGGCCCGGGCGGTCTTGAGCGCATCGTCGCCCACGGTCCCCGCCTTCAGTGCCGCTTGGTCCTTCGGGGTCGGCAGATGGCACAGAGCCTGCATGCTCATTATGGCATCGCCGAGGAAGCTGTCGTGCTTCATCACCCTTCAATCGGGGACAAGGAGCTTTTTGTGCTTGTCAGTCAAGATAGCTTCTGCTTCGGCAGTGAGGGGTGGTGCTTCAAGCGCTAGTGCAGCTCCGACGGAGACGCCCCGGCAGAAGGGTCGGAAGCCATAGTAGAAGGAAGGGCCGCTTGAGGAGCAGAAGGAGAGGCGGAGACCAAGTCCACAACTGGCATCGCCGCCGAAGGTGCTTGGGTAGCCCGGCCGGACGAGGGTTCCGTTGTCGTCCTCTTCCTCTTTTTGTTGTCTGATCCCTTTGCGGCGCCCGCACCTCACTTCAGCAACATAGCTCAGAAATTCATACCGGGGGCCTCTGAAAAAGAAAAAACCAAAGAGGTTAGCACGAGAAGAGAATGCTTGTTAAAAAGAAAGGAAAACAACAGATGAAGCATACTAGGTTCGATCGGACTGAGACCCCCACCGAAGAGGATCCCCTTGCTTATATCCTTCCAACTCAGGGTTGGGATACTGACGAGCTTCGAGACGATCTCCTCCTCCTCCTTAGTCAGCACAAGCTTGGCCTTCGCTCACTTCGGAACGTCCTCCTTCCACGTCGGGAAAACCCACGGCTCGGGACCTCGGATCAGAAAGTACTTCTTTTTCCAATGCTTGATGGAGCCCGGATTCTCGATCAGCTTGACCCCCTTCCTCGGAGATAGATATTATCGGTACTCCATGTTGCTCATACGGCAGATTCGATAAAGACTGCAGAGCAAGATGAGCCGAGGCTCGACACTTATCGTCTGGCACTGGAGGATGAAGCCGATGATGTGCCACCACATATTCGGCATGAATTGGATCAGGCTCAGTCCATACCACTGTAGCACTTCAGTCACGAACGGTGGCAAGGGCAGACGAAGGCCATCATTCAGCGCATCATAGGGGAAGACACGTGCGAAGTCTCTGAGCATGCTCAGAAGCCTAGACCAGGAAGGAGCAAGGCATACTCCTTCGGTATCCTGAATCCTTTCCTGAGGTGCTGTAGATCCGCCTTGGTCAGAACCGAGGGGATATCGTCGACTTCAGAGCGTTCCCTCGGATCATTCTCCACGTATGTGGCCGACCTCCCATATACTACCTTGGACAGAAGGTCGTCGGAGTAATCCCTCACCTTCCCGAGGTTCGATAGCGTGGACGGTAGCCTACCAGGTGCGCCAGCTCCCCTCACACTCTCCACGATCTTCTCCACGATCGCCGACCCAGATACCTCCTTCCCTTTGCTCGCCGCCGAGGAGATCGCTAACGGTCGGTCACTCTCTTGGTCCGAGGTGAAGGTCTCACTCCCCAATGACACCCTAGACATCTTTTTAGATATAAGTTAAAAGATATAATTACCTTGACGTGACGGCTACGGTCGGAATAGTTCGCCGAAAAGTTGAACGCCTGGCCACGACCGCTAGCAGTGCCACTCGAGAGCAAAAAACTATCTGAGAGAGTGAAAGTTAAAGTAAGAAGTGAAGAATGGGGGAGTGGTAAGAGAGGGGTAGAATCATATAGCGGAAAAGGGGATTCGGGTGAGCTTTCAGATGTTTTGGGCCCCCACAAAGGCCCACCAGAAGCCTAAACAACGAAATCTATGCAGGAACAAGCAACCGCCTCGTGATTCATGCCAGATCTTCATTAGACAGCTCAGATCTTGCCACGTACCTCGGATCCACAATCCGAGCAATCGAGGTTCCGAGCTGCGTATTGGCAAAATATCACTAATCTCTATTAAACTACTCAGATCTCTATTAAACTACTCAGATCTTGCACGTTCTTCGGATCCACAATCCGAGCAACCGAGGCACCAAGCTGTGCATTGGAAAAAAATCACTAATCTCTCGTAATTTGCACCAGATCTTCATCAGACGGCTCAGATCTCGCCTGTACTTCGGATCCACAATCCAAGCAACCGAGGTACCGAGTTGCGTATTGGAAAAAACAATTAATCCCTTGTGATTCATGCCAGATCTTCATCAGACGGCTGAAATCGCGCCATGTACTTCGGATCCACAATCCGAGCAACCGAGGTACCGAGCTGTGTATTGGCGAAAAATAACTAATCCCTAGTGATTCGTGCCAGATCTTCATCAGACGGCTCAGATATCGCCACATACCTCAGTCCAAAAACCGAGCGACCGAGGCACCGAGCTACATATTGGCAAAAAATCACTAATCCCTCGTGATTCGCGCTAGATCTTCCTCAGACGGCTTATATCTCGCCACGTACTTTGGATCCACTATCTGAGCAACCGAAGCACCGAGTTGTGTGTTGGCAAAAAATTACTAATCTCTTGTGATTCGTGCCAGATCTTCAACAGACGGCTCAGATCTCGCCACGTACTTCGGATCCACAATCCGAGCAACCGATGTACCGAGCTGCGTATTGGCGAAAAACAACTAACCCCTCGTGATTCGTGCCTGATCTTCATCAGACGACTCAGATCTCGCCATGTACTTCGGATCCACAATCCGAGCAACCGAGGTACCAAGCTGCATATTGGCAATAAACCACTAATCCCTCGTGATTCGTGCCTGATCTCCATCAGACAGCTCAGATCTCACCACATACTTCGGATCCACAATCCGAGCAACCGAGGTACCGAGCTGTGTATTAGAAAAAAATCACTAATTTCTCATGATTCGCGCTTGATCTTCATTAGACGGCCCTGATTGTGCCATATAGCTCGGATAAAAAATCTGAACAACCAAGGCACCGAGCCGCGTATTGGCAAAAAATCACTAATTCCTCGTGATTCGTGCCTAATCTTCATTAGACGGCCCTGGTTATGCCATGTAGCTCGGATCCAAAATCCGAGCAAGGCACCGAGCTACGTATTGGCAAAAAATTACTAATTCCTCGAGATTCGTGCCTGATCTTCACCAGACGGTACTGATTGTGCCACGTAGCTCGGATTCAAAATTCGAGCAACCGAGCCACCGAGCTGCATATTGGCAAAAAATTACTAATTCCTCGTGATTCGTGCATGATCTTCATCAGATGGCCCAAATTGTGCAACGTAGCTCGAATCCAAAATCTGAGCGACCGAGGCACCGAGCTGCGTATTGACAAAAAACCAGTAATTCCTCGTAATTCGCGCATGGTCTTCATCAGACGACCCTGATTGGGCTACGTAGCTTGGATCTGAAATCCGAGCTACCGAGGCACCGAGCTGCTCATGTGGAGAAAATACCTTCGCGTCAGAAGAACCGTCCGATCACTCAGAAAATCTCGCCAAAGCCTGATGAACTCCCCATATTCAACCACGTTACCAAAGCGCTGATCCACCCTCGGATTGTTCAGAAATTCACGCCGAAGTTTGATGGACATCCCAGACCACACCACGTCATAAATACTGTGATTAAATCCTTTTTTTCATTTTTTAATTAGAATTATATATTTAAAAATTGTAGAAAAAAGATTAAAAATTCAAAAAAATTAATTAAAAATTCTAAAAAATAATTATAAATTTGGGGAAATATTTTGAGCCCCTGGGTAAATAATTATTAGTTATAATGATTAATTAGTTCTTTCGGAAAATAAATCATGGCTTTGCAAAATTGAATAAATGATTCGAAAAATAGTTAAAAAATCAGAAAAAATCACCAAAAGTCTAGAAGAGCCTAAGAACATTCTTGGACGTATTACCAGCTTAGAAAAACACCGTTACTCCTCGAAAAAGATTCGAACTCCCTTTAAGAACTCCGATAAAATCCTATACGCCATTGAAACAGCAAAACTATTCCCCAAAGGCTGTAGCTAACAGTCTTTAGGAGTGGGGGTTCGTGATATGGCTAAAAATGGGATTAAATCGGAACCGTTCAAATTGGGCACGAATCTTAAAGTTTACGGGGCAAAACGGTAATTTCACCTACAAACGGGTCCGAAATGGGAACTGGGTCTCTTCTCCAGAGCCCAATAACCCATGAACGGATCCATTTAACTAGATATAGGTCCCAACCGGTTAAGATCCAGTTCATAAGGATACGAAGAAATCCTGATTCATCCTTATCTCTAGGAGGTGGTTCTAACCACTTTTATCCATCCACACCAGGGAGTAGAGATTTGTTTTTATCTCGAAACAGATCCCCACGACGACTATAAATACCCCTTACCTCCTACCGTTACGAGGTGATCACTCTTTGCCAACCTAAAGCTCTTTCATATTCTTTTCTGAGTACTGACAAGAGCGTCGGATGGTTTTTTACCGGGATCAACCCCGGTATTTCGAACTTTGTGCAGGTCAGCGGCAGCAACAAGGAGCTAGTCAAACAGTGAAGGAGGTGTTCAGGTTTGACCAATTCGATTCCTCATGAACCCACAAATTCATCTGTTTGCCCCCACACCGAAATCAGCGGCAACAAGTATCAAGTAGAGTGCTACAACCGAGCCTATCTTATTGTTGCCGCTAAATCTGGTGTGGGGCAAACAGATAGTATTTGTGGATTCTTGGAAAACTTTGAATAGCAAACCTATCACCTGTTCCGCCGGAGTTTGACCATTGACTCCCGCCGTTCACCTGCAAAAAGTGCGAGACACCGGGGTTGATCCCGGCGATGCACCCTCCGACGCTCAAGTCAGTAACCAGAAATGATTATGAAAGAGCGTAAAACTGGCCAGAGATTGATTAACTCTTAATGGAGATGGATAGGGGGTATTTATAGGCGTCTTAGGGATTGAATTAGGATTGTAATCCCCGTGATCTGATAAGGAATATTCTCCTTGTAAACAGATTAGAAATGTAATCCCTAATTCCCAGTGGAGGGATAGGCATGAATCAGGGCCGTTGATTAGGATCTAATCAGAAACCCTAATTCTATCCCTCTGGATCGGGCTTTCTGCTGGTTGAAACCCGTACCCGATTGAGGTGGATCCGTTTGCGGGTTAGCGGGTTTTCGAGGAGGAGAACCAGTACCCGCTTCAGACCCATTGGTAGGAGAAATTACCGTTTTACCCCTAGACATCAAGATCCGTGCCTGATTTAGACGGCTCCGATTAAACCCCGTTTTTAGCCATATCACGAGCCCCCACTCCCGAAGACTGAGCTTGATCAGCCTTTGAGGAGTAGTGTTACTGTTTTAATGGCTAGTGGAGTTGCATCGGAGCCCAAATGGAAGGCTTTGAATCTTGAAGGAGGTAGTGAGGTGATTTTTCGAGTGGATTGAACTCTGAGTCACTCCTGAGCTCTCATGGTCGTATGGTGTTCTCGTAGGAATATCCCTTTAACTTTGCGAGGTGTCAATTCTTCGTTCGGGGGTCTTCGAAGATTGTTCGTGGCAATAATCGCTTGTTTGGGAACTAGAAAATGCCTTCCCACCTCTACAATTGCTTTCCAGGAGTTCTTCCTTAATTTCCCAAATTTTTAATTGTTTTTTCGCAATCTCTTGGTGGACAGTTCGGCCCTTTTACCTTCATTGTGTGGCCTACATGCTCGTTTCACACTTCCGACCCCTTCCAGCGCTCGCTGCCCAGGAGGCCAAGGTCTGTAGGTGGTTCGGCACCGCTTTCCGAAGGGGAGAGGGACCCCGACAGGGTTGTGAGTGCTGAGAGGGAGTTCGGCGGAGTCCGAGGTCCAATCTTTCAATGTAATAGGTTCGGTGTCAAGAGCGCTCGGCAGCTGGTGCCGAACCCTAATTTCCCTCCCGTAACGGGGTCAATGTCAAGAGCGCTTGGCAGCTGGTGCCGAACTCCAATTTTTCCCCCATAACGGGGTCGGTGTCAAGAGCGCTCGGCAGCTGGTGCCGAACCACAACTTTTCCCCGTAACTGGGTCGGTGCCAAGAGCGCTCGGCAGCTGGTGCCGAACCCCAATTTTCCCCCATAATGGGGTCGGTGTCAAGAGCGCTCGGCAGCTGGTGCCGAACCCCAACTTTTCCCCGTAACTGGGTCGGTGCCAAGAGCGCTCGGCAGCTGGTGCCGAACCCCAATTTTTTCCCATAACTGGGTCGGTGCCAAGAGCGCTCGGCAGCTGGTGCCGAACCCCAATTTTCCCCCATAACGGGGTCGGTGTGAAGAGCGCTCGGCAGCTGGTGCTGAACCCCAACTTTTCCCCGTAACTGGGTCGGTGCCAAGAGCGCTCGGCAGCTGGTGCCGAACCCCAATTTTTTTCCGTAACTGGGTCGGTGTCAAGAGCGCTCGGCAGCTGGTGCCGAACCCCAATTTTCCCCCATAATGGGGTCGGTGTCAAGAGCGCTCGGCAGCTGGTGCTGAACCCCAACTTTTCCCCATAACTGGGTCGGTTCCAAGAGCGCTCGGTAGCTGGTGCCGAACCACAACTTTTCCCCGTAACTGGGTCGGTGCCAAGAGCGCTCGGCAGCTGGTGCCGAACCCCAATTTTCCCCCATAATGGGGTCGGTGTCAAGAGCGCTCGGCAGCTGGTGCCGAACCCCAACTTTTCCCCGTAACTGGGTCGGTGCCAAGAGCGCTCGGCAGCTGGTGCCGAACCCCAATTTTTTCCCATAACTGGGTCGGTGCCAAGAGCACTCGGCAGCTGGTGCCGAACCCCAATTTTCCCCCATAACGGGGTCGGTGTCAAGAGCGCTCGGCAGCTTGTGCTGAACCCCAACTTTTCCCCGTAACTGGGTCGGTGCCAAGAGCGCTCGGCAGCTGGTGCCGAACCCCAATTTTTTTCCGTAACTGGGTCGGTGTCAAGAGCGCTCGGCAGCTGGTGCCGAACCCCAATTTTCCCCCATAACGGGGTCGGTGTCAAGAGCGCTCGGCAGCTGGTGCTGAACCCCAACTTTTCCCCATAACTGGGTCGGTTCCAAGAGCGCTCGGTAGCTGGTGCCGAACCCCAATTTTTCTCCATAATTGGGTCGGTGCCTAGAACGCTCGGCAGTTGGTGCCGAACCCCAATTTTCCCCCATAACGTGGTCGGTGTCAAGAGCGCTCGACAGCTGGTGCCGAACCCCAACTTTTCCCCGTAACTGGGTCGGTGCCAAGAGCGCTCGGCAGCTGGTGCCGAACCCCAATTTTTCCCGAAACTAGGTCGGTGCCAAGAGCACTCGGCAGCTGGTGCCGAACCCCAATTTTTTCCCATAACGGGGTCGGTGTCAAGAGCACTCGGCAGCTGGTGCCGAACCCCAACTTTTCCCTTGTAACGGGGTCAGTGTCAAGAGCGCTCGGCAGTTGGTGCCAAACTCTAATTTTTCCCTATAACTGGTTCGGTGTCAAGAGCGCTCGGCAGCTGGTACCGAACTCCAATTTTTCTCCCATAATGGGGTCGGTGTCAAGAGCGCTCGGCAGCTGGTGCCGAACCCCAACTTAACCCCCCCGTAACTAGGTCGGTGTCAAGAGCGTTCGGCAGCTGGTGCCGAGGACCAAGACTTGGCATTTTTGGCAATGGAGTTGGTGGCTTCTGTGCGCCTTCTGAACTTCTAACAGTTCTGACAGATGAGATGTTCATTTAATGTGGTGTCCTCTGAGCTTCTGCCAGATGGGACAGTAATTAATGCGATGTACAGCTTGGCGTGGTAAACAAGGCGACGATTGAGGTCGCTTCTGTCGTTTGGTGTGAATGGGCCGGTAGTACAGGCCCATTAACCTCGTTTGGCGCACCTCTCTCTATAAAACCCCACCCCCCTCTCTTATTTTTCACTTCTCTTCTCTTTTGCTCAGGCGATCTTTTGTGCTAAGCGAGTGTTTCCGGTGGTCGATGTTAGTTTTCTGGTGAAGTTTCCGGCAGCTAATCTTTTAAAGCAACTTATCCTTAGTTTACTTCATAAACTATGTCTCTAGCTTCTGTCTCCAAGTCGATCTCTTGGTCCGAGCCCTCCCTTGAAGTTGTCGAAGACCATACTCCGACCAAGGGCAAGAAGGTGTTCGGCAAAGATTCGATTGTGGAGGATCCGAAGCATATGGGGGAGTTCGAAAGATTGCCGGGGCAGCTGACTGGGCTCTACAGAGTTCGGGAGCTTCCGGAAGATCAAGCCGAGCGAATTGTTTATGGGAGGGGGAGGTCCTTCGAGGAGAATGCAGCGAGGGAGATGACGGAGGCGGACGAGACGGTGTCGATCCTTCGCGAGGAGGACTTGGGAGTGATCCGGGACTGTTTCCAAATCCCGAAATGAGTACGAGCTCATGTTTTCGGGTCCCGGGGTTAGGGCCAACTCGCCGCTGCCAGTGAACATGTGTTGTTGGCCGGTCGACGCCTTCATCGCCGGGGCTCGGCTACCTCTCCATACGTTCACCGTTACTGTGTTGAGTTGGTTTGGGGTCAGCTCCATCCAACTCATGCCGAACGCATGGAGAGTGATAAATGGCTTCGTACTACACTGCCAAGCTGCGGGGATCGAGCTGGAGCTAAACGTGCTTCGGACACTCTATCGGCTCCACCAAGGGAATAAGTCGGAGTACCGATATTATTTGGCTCCGAGGCACGGCGGCAGGCTCGTCATATGCCCCGACTCCATCAAGCACTGGCGTGAGAAGTTCTTGATAGTGTGGAGTCCGGAGGCCTGGCCGATCCCCTCCGGTTGGGTGGAAGGAGTGCCGAAGAGGGCGAGGGCGCTGCCCAAGCTTAGTCCTGGAGAAGAAGAGGCGGTCCGGACACTTCTCGACCGGCCAAAGTATGACTGGAAGGAGCTGACCGAGGACATCTTGTTCAAGGGGGGGCTCTGCCGCGTAGATCCCAGTACGCGGCTTCTTTTTACTTTGTTTCTCATATTTTATTTTGCGTGAGTTGTATAGTGCTAACGAACCTTTGTCTTTAATGCAGAGACGATGGACTATGACGCGGTGCTAGCTTTGAGGGCAGGCCTCGTCAGTAAGGCGCCGAAGAAGCACAAGAGGGTGGCCACAAAGTTGCCGACCCCGAAGACTCCGCACATCACTGCTTCGGTCGAGGTGGAGACCCTCGATAGCCCGGTCGTCGTCGGTGCAGGTGCCTCGACATCCACCGGGGTCGGCGAGTTTCCCATCGCCGCAACCCTCGGTATGACGATGCCGCCGCTGTCAGTGGCAGCCGAGGAGCTCCTGACCGAGGAGCATAGAAGGATCCACATTCCGGACTGGCAAGTTCGGAAGCACGATGGATTCCTCGGCAACACCCTGGCGAGCATGCAGGCCGTCAAGCACCTGGCAACGCCGAAGGATCGCGCCGCCATGGAGGCCGGGCAGGAGGGTGACGACGTCATCGAGATCGCTCATTCGGCCGTCTCAGTAAGCATTTGATTTTTGTCGTCGTTGAATTTCTTGAAATTTTCCCAACTTTTTAAGTTCTTCTCTCCTTGTCACAGATCGTCGTTCACTTCGAACACCTCACTGAGAGGTTATCAGCTCTGGAGAAGCAGCTGAAGCAGGAGTCCGACCAGGCTCGGAAGGAGGCGGCTCGGATGGGAAACGAGCTCGACAAGCTTCGGGTCGAGCACGAAGGGAGGAAGGTGAGGGTCGAGTACCTCGAGGGCGAGGTGGCGAGGCTGGAGGGCGATCTTCTTCGCCAGAAGGAGGATGCGGCCAAACAATTGGCCGAAGCCGAAGAGGCGAAAGCGGCGGCGGTGAAGGCAGCAGAGGACGCGACCCTGGCGAAGGCGCAGGGTTACCTCGCCCAAACCATGGCCAAGGCTTATGCCCAAGCCATCGCCTGGGTGACGGAGACGTACCCCGACATGGACTGCTCAGGATGGAGACTATTCCCGGGACACGTTGAGGGCTTCGACCCCGAATCAGAGGGGGAAGAAGAGGAAGGGGAGGACGAGCCCAAGACCGAAGTCGAAGTCATCGGCGAGGTCCCGAACACCACGGTTACTCCGCTGTCGGTGGTGCCCCCTTCGGAGACGCCGACCCCCACCCACGCTCGCCGCCCCGGGAAAGAGGTCGCGCCCTGACTCCGCTTGTTTTTTCTTCTTTTTCTTTTTTGAAATGTAATGCCTAATAGCGGACTGGCCACCGCTGTTTTGAAATGAATGAAAAACTTTATCTTTTTGGGTTCGGCTCTGTGTCTTTCTGTCTTTTTTCACCAATTGTTGAAAGTTTGAAAAATTCTTGAAGTGTTGGACTTCAGTGATGTTTGAAATTTTGTTGCTTATCTCAACTTCTTTTCAGCTCGTGGTGGTTACTCAAGGCGTCGAGCCCACTCGCTCGGATGGCAACGGCCGGGCCGAGGCTGGCTTAGGGGCGACGAGGCTGTGCTTGGCGAGGTGCCGAGAGCGGCTTTATGAAGTCGAGCTGGGATTGCACCGAGCCGAAAGCGAGCGGAGCCATCTTCAGCTCATCCTAGGTCGGCGAGACATTGAGATCCGTCGTCTAGAGAGCAGGATCACCGAGATGACCCCCTTAGGTGAGGACGAAGGTTCGTCGACCGCTTTTAGCACGGGCTTCGGATCAAGTGCATTCGGCACAATTTGTCAAAAATGACGGCGGAAAGGGACGATCTGCTCTCTGAGATCCGCCACTTGCAAACGGTAGAGGCAGAGCTTCGGATGGAGGGAGAGGGACTGACGGCCGAGGTGGCCAAACTGACGACCGAACGGGACGAACTAACGGCCGAGGTTGACGCCCTGAAGAGAGCAACGGTGGACAAGAGCATCGAAGTCACCCACCTTCGCCATCTTATTGCGAGTCGGTCCGGAGTCCCGAGCTCGGCGATACCTCACTGCTTCGAGGTCAATGTTAAAGATGACTCGTTGCGAGACCGGATCTCAGATTTGGAGGCAGAGGTGGCTCGCCTCAAACCGTGTTCGGGGCCGATCAACGTGAGGAGCACATCCTATACTCACGCGGAGAGTGATCGGGGCATCACGTTTTACGAGATGGCGACCCGTTTGTCCCTCGGCCGTCCTAGCCTGGGGGATGTGCAAAGCTCGGTGGCCATTTCGTCGAGCGGAGCATCCGTCGGAGCGGCTGCTAGGAGCGGTGCCGAGGACACGTCTCAATTTGCCGGATTGGGGTCGAGCTCTGGAGATAAACGTCGCCGCCCTCGAGTGTCTTTGAAGCGGAACGCCCCTGTACCACGGAAGCGCTGATGACCATTTTTGAAACCTTTGTATTTAGCCCAAGTGTAGTGGGTCGGCATTGTAATTTTTGTTCTTTAAGGCCTTGTAATCTTGTTGTACGGAAGTCCCAATTATTAATAATATTTCTTTCTCGAACTTGCATGTTCTTTGTAGTTCTGTGTAGTTGTTTTGTTTGTGACTGTGTTTGTCGTGACGAGGTCCTCGAGCTGGCCTTTTGCTCGCTTGGAGGTTGGCATCATGAGCGTTCGGCCAGTGGTGCCGAGGTGTGCCTCGGTCACCAAATCTCACGAACTTGCGAGATGAGTCGAGCTTTGCTCAACAGTGAGCTCGCGAAGTGCGGTCGAGCCAAGTGTTGGACTCCGGACCATTGTTAGAGTAGTTCAACGGTTGTGGGAGCAACTCCGAATTGCGAACTACTTCTAGCTCGTTTAGGAGCGAACTTACGAAGTAGAATCGAGCCAAGTGTTGGACTCCGAACCATCGTTAGAGTAGTTCAACGGTTGTGGGAGCAATTCCGAATGGCGAACTACTTCTAGCTCGCTTAGGAGCGAACTTGCGAAGTAGAATCGAGCCAAGTGTTGGACTCCGAACCATCGTTAGAGTAGTTTAACAGTTGTGGAAGCAATTCTGAACGGCGAACTACTTCTAGCTCGCTTAGGAGCAAACTTGCGAAGTAGAATCGAGCCAAGTGTTGGATTCCGAACCATCGTTAGGGTAGTTCAACGGTTGTGGGAGAAATTCTGAATGACAAACTACTTCTAGCTCGCTTAGGAGCGAACTTGCGAAGTAGAATCGAGCCAAGTGTTGGACTCCAAACCATCGTTAGAGTAGTTCAACGGTTGTGGGAGCAATTCCGAATGGCGAACTACTTCTAGCTCGCTTAGGAGCGAACTTGCGAAGTAGAATCGAGCCAAGTGTTGGACTCCGAGCCATCGTTAGAGTAGTTCAACGGTTGTGGGAGCAATTCCGAACAGCGAACTACTTCTAGCTCGCTTAGGAGCGAACTTACGAAGTAGAATCGAGTCAAGTGTTGGACTCCGAACCATCGTTAGGGTAGTTCAATGGTTGTGGGAGCAATTCCGAATGGCGAACTACTTCTAGCTCGCTTAGGAGCAAACTTGCGAAGTAGAATCGAGCCAAGTGTTGGACTCCGAACCATCATTAGGGTAGTTCAATGGTTGTGGGAGCAATTCCGAATGGCGAACTACTTCTAGCTCGCTTAGGAGCGAACTTGCGAAGTAGAATCGAGCCAAGTGTTGGACTCCGAACCATCGTTAGGGTAGTTCAACGGTTGTGGGAGCAATTCCGAATGGCGAACTACTTCTAGCTCGCTTAGGAGCGAACTTGCGAAGTAGAATTGAGCCAAGTGTTGGACTCCGAACCATCGTTAGGGTAGTTCAACGGTTGTGGGAGCAATTCCGAATGGCGAACTACTTCTAGCTCGCTTAGGAGCGAACTTGCGAAGTAGAATCGAGCCAAGTGTTGGACTCCGAACCATCGTTAGATTGAAGAGTGAAAGCAGAGAGATGTAAACAATAGTAAAGTATGAGGAAGCTTTCCTTTATTAATGATTAATAGTTGGCTGATTCTAAAGTTGCTAGCCGTTATTACAAGAGGGAAAATAAAAGAAAAGCAAGACAAGTAATAGGAGTGGAATGGTTCGACGCCCCCAAAATACTTAGAGAGGCGTTGGTGCCTTCTCTTGGTATTTTAGGAGATGGTCGGCATTCCAAGTCCTGGGGATCTCCCTGCCGTTGAGACCTTCTAGTTTGTATGTGCCGGGCCGAATTACTTTTGCGATCTTGTAAGGTCCTTTCCAATTTGGGGCCAATTTGCTCTTCTGACTTGGGAACGGGATGGCCAACTTTCTGAGGACCAGGTCCCCTTCTTTGAGGTCCGTGGGGCAGACTCTTTTGTTGTATGCCAATTCGATCCTTCTTCGGTAGCTTTGTTGGCGGATGGCAGCTCTTTCTCGGATCTCATCTATCAGGTCTAGCTCCGCTCGGAGCTCCCTGGCATTTTGCTCTTCTTCATAAGCTGTTAGACGAGGAGAGGGTATTCCGACTTCTAGGGGGATGACGGCCTCGAACCCATAGGTGAGATTAAATGGGCTCTCTCCTGTGGGGGTCCGCTTCGTGGTTCGGTAGTTCCATAGCACGTTGGGAAGCTGATCGACCCACAAACCTTTGGAACATTTATCCAATCTCTTCTTAATGCCGGAGAGGATCTGTCGGTTAGCATTTTTGGCTTGGCCATTCGACTGGGGATGAGAAACGGAGGAGAACCTGTGTTGGATGGCAAGGTCTTCGCATAGAGCTCGGAAGGCAACCCCGGTGAACTGGGTTCCGTTATCTGTTATCAGGACCTGAGGGATGCGAATCGGCAGATCACGCTCTTCCAGAAGAACTGAACAACTTTGTTCTCGGTGATCGTGGCCAAGAGCTCGGCCTCTATCCATTTTGAGAAGTAGTCGATCGCCACGACTAAGAATTTGAACTGTCCGGGAGCTGGTGGAAATGGCCCTAGTAAATCCATCCCCACATTGCAAAGGGGACTGGACTTGATAAGGAAGTTAATGGAGCTTGTGGGAGGTGTCGGATGTCGGAGTACTTCTGACAGGAGCTGCATTACCGAACGTGTCGTTCGGCATCTTGTAAGAGAGTGGGCCAGAAATATCCGTAATTCAACACTTTGCGGGCCAAGGATCTGGATCCCGAATGTGCCGATGCCCTCGTGAAGTTCTTGCAGGGCGTAGTCGGCCTGCTCGGGGGAGAGGCATCTCAGGTACAGCCTGCCGTCCATCTGTGTGAAAGAGCGTTTATATAAGATGCCTCCGATTAGTGTGTAGCGCTCAGCTCGGGTTTTGACTCTTCGAGCTTCCTTGGGATCCTCGGGGAGGAGTCCGTCCCTTAGGAATTCGACGAGGGGCTTCATCCAGTTATCCTCAAGCAGGATGGGCAGCGACTCAAGAGAGTCGGGAGTTTCATCCTCAATATTTAGCCTCAGAAGAACCTCTATCAAGACGGTCTGCTCGAGACCTTGAAGGGAGGAGGAGGCTAGTTTGGAGAGGGCGTCAGCCTGAGCATTTTCTTCTCGGGATATTCTTTGGATGAGGGCTTCTTCAAACAGTGCCATGAGGCTCCTGACCTTGGCTAAGTATTTGACCATCCTGTCATCACGTGCTTCATACTCGCCGAGAACCTGATTTACGACTAGCTGAGAGTCGCTGAAGATCCGGAGGCGCTGCGCCCCTGCATTTCGAGCCATTCTAAGACCGGCTATGAGTGCCTCGTATTCTGCTTCATTGTTTGAGGCCTTGAAGTTTATACAGAGGGAGTATTGGAGGATGAAGTCATCTGGGCCTGCCAGAATGACCCCGGCTCTGCTTCCCTCATTACAGGAGGATCTGTCCATATAGACTGACCAGACCGGTGGCCCCTTCGTTGCTTGGCTAAACTCGGGGACGGTACTTTCAACTATAAATTCAGCCAGGGCCTGAGCCTTGATCGCGGTCCGAAGCTGATAGGTTATATCATGCTGGCTCAGCTCGATTGACCACTTCATAAGGCGACCCGAGGTCTCTGGCTTGTGGAGGACCTGCTTCATCGGTTGGTCGGTAAGGACGACCACCGAATGGGACTGAAAATATGGGCGGAGCTTCCTCACGGCCATCACCAGGGCATAAGCCATCTTTTCTATTCTTGGATAGCGGAGCTCGGCATCCCGAAGTACCTTGCTCACATAGTAGATGGGCTTTTGAGCCCAGTCTTCTTCCCTTACTAAAACGGCACTGAGGGTCTGCTCGGAGGCTGCCAGGTAGAGGTAGAGGGGTTCGCCAGGGATTGGTTTGCTGAGGAGGGGAGGATTGACGAGGTAAGCCTTGAGCTGGTCGAAGGACTCCTGTTGCTGTTGGCCCCATTCAAAACCTTTAGCCCCCTAAGGGCTTTGAAGAAGGGAAGGCATTTCTCCCCGGACTTCGAGAGAAAGCGCCCTATGGCGGCCAGACGGCCTGTTAACCTCTGAACTTCCTTAACATTCTTGGGAGGAGCCATGTCTAGTATGGCCTTGATCTTCTCAGGATTTGCTTCAATTCCTTGTTGGCTGATCATGAAGCCGAGGAACTTCCCTGACGAGACACCGAACGCACACTTGTTCGGATTGAGTCTCATATTGTGCTTTCTCAAAACATCGAATGCCTCCTGGAGGTCGGTTACATGATCGGGACCTCGGATGCTTTTTACAAGAATGTCGTCAACATACACTTCCATATTACGACCGATCTGAGCTTGGAAAACCTTGTTGACGAGGCGTTGGTATGTAGCACCTGCATTCTTCAAACCGAACGGCATGACTCTGTAGCAATAGAGGCCTTGGTCGGTCACAAACGAGGTCTTCGGGATATCCGGAGGGAACATCCGGATCTGATTGTAGCCTGAGAAGGCATCCATGAAGCTGAGGAGCTCATGTCCCAAGGTGGCATCAATCAGAGTGTCAATACTCGGAAGAGGGAAGGGATCCTTGGGGCACGCCTTGTTGAGGTCGGTAAAATCAATACAAATCCTCCAAGTCCCATTGGACTTCTTTACCATTACTACATTCGACAACCACTCAGGATAGTTCACCTCTTGTATGAACTGGGCCTTCAAGAGCTTGTCCACCTCCTCTTTTATAGCTAACTGGCGCTCGGGGGCAAACTTGCGTCTCTTCTGCTGAACCGGTTTGGACCCCAGAACAATGCTGAGGTGGTGGACTAAGAGCTCTTCGAAAATTCTGGGCATGTCTGCAGCTGACCAAGCGAAGAGGTCTTGGTTCCTTCGGATGCACTGTACAATGTCCGAGCATAGGGCGGACGGGAGGGTCTTGCTAACGAAGAACTTTCGGCTTGGATCCTGCTCAGAGAAGAGCACTTCCTCCAACTTGTCCACCGGCTCGGACGTTGGCCGGGCTGCATCTTGGGGGATTTCCAGAGTTTCTAGGGAGAGGACTGGACCGAGGGTAGAGGTCATATAGCACTTGCGGGCTGCTTCCTGATTTCCTCTTACATCCCCTACTCTGGCCCGAGTAGGAAATTTCATCTTGAGATGATACGCCGAAGGGACGGCTTCTAGAGCTGCTAGGCCGGGTCGGCCTAGGATAACATTGTAAGCTGCAGGGACATCCACAACCATAAAATCCATTGACTCCGTTCGGGTAGTAGGAGTTTTGCCAGCGGTTACATCGAGGGTGATTACCCCTTCAATAGTCACTGGCACTCCCGTGAACCCATGGAGTGTGTAGCCGGCGGGCTTAAGTCTTTCTCTTGACAGCTTGAGGCCTTTACAAGCGGCGAGGTAGAGGATGTTAACGGAGCTGCCGTTATCCACTAGGATCCTCTCCACTTTGAAGTTCGCCATGTGGAGATTGATGACGAGTGCGTCACAGTGAGGGGTGCGGACACCTTCAAGGTCTTTGTCTGAGAATGTGACGGGCACTCCGAGGCCTTTGGGAGGAGGGGTGGTGCGGAATGAATTGAATTCTCTAATGAATGCCTTTCGAGAGGAGTTAGAGGAGCCCCCCATTGGGCCCCCATGAATGAGGTGCAGGACACGCTCCTCTTCGAAGTCGGGCGTTTTATCGCGCTCCGGCCGCTTATTGGCCCCCCGAGGCGGGAGAGGAAGGTCGGCCCGGTCCTTTCTCACGAATCTGGTCAGCTGCCCCCTCTGGATGAAGGCTTCTATCTCATTCTTCAAGGCCCGACAATCATTGGTGTCGTGGCCATGGTCCCAGTGATAGCGGCACCACTTTTCTTTATCCCTTCTTTTGCCAGGGTGTTCATTTTTGGAGCAGGGGGTATGATTCCTTCTTTCTCAACTTCCATCAAGATGGTAGAGACGTTGGTGGTGAGAGGAGTAAATTTCTCAAATCTGGGGGGAGGTCGGCGCTGGCCGATATTATCCTTCTGGAGCTTCTTTGCTCCTTCATCTTCTGTTCCCTTCCTCTTAAACCCGGAGGAAGACCCTCCAAGTTAGGGCGGTGCTCAGCTTCTTCGGCCCGAATATATTTTTTGCTTCGGAGGAGGATGTCAACGAAGTTCTGTGGGGGCTTCTTGGCGAGGGAGGAGCGGAGGCTGGAGTTGAGGACATTGGATTGAAATGCTGCTGCAGTGACCGACTGGTCGAAGGATGCTATGGACCTGGCTTCAGCTGTGAACCTCTTCACATAGTCTCTCAACTTCTCACCCTTCTTCTGGTGGAGGTACAGTAGCGAGATGCTGGTCTTCTCAGTTCTACGACTACTTACAAAATGGGTGACAAAGAGGGTCTCGAATTGCTCGAAGGAGAATATTGAGGATGGGGCAAGGCGTGAGTACCATTCTCGAGCTGGACCCTTGAGAGTTGCGGGGAAGGTTTTACAGAGCAGAGCATCGGAAGCTTGGTGGATGAGCATTAGGGTCTTGAAGCTCTCGATGTGATCGACGGGGTTAGTCTCCCCGGAGTAGGTCTCAAATTGAGGAGGCTTGAAGCCGATTGGCACGGGTGCATCCATTATAGTTCGGGAAAAAGGAGGCCTGCTAGGACGAAGGGTCCTTCCTCTAAGCTCTTCTTCTCGGTCCAACTGACCCAAGCGCCTCTCCATCTCATGGAGACGGTGATAGACTGCATCGTCCCTCCGATGGTAATCTGGCGAGGCTCTCGACTAGTCTTCATATGAGGGAGAGCGGGGGCTACGACGACGGTAGCTCCTGGAACGGCGAGGACTTGGTATGTAGCGGGGGTTACTAGGATCTTGTGGAGGAGTTAGGGACCGCTGGCGAGGACTTCGGACCGGAGGAGGAGAGGGAATCTTTGGAGCATTGGTGTTGGGACGAAGATTGAGAGCTTGTAGGATGGTTGCTTGGAACTGCTGGAACTCGGCACGGGTGATGGGTGCCTCATCGTTCCTAGGGTGTTGCCGACCGGCAGGAGAATGCGGTCTTCTTCTGCGATGTTCGGGGGACTCTCTCCGCTCCCTCCTGATCGGGGACCTTCTGTAGTCTCGGCGGTGGGGGCTTCGCTCATCCGGACGTTGTTGGCAGGAGGCTCCCTCTCAGGCCTGCTTCTCATCCAGACGGTGGCGAAGATCCACATCTTTTGGCCAATTGGGGACTTTTTGTTAGAAGTCAGAAGCTCGGGGATTATGGGAAGCCATAGAATCCGAAGAGGCATTGTGGATTGAAACATGGTCCTGGTGAAGAGGTTGTTTCTGAGGGTTAGGACCCTTAGGAGGTGGCTGATTCGGAGGAGGAGGAAGGTCCTGTTGGAGCGGGTCTTCCGCTGGAGGAGGAAGTTGCCCCTGCTGTTGGGTAGGCTGGATGGGAATTTCTTGCTGCTGATCGGGGTTGGGTCCTCGGTTCGACCCTCTGGATCTGACTTTTCTAGGAGGCATGGCCGGAGCGGATCTGACCAACGGGGAGGGGAGGTTACTATTCGTTAGTTTCCCACAGACGGCGCTAATCTGTTGCCGCTAAATCTGGTGTGGGGGCAAACAGATAGTATTTGTGGATTCTTGGAAAACTTTGAATAGCAAACCTGTCACCTGTTCCGCCGGAGTTTGACCGTTGACTCCCGCCGTTCACCTACAAAAAGTGCAAGACACCGGGGTTGATCCCGGCAACGCACCCTCCGACGCTCAAGTCAGTAACCAGAAATGATTATGAAAGAGCGTAAAACAGGACAGAGATTGATTACCTCTTAATGGAGATGGATGGGGGGTATTTATAGGCATCTTAGGGATTGAATTAGGAATGTAATCCCCATGATCTGATAAGAAATATTCTCCTTGTAAACAGATTAGGAATGTAATCCCTAATTCCCAGTGGAGGGATAGGCATGAATCAGGGCCGTTGATTAGGATCTAATCAAAAACCCTAATTCTATCCCTCTGGATCGGGCTTTCTGCTGGTTGAAACCCGTACCCGATTGAGGTGGATCCGTTTGTGGGTTAGCTGGTTTTCGAGGAGGAGAACCAGTACCCGCTTCAGACCCATTGGTAGGAGAAATTACCGTTTTACCCCTGGACATCAAGATCCATGCCTGATTTGGACAGCTCCGATTAAACCCCATTTTTAGCCATATCACTTATGACAATTTTTGGAGGTGTGATATTTCCAAACTCAATGGGAAACCAAGTACTGTTGATGTATTTGCAATTGATCGCAGACATTAGACTAGCCGGCTGGTTTAGTTGGGGTAGTGCTGCTTTGGTCGTCCTTTACAGAAATCTCTGTCATTCTTTGTTGAACAATGTACAGGAGGCGGGGCCGATGTTGATACTACAAATATAGATGTAACGCTCCGAGCCCGGCTCAGCTGCGAACACGGCTATGTGTGTGTGCACGCGAAAGAACGGATACACAACTTTAGCTACGCCCACCACATGCACCATCAAAAGGTAGGTTAATCCTATAGGTGACCTTTATCAATTGGCTAATCCTATATAAACTCACTCCTTCACATGATTTCCAATGATGTGGGATTTTTCCCAAGCCAAAGCCACATCATCATCATGCAAGCAGCCACCTTATTCCCTTCATTTCATTTTTAATGCACAAATATGACTAAGCCCCATAGACCATCCTATAGGCTCCATTCTCAATCCAATAGCCATAGACCTATAGGAATCCCTGATAGGCCAACCACCATTTCCATATCACATTATATATATATATATATATATATATATATATATATATATATATATATATATATATATATATATATATATATATATATATATAGGAAAATGCTCTATTGAAAACGGGCCTAGTTTTTACGGGTTGGAAAATACCAATATGAGCCGTTGGATCACTCATGATCGTGATCAGCGGCTCAGATCCAGCCCCCCATCACCTGGTTAAAATGATCAGCGGAGGGTTATTTTGGAAATTTTGTCCCGAATAACTCTTCGCCTGATTCGCGAAAGAAAAATTGATATAACCTAGGCCATTGTTGGGAACAACGGCCTAGGTTATAAAAAATTGAATCATAGGCCATTGTTCGGAACAACGGCCTTGTTCTCAATTTTTATAACCTAGCCCATTGTTCCCAACAACGGCCTAGGTTATAAAATTTTATAGAAATTTATAGAAATTTTATAGCCTAGGCCGTTGTTGGGAATAATGGCCTAGGTTATAAAATTTAAGAACAAGGCCGTTGTTCCGAACAACGGCCTATGATTCAATTTTTTATAGCCTAGGCCGTTGTTCCCAACAACGGCCTAGGTTATATCATTTTTTCAGAACGAATCGGCCGAAGAGTTATTTGGGACGAAATTCCCAAAATAACCCTCCGCCACTTAAGTCATATTGGGTGATGGGCGGGCTTGATCTGAGCCGCTGATCGCGATCATGAGCGATCCAATGGCTCAGATTCGTGTTTTTCAACCTGTGAAAATAAACTCGTTTTCAATGGAGCATTTCCCATATATATATATATATATATATATATATATATATATATATATATTATTACAAGATTTGCCTGTGGTCACGTGCCTACGGCCCGTCTTCAGAACGATATAGTATATGAAAAGTCTTGTAAACTGTAAATCAACAATTATGTAGCTGAAGTTTGAATAGTATGACAATAATTAGTTGTAAATAAAAGTCCATGTTTCCATTAGTATATGGTGAAAAATAATTATAAATTGGGATATAAAAGTCCATGTTTCCATATATATATATATATATATATATATATATATATATATATATATATAGGGAGAGAGAGAGAGAAATAATTAATTAAATAAATGAGTTGTTTTGGAGGGGAAATTTGAATTTGAGTTTTGGGAGGAAACTTTTGGAGAAAAAATGTGTTTTGTGAGGTTAAATCTGGACCATTAATTTTAGGGAAGATTGAATGAGAGCCACTTGATAGCTTTCTTTGTAATTTATTATATAGATTATTATTATTATTATTATTATTATTATTATATTTTTATATAGTATTATATATATACACACTTAAGTACGGGGTATTACAATGGAGCTGGGAGCGATTCCACATTAGTCGGCCGCGCGTAAGAGTCCAACACCCGGTGTGGAGTTTGGGGGTATTTGGAGTCGATAGGTTGGCTCCTGTTGGTGTTTATTGGGCTGGTGACCACACACATATTGATAACCCCCGTGGACCCCTCACAAATTATCGAGATGAGCTCGATCGGTTACAGGCGAAATGCATAGTGTGGGAACCGTACACCGACGAGAGATTGGAGAAGTTGCCGATGTGTTGCACAGAACATAATCATCTATGGCTGATGACTGCACCTCTCATCCATTTCTCCATCGTAAAGAATCCTCATGTAGATCGAGTACTTCGACAATTCGGTCTACAACAAGATATACCCGCCACACGAACGTATAACACTACCTTGCATGGTGTCACAGGAATGTGTCATTTGCCTGATATCCACTGGGCCAGTTATCACTGTAGTTATGTCCACTTTTGGAATGAGCGCCGAATGGAAATGATTATTGACAGAATTCCTCCATATGATGGATGAATGCTTGACGCGTACATGGCATGGTATACTAGGATCACGTCGTTGGTAATCACACCTCCTATCAATCCACTTGACCGAGTTATACTTCCAAAAACAACACGAGATAGGGAACCATCTCCCAGCCACTCATTGCAACAACCGATGTTCCAACCAAAGGCGAAGACCTTGGCAACCATGGTAAGAAAGTTTAATAATTATATGATTGTTTGTATATTCGTATGAAAAGTTTGGAACACATCTTTTAACTGTTTTATTTTTGTTTTGTTCAATTACACCATCTAATTTATAGGCGAAGAACGCAAGGGAGATTACAAGAAGCGCCATTCGACGTTTGTCAAGTACCGCATCCGATGTGACAGATGCTATGAAAGAGTTCGCATACGAGATTCTAGCACCGTGTAGACGATCTCTTGATGCGGTTGGTGAGTGTAACGCCCCGAATCCCAAATACACTGAATTCGAGATGTTCTACAGGATCTTTTCACTTTCTTAGCACACTTTTACAGGGAAATTAAAACTTTGCATCATACATCAGAGTTTACATCATAATTACATCTTTCTTTTGCACAGCGGAAGTAAAATACAACAATTGAATACAAGTACAACAGCTTGATAAAATCTTTAAGCATCCAAATCCTCTTTAATCTTTAGCATAACATTTACCTACATGTTACACTGTGGGTACGTCAGTTTATTCAACCGACGATCATTATACACGGCCGTCCTCGCTTGCCGGAAATAGTATAACTTAACATTTCATATTTAACAAACACAAACTTGTCACATTCAGACTAAAGGGACTACCCTATTGATGTCGTGTTGTGATTGTGCACTTAGTCCTTAATGCAGTTAATTATATGACACTAATGCATACTTGTTCGGATTCTATGCATCCCATACTACATAGGTCCGAGGGCAAGCCCTTATTCGTCTTCATCTTTATAGGGTTCAATCCCCCGTTATGATCTAATCTACTACTGTAATTACGGTAAGTATCCTAGATGTTATCTGACCTACGAACTCATGTTTAGGCACTCTGGAGTAGTATCCTCACCCAGACGCATCATGGAAATTCCTGGGATACGCTCTCACCATAAACATGACACCACCCGTAGTCTTCAAACATCCCACGAGCGTCGCCACTGGGACGGTACTCTGGAACAGTATCCTCACCCAGACTCGTCATGGGAATTCCTGGGATACGCTCTCGCCGCTACCCAGGGCCCTCATACTCCGTGTTTTTCTCTTACTTTCATCACGTCTTCACTATGCACTAGTCCTTAGTTTTATTTAAAAATCATGAACAAAATAATCACTAGAGTTAGCCTCTCCATCGACCGGACTTATTCATTTAATTCATCATGACCAACCTCGGTCTAATTTCAATTCAATTCACTTTTCTCAATGCCGGGGAGACTTAGCTACTCTATTTCAAATTTCATTTCACAATCTTTAACTCCTGACAATTTCCATGTCGAGTTTCATACTCATTCTTTTTCAATTCATGATTACACTTTATTCACAAGTCCACGATGATACTTTTAATTCATGAGTTCAAAATGAAAACAATTCGTGCATATAGCCAACAATTTCTTTTCCTTTTTCATAAATCATGGTTTTTATTTTCATAACCATACATGAATTTATACAACTTCATAAAATCACATTTCAACCTTCATATTTCATATCTTGCACAATACTCATAATGAAAATAAATAAAATCATGTCACGCCACAAGCACTTATGCCAATTACTTTATAATAGCCTATCTTTATAAGTTATAAAAATCACAAGTGTATATCTCATAACCAAAGCTCCATTTATGCTTTTTATTCACAAACCATATTGTATTTCATTCTAAAAATACCCAAATCACTCTTATAAAATTCCTTGTATTTTTATGAGAATTACCATATTTATTTCATAATTTTTGGACTTCAAAAACACCCAAAAAATATTTTTTTCCAATATGCCAAAGGCAAGAATCGAACCAGGCGCCACACCAAGACCAAACAGAGCGCCGACCACTAGGCCGAACTCGGCTCACGTCATATAGGCGACTGGGTTGTATATAACCCTTAGGTTCGCTGCTTACTGTTTTTGGGGTAATTTTAAAAAAAGAAGTGTTCGGCCTGGGGTTCGAACCGTGCGACACAGAGAAGCCAACCGGGGTCCCGACCACCTGAGCCACTGGCTCGGGTTGTCACTAACCCAAATCAAATCCCGTTTGTATTATTTTCGTACTGTTTTAAAAATAACTCGATATTCATTAAGCCATAGCTTCTTATTACTTTGATAAAATTTTATAAAAACTTCCAGATTAGATCCTCAGTCATAAAAGTTCATACCAGTAAAATAATATAATTTTTGGTGCTAATAAAATATATTTTTCACACACAAAAATCCATAATTAATTCATTAAACTACAAAATTTGCATTTTCGACATTGCCATACATTTAATCTACTAGTCTTTTATTCACTAATTCCATGGTGATAATTTACTGATATTATTTATTAATTCAACCATCACATATAATTCCCATAGTCCATATTCATATCAACATGAAGGTCCATCTATCACAATTAACAAGTGTACATTATGTCTCTAATCATAATAACAACACTCTTAATTCAATTTAATCACTATCACAACTTCACAATAATAAACATGGGGTAATCTACACACAATTTAATCTTACTACTAGAGCCATATAAGTTATTCAATACATTTCAATCAATTCACATGCTAACTACTCAAATTAAGTAGGCTCTTTATAATATTTTTCATGCATCTTTAATGGTGTAAAATTAACATGGATCTACTTTAGAAATATAAAATGTTTCACCCACCTCAATTGGAGAGAAACACAAACAAAAGTAATCGAATCCTTGTAGATGAACGCACCGCCTCCTAGCAAAAAGCGCTCAAGCTCCAAGCCTCCAAGCCTATGCCGAATGCTTCCTTCAAGCTCCACCCGATGCTCCTTGATGATGCCGGCCACTCCAAGCACACAAAACCCACACAACTCTCTTATCTTTTATAACTCCCACAATAATAATAATACTATAAATTAGAAATACACTTTGCATATGAAAAGTTAGCCATGAGGGGGGGGGTATTTATACAAAAAAATGAGGGGAATGGAGGGCTAAGATCAACTTGGTGGTTGTTGGATGAAGGGTTTAGATCAAAGTAGAAGTTACAAGAACTACCCACTTCCTTGAAACTACCCCCATGTTCTCCACACCCAAACTCAAAAGTTCCCTCCAAAAAGAATGCTACCGGCCATCCCTTAGAAGAGTGTGCATTGCACGTGTACGTGTAGTGCACGTGCATGCAACTAGGCCAATTTTGTACATTTCAAAATTGTATAAAAATAATTTTGTTTAAAAAAAGTCTTCTACATGACAAGTTTAATTAAAATTAATTAATTCATGGGCTTTCTTTTTGGGCCAAAATAATTTTATAAAAAATAATTAAAATAAAATTGCTTTTGGGCTTTTTAAGAAAAGACTTTTTAGTTAAATCAAATAAGGCTTTTAAAGAAGGCTTTTTGTACTAAAATAATTTGAGAAAATTATATTTAAACATACACATCTTGATAAAATAATCTAACAAAATATATTGCACGTGCACAACACGTGCAAAATAGATAATTTCTCATTAATTGAGAAATCAGGGTATTACAGTGAGGGCCCCACATTCGATGCATTTATGGAAGCTCACCGTCTGTCATGTCAACGTGGACGTGCACCTCCTCCACCGCGCCAACACAACTCAAAGAAAAGATTCAACCGCAAGATGAGGGGTAAGGTTCCGAATGGCAAATGGTAACTTAAGACGACAAGCTTCTTATATCCTAACTAACACAAAGAACTCCAACTCCAAAGAAGCATAAAGTTGTCGCGCACCGACAACGTAAGAAGACAACTAGGTACACGTCGGGTTAGGGAAATTGTCAACTTGGATTCTACTGATGCGGTTGTGATGATGATAAATTGTGAAGTTGTCAATTTTTCATCTTTTCTTTTAGTATGAAAGGTTAGTCAAATTATGTTTTCATGCTTAGTTGTTAATGAAGTTGTGATTTTTCTTGATTTTTGTGAAGTGATGTTTTCATTTTCTATGAAGTTGTATTGTTTGTAGTTGTTTATGATGTTGTGATCTTTTGGTTCTATAAAATGTTGTGATGTTTGTAGTTGTCTATGAAGTTGTGCTATATTGGTTCCTCACAATAAAGTATGTGAATTGACAAAGTTTTGATGTTACAAGAAGTTTTTTAGGCCGTGCAAGATTGGTTCCTCAAATGAAGTTTGTGAATTCTGGGTGTTTGGTTGTTTGTAGCGAAAGGAATTTTTTGAGGATTTTAAACAAGTGTTTCTAGTTATTCCATCAGTAAACTCTTCCTTCCTAATGGCGAGTTTAGCTCTTTTTTTCTCGCTGTTGGGAAGAGTGAGTTTGCTGCTTGAAAAACTTAGTTAGTCTGCTTGAAACATTACACTCGTCATTCCCAATGGCGAGTTTATTATTTTTCTTCTCGCTGTTGGGAAGAGCGAGTTATTCTTCGAGAAGAAACATAAAGATTTGACTCTCTGTGAAATCACAAAACCTTCATAGTCGTTGTTCTTAACAACGCATTTAGTACAAACAATCTCACTGCTGGGAATGATGTGTTCTTGAATCAAAATTCATTTTCCCAAACGCTTTTCACAACAACGAGATTGTTTGTATTAAACGTGCTGTTGGGAACAATGACTGCGAAGTTTTGGTGATTTTACAGAGAGTCAAATCTCTTTGTTGCCTCCCAATAAATAACTCGCTCTTCCCAACAGCGAGAGGGAAAAGACTAAACTCGCCATTGGGAATGGCGAGTGTACTATTACAACCAAACACTCTAAATTCTTCAAGCAGCAAACTTGCTCTTCCCAACAGCGAGAAAAATAGAGCTACACTTTCCATTGGGAAGGGCGAGTTTACTAATTGAAGAACTAGAAACACTTGGTGAATTCTCAAAAAATTCCCAATAGCGAGGAATATTATACTAAACTCGCCGTTCCGAATAGCAAGTCTACTGATATTGAAAATGTGAGACACAAACCACACAATAAATTTCCTGTTTACATGGAAATTTCCATTCGAACACATTCTGTACAACGTATACATACAAACATAAATTCCGTATACCAGAATGAGTTCCGTTTCAAAATTACAATTCAACAAAATTCGGTCCGATACAAATTCAACACAATTGCAACGAACATTACCACAAACATAAATTATCACAAGTTCAAAAGAAAAGAAAATATTACAACAATAACAACACATTCTTCAAACATTACTACAAGTTCAACATACCCTTCAAATATTCGCTCCAATTTCAACAAACAAAAAATATTACAATAAAACTTCAAACAAGCATGAGATTTTATTTCAATGAGATGTGATAATGTTAACAAAATAAAATAAAAAGAGACATTAGCCGGCTTGCTGCGATGATGACGATGAAATATTCGGTCTTGCTGTTCCTTGTCGTGATGATGATCCTGTAAATAGGGTATGGAAATATATGTAAATTTGAAGTAGATTGTGCATATGCAACAATATGTAAGGAAGTTTTAAACTAGTAACTATCTGACCTATGTCGGTTCCTCGGAAACAACGCTTGTTGTGACCTTTTAAACCGCATTTTGAACCAGTTAGCCCTGTACTGCTCATATCATTCCTTACATCCATATCATTGCAAATACGTTTGATCCAGGGATGACCATTTCTGCATCTTCTAAGACTTGCATCAGCGATAAGTTTCGGACCAGTTTGGATTGGCCAATATGCTTTGTCAGACATAGGATAGAAGACAGGTGCCCAAGTTAGAATTAAGTTTTTAAATGAAAAGGATTGATCTACATAAGGGCGATAATCAATAACCCTAAATGCACACGCTGCCAAAACATGGGAACTTGGAAGATGGTATAGCTGAATTTTTTGACACATACAAAGTGAGAATCCAAATCAACTGTATGCAATTTAGCATCTTTTTGAAGACCACGTACGTTTCTAAGTCCCGTTCTAATTTGAAACACACTGGGTCTATGATTGAATATTATAATTTCATGCATATTCGCTCTCTCATGCCGCACATCTAGAATCTCTTGAACTGCGAGAATGGATTCATTGCTCTCACTTAGAAGCTTCGAAGCCAATTGACGACATTGAGTGAAGTAAAGATTGAGGCGGTAGAATATCATCTCAACAATTGCCGTCACCGGCAAACTACGAACACCTTTCAAAACTGAATTAAAAACTTCCGATATATTTGTAGTCATCATTATGATGTCCTTTATCTGAACATATTGGCCACTTTTGTAATGGTTTCTCCTTGAGCCAAATGACATCCTCGAGTTTGACTTTAGCTATTTCGGTCAATTTTTTCTAAACTTCTTGGGTTGATTTTGACATGCAACTACTTTTAGTTTTTTCCTCATTGCTTTATCATGAAATTTGGTAAAAAAAAAATTAGTAGCAAAGTATTGCATACAATACCTATGATATGCATGAGGCTCATTCCATGCACCGTTTTGTGTTTCCATCATAGACAAAATTTCCGGATGACGATCGAAGATGACACATAATCCTTGCTGGTCCATTACAAAAACTCTAATACAATACATAAACCATGACCAAGTAGGTATACTTTCTCCATCGACTAGTGCAAAAGCGAAAAGAAATAACTGATCGTTTACATCAGGTGCAACAACTATTGATAGACATCCTTTATACTTTCCATATAAAAAAGTGCCTTCAATGCTTATAACTGGCATATAGGACTTAAAACCTTCAATCGAAGGCCCAAATGCCCAAAACACCGACTTGAATATTTCCACACCAACCCTAATGCTGACTTTATCTCAATGGACAATAGTCCCCAGATTTGAAACCTGTAGTGCAGATAAAAGAGCGGGAAACTTCTCATATGCTTCTGCAAACCCTCCGTATAATCGCTCAATAGCTTTATGCTTTGCACGCCATGCCTTGCTATATGAAATTTGATAACTGAATCGAAGTTTAACAATATCACCAATTGCCTTCGGGGTTATTCCAGTTTGTGCCTTCACAACTTGCAAGATCAACCCCGAAACAAGCTTAGAATCCATTTTTGAGTGGTCTTGATTCATTGATGGATTAGCACATGTACGTGACCTATCTATCATCTTCATAATAAAATATGCTTCCCCTTTTGGAACAATTGCATGAAATCTCCAAGCACAACTTGTGCTTTTAAATCTCCAAAGTTTTGGATTTAGTGCCCTCTCCGCTATTGTGTACTGCTTTGGTGCCATTTCACATTTGACATTGTGGACGGTTGTCGACGATTTCACTATTACGATATCGCGGTGTTGATTTATTGAAAATGTTTTCACCATATATTGGACATCTTCTTTTGTTTCAAATCTTTGCCCAATGTACAAATCATCTTCGCCGGCATCGGGAATTGAATGACCTTCATGTTGATGGCCAACCGCATTATTAACCCAGTCAACCATGTTAGACTCCACTGAATGAACTCGCCCTTCAGTGGACTGGATGTTATCTTCACAATTGTTTTGTGTTCCACCACAAACATTAGCTACATTAGCTTCTTCATCTTCTTCATGTTCTTCACCCATCTCATCTTCATTACCTTCTTCTTCCTCATCGACATCTAATAAATCTTTGTTCATGCATGCACGATAGAATTCATCACCCATATTTTAATTGTTAACCAAATCGCGTATGAATTGAGAAGGATCCGACAACTCGTCTTCCGTGTAATTTGGTATAGTTGGGATTAAGGATGTATCTTCGATGTTCCTCAAATCTTCATAGGTATTCGTCAAGCCAACGGGAATGTTACTTGATTCTTGAGTCGGGGCTTCACCTACTATGCTTGAAGTACGAAGAACATAGCACTGAGGAATTGGCATCGGGATTTTCTCAAGGTATAGCTCGACAATCGTCAAATTAGAGTTTGGATCAAGTGACTGTCCAATCACTGCACCAAGAGAGCATCATCGTCGGTTTTGGGAACCGCCATGAAATATTGCCCTTCACATTTTGACGCAGAGTGTCAACCTTGGATTTTAATAATCCATTCAGCTCGATCACAGCTAGTAATTACATATATCTTATTCACTAGGTCATGTATTCTAATGTTACGATCAACCCAAATTACTTTTGTTCAACACCTCTATAATTGTATCCCACTTTTAGGCCACGAAAGCTTTCTCCCCCATAATAACACCAAACATGAATTTTATATTCCATACGTACGCGTAAATTAACAAATTAATCACAATATTGTTATGAAGATCATATATTCACACTCATTTGGACATTTCGTAGAACACTGTGGGCATCCGAAATGTCACCACAACCAACATAGATAACACATAATTTTTAACTATAACTAACTAATTTTAGATTTCTCAAAAGTAACCGTACAATTTGAAGCAATAGAAAAATAATTTATGATTCATATTTTACAATATAAAAAATATAAGCAATACATTTATGAAGATGATAGTCTTGATTCCGAGAAGGAGAGAAGAATGAGCGTGCTACGGAATCTATTGAACAATTCACCACACCTCTATGAATGCCAAGAAGAAGGAAGCTAGGGTTTGGGGTTAATGTAACACCGAAGAGAGGAATGGGTAGAGAGATTAAGAGAGAGAGAGGTGTTGAATTGAGTCGGGTAAGTGAAGTAGGGTCCCAGTAGACCCGTTATTCCGAACGACAAGTTTAGTAAATTTGTCCTCGCTGTTGGGAATATCGCGTTATTCTATAGAGTTCATTTGGAAATTTGACCGAGTCCAACAGAGAGTTTTCACTCTCTGGGAAATATGAAATACTTCATAGTCGCCATTACTAACAGTGAGTCTAGTACAAAGATCCTCATTGTTGGGAACGGCGAGTGTTTTTGATATTTTTTTAACTAAACTCGCCGTTGGAGACAGCGAGTATCTAATAAAATTAGAACTAGACTCGCCGTGTCCCAATGGCGAGCGTGAAACAACTAAATTCTCCATTGGAAACAAAGAGTTTAGTTGTTGAGTCCACGAACACAAATAGTTTGGCAACTGTCCCCTTTTTGCAAATACTTTAAAAAAATGGCACAAAAAATTCCAATTCCTCATTGAAATATACTAACTTTACTAAATAATGTGGCACGTTCTCTATTGTATTAATTTTTATACTACATTAAATCAGTGGCGGACCTACATGGTCGTAAGGGTAGGCACGCCCACCCTGGATTTCTACAAAAGCAGTAAGACCTAGGTATTTGTTCAATTAGTTACATATATATGTGTATATACTTCATCTAAAGAAGGTGAGATTGGACTTCTTGGTTAGGCGGTTCAAGTTCTATAACAAGAAAACTTGGGTTTGAATCCCCTATAAGCTTGCAACTAATTTCATTTTTTTAATGTTACTTGGTTTTGGATTGTAAATAGGGTTGCAAACGAGTCGAGCTAAGCCGAGTATCTTGAGGCTCAGGCTCAGCTCGTTAAGCCATCGAGCTCAGTTTTCAAGCTCGAGCTCAACTTGAGCCGAGCTTTGACCGAGCTCGAGAGCTTAGCCAAACAATCACAACAAGCCCAAGCTCGAGCTCAGCTCGTTTAGCCATCGAGCACGATTTTCAGGCTTGAGCTGAGCTTTGACCGATCTCAAGCCGAGTAGCTCGCGAGTAGCTTGGCTCGTTTGCATCCCTAATTGTAAATAAACTTTCATTAATGTTTTTAATAAATCATACTATATATTTTTACAATTTAAATATCTAATTTAAGTATGAGAAAGTGCATTTTCAGACTAAAAATATATAATTGAATTTCATCTCATTATTTATGTTCTTAATATAATATTTGTATATTCATCATTTAAAATTAAATGAGTACCGAATTTTACAAGTATGAGTTTTCGGTCTTCTTCTCATTAGGCATGCATATCAACATGTGTGTACCATACATACATTTACTCAACTATATGTTAGAAAATAGTTGATCTTATCACTAAATGTCCCGTAGTTAAATAATAGATGGTTTCATATAACTTACAAATGTTAAAATCAAAACTCCCATTCAACATTATATATATATAAGTTACGTCTAAGAATTACTACACAATTACGAAAAAACTCAAGGAGAGAAACACATTTTCTCCATACTCTTTCTAAAAAAAACAAGCAAATAGACTCGTCTTCCTCCTCCTTTACGCTGCCTTTCCCTCTTAGATCTGGTCCATTCTCTCTCTCTCACACCTTCCTCCCTCTAGTAAAGTTATAGATCTGCCTCTTCTCTACACACCCATATTCTCTTTTGCGCCTTCTTCATTTCCCCACTTTTCGCACCTTATCTTCCTCTCCTGGCGCACCGGTGGTTTGTGTCCCTTCTGTCCTTTCTGTGGCTTTGGCGCCTTGGTGGTTTATCACCCATCAGTGTTTCAACTCCCTTGGTGTTTATCCTGGCCCTTCTCTGAGCCACTGCGGGCCCCCTCCTGAGCTGCCTTTAGTTGCCTCTCTTCACCTCCTTTGCTAGTGATTATCTATACTGGGGGTGTCTCTCCCTTGCCCCAAAGAGCTGTTCTGCACTGTTTTTGAGGTCGCTCGGTCCCTTCATCTCTGTAAGTGCTAGTTCTGTACATGTTTTTTGAGCTTCCTCTATCTTTTTAGCGATCTATGTTTATTTTTCTCGCTTTTCTTCCGTGATTTCCTTTTCACCTTTTCTATGACTGTGATTTCCGTTTCTTAGTTTTTTTGGAAGTTACTCCCTGGTTTTATTTTGGGCGTTGTTTTCTTTCAATTTTGGTCAGATTGAACTCCGTCTCTTCTGTAGTTGAGGCCTTTCATTCTTCTGATCTCCTTTTTTCCTTTCTTCTTTCACCCTAACAATCACAACGTTCTTCCTCTTTCCTGATTTTCGATAAGAGTGTATCGCTCTTCTTCCTCTATTCGATCGCTACAGCAACGGTTCTTTTCATGTCTTTTTCTCATCCTTTTCCATTTCACTTGGACCTCGGCCAACCATGGGCTCAACCTGGGTCGAAGTGGTTAAAAAAAATGCAAAAAAAAGAATTAGTTCCCTTTCTTTGGGCCAAACACAGGCGCGGCCCGTTTTGTCGAACTCTCTAAGGTATACGATCTCTGTCTCTCACCGCACTCTCCATTCTAGTACCTTTTCACCTACCCTGTCTTCCCCTCCCTCTTCTTCTACCTCTCTTCGCTGCTTCTGGTGTTTTCAAAAAGGGCACTTCAAGGCATTTTGTTCTTTCAAAATGAAATGCCTATTCTCTTTAAAGGATGGTCACTCGAGGGATTGCTGCTTCTCTCTTCAACAGCTATGAGGTCTCTTTGTGGGGGTTCCGATCTCTGACCAAGTTATTGCAGCCGTGGACCTCCCCTCCTTACAAGCTAAGTTCTCTGAATCGCAATCTCATAAGCCAAAAAAGCCAAGCTTTCGACTGAATCGCCTCTTCTTCCTACCCCACCTATTTCGCAGCGTATCTCTGCGATTGCTCCACCTACCCCCCAACACGTTCTTTCTCAACACACTCTACGACAGCCCAGGAGATTCCTACTCCACCGATTTTGGTGCCTTCGACTTCCACGCCTCAGGTTACTCTCGTTTACGTTTGGTCTTCTGATCTAATTGCTAAAATTGACAAGCTTGACTGTTACGGAGCTGTCTCGTTCAACGGTGATTCTATTCCCAATTACACATTAGCCTCTTTCCTCTGTAATACCTGCAACGTTCAGGATTGGACGTAGGCAGTGAATGCCTGCTCTAATGGGGACGTAGTTATCAACTGCCCCTCCCCCAAGGTACTAGAGGACTTGGATGCTATCAAATCTTTCTCTATTGGATCCATCAGTATTTCGGTTCGCAAGTGGGTGCTCCAAAGCCCCCCCCCATCGATTCTTCAACCTTCTCCTATCAAAGTTTCTCTATTGGGCCTCCTGCCCTTCTGTGATTCACTGCGTTTGGTCGCCGATATGGCCAAATGCATCAGCGACCTCACTTGTACTTCTTCCACCTCTATGATGGCTTCAGGTTGTCTTTTCGTTGAAGCTGAATTTCTTTGCCCACTTGAGCAAGATAGAGTTTCTTCTTTCTCGTTGCATATCGGTCAATCGCATTTTCCCATCACTGTCAATTACCATGACATCCATCCTGTTTCTTCCGCTCTACCTCTGCCTCCTCTAGGAGACTCTAAGGCTCCATTTCCATTGACAGCTCCTTTGGTCACTTCTTCGTGGGCTCTTCTCCTCGCCCATCGACTTCTATGGCTAAGCCCAAAGGAAGCCATAAATCTTTTGTCAAAAAGCAATTCTCATTCCACCGAAGAAGCGGTGCTCCTCCCTTTACTTCGAATTTCTCTCATTCGAAGCCCCCAAATTTAGTATGGATCAACCCCGATATCACTGGTTGTTCGGCATCGAAGCTTCAAACACCCAAAGTGGGTCGTTCTACTGGCCTCCAGCCTCCTCTTCCCCCAACTCCTATTTCAAAGAAAATTCCTCCCAAAGTTCATTCTTCTGATGCTGTTCTTTTAGTAATCAATCTGAAGGTCAGTTGGTGGTCTCTGATTCTAAATGGCCAGCTTGGAAAGTCAACCCCATGTTCTCGTCTGATTGGGATCAATTTTAAAAAAAAATCATAGTTTTCCTTCTTCTGCGACTGGTTCTAAACAACCTTCTACAAAATCGGAGCTTCCTCCGTCACCGAAATTGGATTCCTGGACCGATCAAGATGACCTTCTCTCTGAAGAAGCTGCCGAGCTTGACATACCTCACCCTATTAACAAGGTACTTTTATTTATTTTTTCGTTCAGTTGCACTGTTTATTTACTGTCGGATTTTTCTACTTTTTGCCAATGTATGTATGTATAGTTTACGTTCTGGTTTGTATTCTCCGTTTAAGTTCGTTCTCAACTTTAGTATTACGACTTTCACCTTTAGGAAACTCTCTCCTTCTCCCACCTCTGTTCTTATGGGGCATGATTATCGTCGCTTCCTCAAGGAGCATGTTAACTCCATCTCAATATCTTCCTCTACCTCTCTTTTATATCCTCCCATGTTTCTTTCCTCCTACCCAGTTAACCTGGTTCAGCCAGTTGCTGTCCCCCATTCCCTTATTTAGAAATTTCATCCTTCTAGGGCTTTTGTCGATGATGGTGTTTCGGTCCTGGAGACTTCCCCTCAGGTGGCATCCATCTAGAGTTCTTTCTCTCCCAATCATTGCGTGGCAAACAAACTTTCCCCTTCGTCGTAGCATAAATCTAAGTTCCCCTTCATTCGTTCTAGCGCCCGTATCTGGGCTAAAAATACTAAGCTCCTATCATCTGAATCGAAAGGTTTCTCTAGCTGCGCAGATTCAAAACCTTGAAATTCCTCCCCCTATCTTAAATACCCCTGACCAATCTTCATTTGGCTCCATTTATCAAGTTCATTTTGACTCTTTATCGAACCCAGACATGCTTGATCTTGCGGCTAGTATGGGTTTTGTTGTTGACTCTAGTCATTTCGTTGATTTTGATTCCTTTCGCCTACGCGAAATTTCGAGAGCTTCTGAGTCCCATCTCGCTCATGATTAGTATCTTCTAGAACATTCGGGGCCTTGGGTGTGCGTCTAAGCAATAAGCTCTCTTCCACCTCCTATCTTCTTCTCGTTGCGATTTAATTTCCATTCCAGAATCTAAACTTGATTCCACTTCCCCCGTGCTCCTTTGTGCCATTGGCGGTACTTTTATTTCTAGTTGGGTTCCCCTTCATGCTATCAGTACGCATGGGGGTATTTTGTTTGGATTCAAAGACTCCCATTTTCCCCTCATTTCAGTTCAAAGATTAACTTTTTTTCTTATTATTTGTCTTTAATGGCACGAATTCAATTGCGTCCTCACTGTTGTTTCAGTTTACGGTCCTTCTTCCGCTAATCGTCGTAACCAATTCTGGAATCAGTTTGACTCTTTCCTTAACAAAATTAACAGCTACTGGATTTTTTGTGGAGACTTCAACGTGACTAGATTCTCTCATGAAAGATCTGGTCACGCTTATAACAATGTGGATTCGTCCCGATTCAACGATTGTATCCGTTCTCTTCATTTAACCGATCTCCCTCTTAACGGCAGATCATTCACCTGGTCTAATATGCGACTTTCTCCTTCGATGGCTAAACTGGATCGTTTCCTTGTTTCTAATGATTGGATTTCTAGTTTTCACAACTCCTTCCTCTGTGCCATGCCCAACCCTTCTTCTGATCATGTTCCTATTACCCTTCACTCTAACTACAATTTCTCCAAACCGTTCAAATTCCGTTTTGAAAAATTCTGGCTTCAAGACCAGATATTCGTGTCTCTTATTACCGAATGCCTCTCTTCGGTAATGGGATCCCACGGTCTTGTTGGCATACTGCTTAAGCTCCATGCCATCAAATATGGTTGCAAAATTTGGCACAAAGAGAGATTTGCATTTGCTAATGAGCTTAAAGATATCTTCCATTCCACTATTGATTCTATCGATAAGCTTGAAGAGCTTGGTCCGATTTCGGATTCTCTCCATTCTGAACAGTGTTCTGCAAATGGGACTTTGCGACTATTCTGCACAACGATCACAATAAGTGGGTGCAGCAGGCCAAGAACTGCTGGCTTAAGGAGGGTGATGGTAACACCGCCTTTTTCCATAATTTCACGTCGCATCGTCAGCGATGTAACCGTATCTCTAATATTGATAACAATGGCACCGTGCTTACTGCTGATGCTGATTTTCATGCGATCTTCCTTCAGTTCTATAAAAACCTTATAGGGTCATCTAAGATTCAATTCATCCACCTTGACTGGTCCCAACTTTATGGTCAAGAGTTCCACGACCTGTCTAGTCTCGAGGCCCCCTTTTCTTTAGAAGAAATTAAATCTGTTGTTTTCTCCCTAAAAAGTGATTCGTCGTCGGGAACGAACGACTTTCCTTCTTTCTTTTTTCAAAAATTTTGGGATTACCTTAAAGAGGATCTCCTTGAGATGTTCAACGATCTCCACCAAGGCCCTTTCTCCTTCGACCGCATCAATTATGCTCACATCGTTCTTATCCCTAAAATTGTTGGTGCTAATTTTGTGTCCAAATTTCGACCAATTAGCCTCCTCAATACCACTTTCAAGATCATTATGAAAGTCTTGGCTTCCCATCTTAGCCTTGTTATTTTCCCTCTCATTGACCCTGCTCAGACGGGTTTTATTAAAGATCGCTTTATTCTCGATAGTGTGGCCACTGCCCATGAAATTATTTTCGAATGTCACAGATCCAATTCGGAGGGTATTATGTTAAAATTAGATTTTGAAAAGGATTATGATAAAGTTGGTTGGGATTTTCTTTTTGATATTCTTATTCATCAAGGTTTCGGTCCTAAGTGGATCGTTTGGATTAAGTCCAGTCTCTTCACTGGCACTTCGTACATCATTATTAATGGTTCGGAAGGTAATAAGTTTAAGTGTAAGTGCGGTCTTCGTCAGGGAGACCCCATCTCTTCTTTTCTCTTCACCCTGGTTGTGGATGTTTTCAGCAGGCTTCTAAAAAATGTGTGGGACGCTAATGTCATTAAAGGGCTTGGTGGTACCCACAGCTTTCGAGGGGTTCTCAATCTTCAATATGCTAAACCTAACGGTTGCAACTTACGTAACCTAAAATTGCTTCTATACATCTTCGAAAGTGCTTCCGTTTTATCTATTAATTTTAATAAATCGTCCATTCTCTAGCTCGGTGGTTCGCACAACCGCCAGGTAGATATCGCTCAATTCTTTAACTGTGCACCTTCCTCTTTTCCGGTTAAGTATCTTGGTATCCCTCTAAGATGGGGCATGCTTCATAAATCGGACTGGCTCCCTATGATTGAAAAAGTTGAGTCCAGACTTAATGTGTGGACCGGCAAGAATCTTTCCCGTGGAGGTAGACTGATCCTTGTCAATGCGGTTCTTTCTTCTATTCCGCTATATATGATGTCTTTTTTCTATATCCCCACTTGGGTTATCCAAAGGATTGATTAAATCAGAAGAAGCTTCTTCTGGTCGGATTCTGATTCTTACAAAGCTGGTACTCACCTTTGTAATTGGAAGCTGGTTTGTACTTCCAAGGCCTCTGGTGGTTTGGGTATCCTTAATATCAGGAATCAAAATTTAGCGCTTCTTGAGAAATGGTTATGGAGATTACTGAAAGAGGATCACTTGCCCTGGGCTAGTTTGGTTTATCATAAATGTTTTCGAAGGCACCCTGTTTGGGATTTCCGCACCTCCCTCTCGTCCAGAGCATCCCCTTTTTGGAAAGGGGTATGGAGAGTTGCGGATTCCTTTCATTGTAGCATTTCCCATGTTTGTGAGGATGATTCTAAGACCAAGTTCTAGTTGGACATTTGGTTAGGCAACCTAAATCTTGCGTCTATCTATCCGTCCCTCTTTCAGTTAGCTATTCACCAATCCACATTAGTGGCGGAATATCTCTCGGTTTATAACAACATTAGAGTTTGGGCTATTCCTTTTTCTACTGTTCTCCTTCCTTCTCTTTTGCCAGATTTTTGGCATTTGATTTCTTTACTTAACAACTACAGTTGGCATCCCAAAGAAGACATCGTTTGGCATTGGACCAACTCTGGTTCTTATTCGGTTAAATCTTTCTATAACTTTCTTAATCATGGCAGTGTCAAATCACCCTTCGCTAAAAGCATCTGGAGCTCTTGTGCTCCACTTAAAGTTAAAATCCTGGCTTGGTTGGCTATCCACAACCACTTCTTAACGGTTGAGGTGCTCAACAAGAGAAATGTAATACCCTGATTTTCGAATATATGAAAGATTATTTATTTTTATATATGGTGTGCACGTGATGAATAAGAATATTGTTTTCTATAAAGCATTTTTTCCAAAGCCCAAATGTTAATTTACTTATCTTTCTTTTAAAATAATTATTTTGGCCCAATTAATTTAAGCCCATGGATTTAATCCCTTTTTTTTCTACAACTTGTATGTGTAACATTTCTTTTAAAAAAAGACTTTTTATTTGATGTACAAAATTTTGTAGGGTGGTATGTGTGTGCACGTGCACTCTATGTACATGTGCATAAAGCACAAATCTTGGCCGGTTTTGGGTAGAGAAGTGGGCATGATTGTGGGTGGTTATTTGGAGTGTGGGTGGTTATCACAACCCCCTAGTCAATCCTAGCCTTTGATCCTATAACCATCTACTAAATCCTGGCCTTCCATCTCACTCCTTTTGGTGTATAAATACCCCCCCCCCTCTCATCCATTGTTCTTTACACTAAGATTATTTTATGAGATTATTATTGTGAGAGAGTTTTGTGTGGAGACCGGGCATCATCATCTGGAGATCTTCGGCAAGGAGCAAGGAGCAAGGAACAAGGAAGGTGCGTTGCATTAAGGAGCTTTTCTGGACTTCGATTACTTCGTCAATAAGGTGGGTGTTTCTCAGGACTTCTAAAGTAGAAAATATGCCATATTTGTGATGATTGTTACTATGCTCATGAGAAGTAAATTCAAACGTACTAGAATTGCTTGAGTATGTTTATGATGATACTTGTGGAAGACTATTAGTGAAATAATAGCACTGCAATCAATGACGATTTGGGTGGGTACAGTCGACTGCCGTATGGATAAGTCGACTGGTACGAGACATCTGTTCCATGATTGTTAGAAGGTTTAATCGACATATATGTGTACAATTAAAATGAAGTAGGAAGGCTAACTCTTATCCGTCATGATGTACATGACTGAGGAGATATGAACATATGGAAAAAGGAACTAGCGATGATTAACAAAACTAAGAATGATCTGTGCAGTCGACTGGTGTTAAGAACAGTCGACCGAGGCTTTGCTTAAACTGTGAATAATCCAGTAGTTTCATGAAATGAAGTATTTTTCTATTGTGATATTCTAGTGTAATGGATTGAGATTAATATTTTCATCTCTGCAAGAAAGTTATGAATAAGTATAAATGCATGTTTAAAACATTTTCTTCAAGAAAAGACAATATTAGCGACTTGAAATTCCATATTGCGATGTTACTGAACAGTAAGAAACTTTGTATTTATGAGACATGAACGTATGTATACTGTAAATTGACATCATGATGCAAGTGCATGTAAGAACTGTAAGGAAGATAATTCCTTAATTTGAAATGTGAGTCTGTCCAGTCGACTTAATGCGAGTAGCAAGTCGACTGAGCTGAACATAGAAATGTACTGTTAAAAAAACCCCCAGGACAGACGACTGATGGAATAACAGTCGACTGTCATATGAATGATTTTTGAACATGGAAGGCTGCGGAACAGCCGACTGGCCACGTGCAGCAGTCGACTCTTCTGAGTGATTATGAAGAACTGGAATTGACTGTACAAGTCGACTGGTCTTTTCAAGTCGACTGTACAGAGTATATTTTGATATGTCAGAGGTTTCATTTGATTACTGTCAAGAGTTGTGAACTTTATGATTGATGTTGCTAAACTCTATTTGCTGTTGCATGAGTATACATGAAATGAATCATATTTTGAATTGAGAAATTTACATGAAATGAGTCATACTCTAAATTGAGAATTACATGAATATGAAAAGTCAGAGTATGATATGCTGAGGCAATGAAAATGAATTCATGAGTTGGGATTGCTCAAATTGGAAGTTGTGAATTAGAAATTGAACAAAGGAGTAGCTAAGTCTCCCCCGGCAATGGAAATGAAATGAAATATGAGAATTTAAAGACCAAGGTTGGCCATGTATTGAAATGAATGAATAAGTCCGGTTTAGTGGAGAGGCTAACTCTAGAACTTTGATTTTTATTCACGACTCTATTAAAATAAGGACTAGTACATAGTGGAGATGTGATGAAAGTAAGAGAAAAACACTGAGTATGAGGGCTATTGGGTAGCGGCGAGAGCGAATCCCAGGAATTCCCATGATGAGTTTGGGTGAGGATACGACTCCAGAGTACCGTCCCAGTGGCGACACTCGTGGGATGTTTGAAGACTACGGGTGGTGTCATGTCTATGGTGAGAGTTGAATTACCACAGGATGTCTACATGATGAGTCATGTCAGCGATGAGATTCCCTCCAGAGTGCCTAGACATGAGTTCGTAGGTCGGAAAATATCTAGGATACTTACCGTAATTACAGTAGTAGATTAGGTCATGGCGAGGGATTGAACCCTACAAAAATGAAGAACGATTAAGAGGCTTGCCCTCGGACCTATGTAGTATGGGATGCATAGAATCCGAACAAGTGTGCATTAGTGTCATGTAAATTAAATAATTGCATTAAGGATTAAGTGCACAATCACAACACGACATCATTAAGATTTCCCTCTTTTCTTTTATTTTTGAATGTGAACAAGTTTGTGATTTGTTAAGAAATGAGAATCGTTATACTGTTTCTGGCATAGAGATGATGGCCATGTATAATTATCGTCGGTTGAATAAACTGACGTACCCACAGTTTTGTATGCAGGATAAATTACATGTTAAAGAGGAATGGATGCATAAAGATTTTACCATTTGTTGTACATTTATGTAAATATTGTATATTTTTACTTCCGCTGTGCAAATGAAAAGTGTAAAATATGATGTAAACTCTGATGTAAAGTGAAAAGTTTAAATTCCTTGTAAAGTTGTACTGAAGAAAGTGAAAAGATCCTGTAGAACATCTCGAATTCATTGCATTTGGGATTCGGGGCGTTACAAGAAACATCGCTTTTGGACAATTATGTGCCCTGTGTCATCAGAGCTATGAGGACATTGATCATCTTTTTCTTCATTGCGATTACACCAGACCGTTGTGGCAGGTCTGTGTTCTGGCTTGGCTGCTCTCTTCGTCCCCTATTTCTTTCCTTGCGAGCTGGAACACTAAGGTTGTTAGAAAAGAATTTCATTAGTCTTGGATTTTGTCTATCATGGCTATTACATGGTTCATTTGGAGAGAAAGAAATAACCGCATTTTAAAACATTCCTCCAGACCCATTGACACAATTACTGATGAGGTTATCTTTTTCATTAATCACTGGTCTTCTCATTTACCTCAACATAAAGTATTGAATATGTGCCTTCATCGCATAGATGAGGAAGCTCTTTTTTGTCGTTCTTTGAACTCGAATGTTCAGCATGCTGTTATAGCATCTCATTAAAATTCTTCTTCTTCTAATTTTTGCAGGCCTAAGGGGTTGATCGCCAGGTTGTGTTTCTTTTTTTGGTTTTTTGCAGCGGTGGCTGAGTTCGGACCTTTAGTGGTCTGCTTTCTTTTGGGGGAGATGCCCGATGCTTGTATTTTGTTTGTAGATACACCATGCTCCGTTATCTTTCTTCTTTTTTTTTCCTCTAATGGAATGTTCATGTGCTACTGTTATATGTTCTCATTTTGGTTTGCTAGTTATTTTGGTATGCTAGATATTTTAGCTTTTTCCTGTCGCATTTCTTATGTGGATTGTTTTCTAGTGATGCTTCTCTGTGTAGTGGGCAACCTATTCGGGCTTTCTGTGCCCGAGCTGTTAAAGAGGCCCTGTTTCGTTCTGGTCTGGTATCAGACCTAGTGCAACTTTGAGCTTGGGCTTTGTCTCGTTTGGTGCTCTGGCTTTGTTTCCAGCCATTCTAACTCCTTCCCTCTTTGGAAGGTTTGTGCTGGCCTTCTCTTTGGTCTGAAGCTGTTGGAGGTGATCGCCGGGTCTCTTATTTCTTTTGTGCCTATGGCTGTGGTGGTTGCTTTTGGACCTACAGTGGTCTGTCTTTTTTGGTGTGTTCTCAGTTGTGCTTTATTTGATTATAGTCTTATCATTCTCATTGTATTCACTTCTCTTGATTAAATGTTCACTTTGGTGTGATGAGTTTATGTTCTCCTTTTGTTCGGTTATTCTGTTGTGATTTTTTCTTTTGCGGTTCCACTTTTTAGACCTGTTTGTGATGCGCTATATTTTTGTTCCGGCCTGATACTATGCATATCTTGGAGCTTGGAGCTAGGCTCGCCAGTTTGGCTTTGGTTGTTCCGGCTGGCCCCATCATTGGTTTCCTGGCTTCATCGACTGTTTGTTCTGGTTTTTGCGGCATCGCTTGCCTGGCTGTGGTTGCATCGGTTGCATATGATGGCTGTCGTGTTTGTTCGCTAGGTGGCTTCGTGGTCTCAGCCCTTCCTTGCTACTTCTGCCATCTTCGCCTCTTATGTTGTAGCTCTTGGAGTTGTTTGTTTCGATCGGATTGTTTCGTTTTCCCTTTTTGAGTTGTACAACTTTAGGACTGTCGGCCCCTTGTGTATTTTTTCTACTTGTAGTCGTTTTCGCAGTTTTACTTCTGGTAAAATTGCCCCATGTTGTACCCTTATTTTATTATATATATTGGGCTGGAGTCTTAGGACTCTATCCGCGTTATTAAAAAAACATTATATATATATATATATATATATATATATATATATATATATATATATATATATTCCAATTTTTGATACATGAATATAAATTATTTTGAAATACCATTTAACTACGCCCACCATAAATTTTTATACATGAATATAAATTATTTTGAAATATCATTTAATTACGCCCACCATAACTAAAATTTCTTCGTCTGCCACTACATTGAATATTGATGTAGATGTTGGATCCTGTAGGCAAGGCAAGAAACACTATAGGGGGGAGGGTGAATAGTGTTGTATAAAAAATAATTGTGGAATTGAAAATTATCTTCTGTCCAGTCGACTGTAAAAGAGATATCAGTCGACTGGGGTGTCAGAGTAGAAGAGTATTTTTGAGACTAGACTGATAAGTCAACTTAAATAGGAGAGACAGTCGACTTGCCAGAAGAGTTTTTAAGATGATTATTATATCAGTTTGATCATCGACTTAGGATGGAGACACAGTTGACTTACTAGAAAGATTTCAAGTAAACTGAAATGCAAGTAATGAAAAGAGTTCAAAGAGATACAACCACAGAGATACCAATCACGGAGTACACACGATGTATCCTGGTTCGGTCCTCCCGACCTACATCCAGTTCCCAAGCAACCCACTTGAGATTTTCCACTATTCTTGAAAATGTACACGAATACCCTACGACGTTAGACAACAACCTTGTCCAAACCGTAGTCCTTTCTCACCACTAGAGAGAGCAAACCCACTCTTCCACCAAGAGTGAAAAACTGACTCTACACCCTAGAGTTCTACTCTCCAACCGAGAGGAACCACTCTCACAACCAAGAGTAAAAGAAAACAACAAAGATGTTTACAATCAACCTATAGCCTTGTAGTGTTTGTGATTTTGCAAGTGGCTATTCGGTCAACTTCTGAAATCAGTCCAAAACGAATTTGATGTTACGCTGGACTGAAATCAGACAACCAAGACTTAGAGATTATAGTGCTTTGTATGAAAATTTTTTTTCTCTTGAAAGCAAAATTACTTAAACTTTTCTCAAAAATTCTTGGAGCATTTTCACAGTGATTTTAGAGCTCTATTTATAGAGTAAAATCCCTGGATGTTGTAGAAACAGTTGTACCAACTGTCAACCAACGGAAATAAATCTTTTGAATTCGAAAAATTCAAGTTTTGAAATCAGTAAATTGTCGAAACGACTTGAACAGTCGACTGGGTTGCCATTATGAGTCGACTGGCCAGAGTTTGAAGAAGATCAGACAGTTTTGTACAGATTCAGTCGACCGGTCCTTAACGGCAATCGACTGGTACTCAACAACTGATCTAGTTCAAGCTGTTTCGACCTTAAGATTTTGTAAAACACACAGTTATAGAATTATGTGTGAGTGTGTGTGTGTGACAAGGCTGTACATCAATCTAAGACTCAACAAAGAGAAAAATTATATTTGTTTTTACAAGACACAAAATATAAGACATTGAAGCTTTGGTCTTGACTTGAGTCTTGAGTCTTGAGTAAAGCTTTAGCCATTGTCTTTGTATGAAGCTTTGTTTGATCATTCTTCACCTTTAGAACATTGTGACTTGCTTGATCAATTTACTTTGAGGCCTTTGTGTATCATACAAGATAAGCTTTGATATGACCTGCAATATATGAAAAATAGCACAACAAACTTTGCATTGTGTTGTAATAATCAAAATCAAGAATCGACATTCTCCCCCTTTTTGATGATGACAACACAATTGCTTACAATAATAGAAATAGATATTACACATGCTCCCCCTATCAAATGTACAACATGCATAGGTTTAAAAAACATGCACAAAGATCATGCACAAAGATATGCTGCACAAAGATATGCTACTCAAAAATAAAACAACACATAACAAAGCAACACATACTAGCACAAACAACACATACTAGCGCTTTTTCTCTCCCTTTGTCATCAACAAAAACAACAAAAAATAGGAGGAAAAAAAATTATAGCAATGCAAGAGAACAAAAGATAAAAAACAAAGCCAAGTTTGTAGACATAGAATAAAACTAAACCAACTTTATACATTGAAACTTAAAAGACAAAGTTCAAAAGATTACATAAAGGTAGAAAAAAAAAATAGCTCATCAATCTTCTTCATCTTCATCTTGGCCACCATGAGAGGGAGGAGGAAACTGAGTGATGAATAGGTGGGTAAGATGAGAGACATTCGTCTCAATAACATCTTGACGATCTATGAGGTAATTAACAGCATGATAAATACTGCGAGGATCATCAAAATCTGCTCAAGGACGAAAGAAACTAAAGGCTGAAGATGGACGGGCTGAAGTAGCTAAAGGGACAGGAGGGGAAGTCCTAGAAGGAGACCTAGGTGGAGAAGAGAGAAGCTTCATGCGTGCTAAACTTGCACGATCAAAAGACTCATAGTGCTTTACTACATTTGTCTCAGCATCGAGATTAACACCATAAGCACAAAAGATGCGAGTAAGAAGGGCACCAAAAGGAAGAAATGAAGTATGAGCCTTATGAAGCCTAGAGAAGATGACACGACCCCAATTGATATTAATTTTACCGAATATTGCATAAACGGCTTGTTGCAACTCCATCGAATACTGATCATAACTCCCTATTTTGGGAATAATATTATATAATAGTATGTGTGCAACGAGTTTAGCAACAGGGGTAATGGACCTATTGGACATATGAGGCTCATGATTCGGCAAATAAATTTTAGATAAAGTGGTGGCATCAGCCATCTCAATTTCTCCTAAATCAAGCCCTTCATCATTCAAACCCAAAATGAGATTGATTCTTTCGGAGGTGAGTTTCATCTTTATATTTTTGACAGAAGTATAGAAAAAAATCTCACTACCATCATCCGATTGAACCACTCTCATATTTGTATAAAACAAATAGATGAGTTGATGGTAGTAGTAGGGTTGATTTACTAAGGACAAAAACTCATATAATCCACATTGTTGAAACAATGGGATGAGAGTAAACCTATCAAGATCCGAAAAATTGACAAAACGACCCGAAAAAATCATAATGGAACACATAATGTACCATTTTTAGGACTTCTAAAATATTGGAGATAGTCTTGGGAAGATTGCTCACCCTCTACACGAGAGGTTTTAGACCTCTTTGGAGCCATGAATAAAAACTACACAAACAAAAAAAGGGAAGGAAGTATACCAACAAAGAGACTCTAGAAGAATCAAAAGAGCTTCAAGTGGACTTGAACACCACAAGAAATCAGAGGAGTTAGAGCTTCAAATGACTGGAAATCGACAGTAGCAGCAATAGCAGTAGCAGCACCAGTCGACTTGTCTTCTTCAGATATGGGAGACAAGGAGAAGGTAAAAGTGAAAGAAAGGGGGTAGGTTTAGGGTTTTTACACAGGAATGTATGGACGAGATAATGAGAGGGATGACAACAGCTCAGATATGGTCAAAGAATAGTAAAAAAAATGAACAGTCGCCTCAAATGATGTGTCAAAATTCAAATTTGAAGAAAACTAATTCTCGACAGTCGACTGGTCTTAGAGGGCAGTCGACTTATTCGAGAGCAAAATAAAAACGAACATGGCACTAATACAACTGGTCAGTCGAATGGGTACTGTGCACAGTCGACTGTCCAGAGCATAAAACTCAAACATAAACTTGATACTTGGCAATCAACTGAACAATACTTGTAAGTCGACTTACCAGAGAAAAATTCAAGAAACATCATGAAAACTACAAATCCCTAGTTCTCTCCTTAAGGTAATAAATGTGTCTTCCTTAAGTGGTTTAGTAAAGATGTCAGCTATCTGTTTATCAGTAAAAATAAAGTCTAAAGAAATATCTCCCTTTAAAACATTATCACGTAGAAAATGATGTCAAATATCAATATGTTTCGTACGTGAGTGTTGAACCGGATTTTTAAATAAGTTAATGACACTGGTATTATCACACATTATTGAAGGTTTTTCAAATGAAATACCATAGTCTAATAGGGTTTGTTTCATCCATAAAATTTGGGCACAAGCCAAACTTGCAGCGATATATTCAGCTTCTGTAGTAGATAGGGATACCGAATTTCGCTTCTTACTGCACCAAGAGACTAGTGAATGTCCTAAAAAATGACATGACCCACTAGTACTTTTGCGGTCAGTTTTACTACCGGCAAAATCCGCATCGCTATAAGACAAAAGTTGAAAATGATCGGTGCGTGGATAAAATAGACCATATTCAGACGTACCTTTAAGGTATCTTAAAATACGTTTCACACCTTTTAAGTGAGACTCTTTAGGACTTGACTGATATCTAGTACACAAGCATACAGTAAACATAATGCCCGGTCTACTAGCAGTTATATATAAGAGTGAGCCAATCATACCTCGATAGAGTTTTTGATCGACACTCTTACCTAATTCATCTTTGTCAAGGGTAGTGGTAGTAGCCATATGTGTGGTCTTACTACTCGTGCCATCTATGTTAAACCGTTTGAGTAATTCCTTAGCATATTTTTCTTGATTAATAAATATGCCATTTGGTGACTGTTTAATTTGCAGTCCAAGAAAATAATTGAGTTCACCCATGTGACTCATCTCAAACTCGTTTTTCATGGTGTTAGCAAAATCTTGACAGAGATTATTATTAGTAGAACCAAAGATTATGTCATCTACATATATTTGTATGATGAAGATACCTGTGTCTATTTTCCTAATAAACAGGGTGGTGTCTACTTTACCTATTTCAAAACCCGTTTCTAAAAGAAAAGTCTTCAATCGATCATACCAAGCTCATGGTGCTTGTTTAAGACCGTATAAAGCCTTTTTCAATTTAAAAACGTGATTTGAAAATTGTTCATGTTCGAAACTTGGTGGTTGCTTAACATAAACATATTTCTTTATAAACCCATTAAGAAAAGCACTTTTAACATCCATTTGGAAGACTGTAAAATTCATAAAACATGCAAAAGATAATAAGATACGGATTGATTCTAATCTAGAAACAGGAGCATATGTTTCATCAAAATCTATGCCTTCTTCTTGATTATACCCTTGAGCAACTAGTCTAGCTTTGTTCCTAACAACTTGTCCTGATTCATCTAACTTATTCTTGAATACCAATTTGGTACCAATTATTGTATAATCAGGAGGTCGTGGAACTAAATCCCATACATCATTCCTTATAAATTGGTTTAACTCATCTTGCATGGTATTTATCCAAAACTCATTTTCACAAGCTTCTTGTATATTCTTCGGCTCAAAATCCGACAAGAAAGCAATGTGAGAAAATATGTTAACATGTGATCTTGTCTGAATACCATGTGAAATGTCACCAATTATTAAGTCATGAGGATCATCTTTAACTTCAACAAAAGATTTTGGTAAAGTTGGAGACATCACAACAGGATCAGTCGACTTGACCAATCCATCAGTCGACTGATTTACAGCAGTTGACTTGACTTCCTTATCGGTCGACTTATCCGCAAGGCTAGTTTGCTCTAAAGATGTAATTACTTTATTTAAAGGTGATGAATCAGTTTCATCATCTTCAATTAAAGTCGATGAAGACAGAGATTCATCAAATGCAACATGCATGGATTCTTCAATAGTTATTGTTGACTTGTTGAAGATCCTATATGCCTTACTCCTATTTGAGTATCCTATAAAGATACCCTCATTAGATCTAGGATCAAACTTATCTAAATTATCCTTAGTGTTCAGAATAAAACACTTACATCCAAATATTTTGAAGTAAGAGACCTTAGGAATTCTATCAAAAAATAGTTCATAACATATTTTCTTTTGCTTAGGCCTAATCAAAATTTTATTTAAAACATAACAAGCTGTAGCAACGGCTTCAGCCCAAAAATACTTAGGTAAATTACTTTCAACAAGCATGATGCGTGCACATTCTTGCAAAGTCCTATTCTTCCTTTCAACCACTCCATTTTGTGGTGAAGCTTTAAGAAATGCAAACGAATGAGTTATACCATTCTTGTTGCAATATTCTGCAAACGTTTCATTTTCAAATTCTCCACGATGATCACTTCTAATAGTGACTATGGTTAGAGACTTTTTATTTTGAATTCGTTTACAAAAATTAGCAAATTCTACAAAAGCATCATTCTTATGTTTTAAAAAGAAAGAACAAGTGAATCGTGAAAAATCGTCTACTAAAATAAATACATACCTACTTTTATTTAAAGAAACAACTCTAGTATGGCCAAATAAATCCATGTGGATTAATTTGCACGGCCTACTAGTAGAAATTACTTCTTTTGTTTTAAAAGTAGATTTAATTTGTTTACCTAGTTAACATGCATCACATAACTTATCCTTTTTAAAGGATAGTCTTGGCAGCCCTTTAACTAGGTTGTATTTAGATAATTTAGAGAGATTTTTCATATTCACATGGCCAAAACGTTTATGCCATAGCCAAGAATCATTATTAGAAGCTACTAAGCAAAAATCATTTTAAAAATCATATGCCTTTAAACATAGTTCATAAATGTTATTTTTCCTAAATCCTTGAAAAATTATATTTTGCATGGTAGAATCATAAATTAAGCATGCATCTTTTTCAAACATGATTTTATAATCCTTATCACATAGTTGGCTAATACTTAACAAGTTATGCTTAAGTCCACTAACTAATAAAACATCTTCTATAGAAGGATTAGTGTACTTACCGGCCATACCAATTCCAATTACTTTTCCTTTGTTGTGGTCACCAAATGTGACTGTTCCTCCATCATTGTCTTGAATGGAAGATAGGAGGTTGGCATGACCAGTCATGTGCTTCGAGCATCCGCTGTCAAGTATCCAATGATCTCTCTTAGGTACCTATAAAATATTCAATGTGAATATGGTACCCTTTTCATTGGATCCAAAATAGATTAGTTGTTGGAAACCAAACCCAAGAAGAGTTTGATTTTCCACCATAAGCAGAAATATAATTAGCAGAATTACATACAGTAAGCATATATGAATTAATATAGGCAATTCTATCTTTCGGACTCAGGTTGACTGGAACCCACACATTTTTACTCTGTCCAATCGACTTTATTATACCTTTCAGTCGACTATGAGGTAGTATAAGTCGACTTATCTGAGGTGTTTGTCTCGTTGAATGAGACTTAGTACCTCTGGACAGGCGACTTATGGTTGGGTTAAGTTGACTTGTCTGAATTATAGATTTGCCTTTATCATGAAAACTTACTGTTTTAGACTTTTCAAAAAACTCATACAGTTTATGCTTAACATTAGAAATAGATGTAGTTTTATTTACACTAGTGTTCTTAGAAGCATGAGATTTTTGAAGAGATTTTTGAAAACCAAGTCCAAACCTTTTACTGGATTGAACTTGATTTTGAAGAACATCATTTAAATTTTCCTTTCCTTTATTAAATTTAGATACGTTCTTGGATATCTCTTCATAATCTTTCTTTAGAGACACAAGATCTATATCTAAACTAGAAAGACGAGAATTTAATGATTTCACTTCTTTATCAAGGTTAAGATTCTCTTGAGAAAGTGTTTGATTAACTTTCTCTAAGTTCTTAACTCTATTTTTTTTTCTTTTTTTAGTTCTTGAAAAATCTCGTTGAAAGCATCAAGTAAATCATTAGAGTCATAGTCATTACTTACTTGATTTTGAGACGCCATAAAATACACATTAGCAACCTCGTTTGTCTCTTCATTTTCTTCTTCCGATGAAGAGTCGCTATCATCCCAAGTTGCTTGATAAACCTTTTTGTTCTTCATGAACTTGTTCTTAGTGTACTTATCCTTCTTGAAGTTGGACTTCTTTCCCTTAGATTTCACGTTCTCTAGTGGGCAATCCTTCTTCATATGGCATATTTTGTTACACCTGAAACAAGTTGGAGATTCATTAGATTCCTTAGATTTTAAATTAAAATCACCTTTCCTTAGGAACTTTTTGAACTTTCTCGTGAACATGGCAATCTCTTTCTCATCTTCTTCTTCATATTCGGAATTCGACATGGCCTTGAATGCTAGTGCCTTCTTCTTGGATTGTTGAGGTTCTTGATCCTTCTTGCGCTCTTCAAGTTGTACCTCATATGCCATAAGATTTTCCACAAGATTCTCAAGAGAAAGTTGTGTTAAATCGTTGGCTTCTTCTATGGCAGTGGTCTTCTTCTCCCATTCGGGGGTTACTGCACGAAGTACCTTCCTCACCATCTCGGCTTGAGTGTACGTCTTTCCAAGTGCCACAAGTGAATTGGTAATGTCAGTGAACCTTGTAATCATCTCAGACACATTCTCATTCTCCTTCATGCGGAACATTTCAAACCTGTGAACAAGAACAGATATTTTAGATTCTGTTACTTTATTTGTTCCTTCATGAGTTACCTCGAGTGTGTGCCAAATTTGATGTTCGGTTGTTGCATTGGACACACGGTTGAACTCCTCCTTTGTAAGGGCAAAAAACAGCGCATTCATCGCCTTTGCATTGTTCATTGTTTGGTTCTTCATGTTATCGTTCCATTGTGCATATGGAATAGTAGGAGCGGTGTACTCGGTCTCTATCATGTTTCATATTTTATAGTTGATGGACTGAAGGTAGATCTTCATTCTATACTTCCAATAGTTGTAATTTGTTCCATCGAAGAGGGGTGGCCTTTGTGTAGATTGGCCTTCATGGTATTGATTTGCATTAGAAGTAGTTGCCATTGCACTCAACTAGGCTCTGATACCAAGTGTTGGATCCTGTAGGTAAGGCAAGAAACACTAGAGGGAGGGTGAATAGTGTTGTATAAAAAATAATTGCAGAATTGAAAGTTATTATCTGTCCAATCGACTGTAAAAAAGATATCAGTCGACTGGGGCGTCAGAGTAGAAGAGTATTTTTGAGACTAGTCTGATAAGTCGACTTAAATAGGAGAGACAGGCGACTTGCCAGAAGAGTTTTTAAGATGATTGTTATATCAGTCTGATCAGTCGACTTAGGATGGAGACCCAATCGACTTACCAGAAAGATTTCAAGTAAACTGAAATGCAAGTAATGAAAAGAGTTGAAGTATATTCAACCACAGAGATACCAATCATGGAATACACATGATGTATCCTGGTTTGGTCCTCCCGACTTACATCCAGTCCCCAAGCAACTCACTTGAGATTCTTAAAAATGTACAAGAATACCCTACGACGTTAGACAACAATCTTGTCCAACCCGTAGTCCTCTCTCACCACTAGAGAGAGCAAACCCACTCTTTCACCAAGAGTGAAAAACTGACTCTACACCCTAGAGTCATACTCTCCAACCGAGAGGAACCACTCGCACAACCAAGAGTAAAAGAAAACAATAAAGATGTTTACAATCAACCTATAGCCTTGTAGTTTTTTGATTTTACAAGTGGCTATTCGGTCAACTTCTGAAATCAGTCCAAAACGAATTCGATGTTATGCTGGACTGAAATTAGAGAACCAAGACTTAGAGATTAAAGTAATTTGTATAAAAAAAACTTTTTCTCTTGAAAGCAAAAATACTTAAACTTTTCTCAAAAATTCTTGGAGCTTTTTCACAGTGATTTTAGAGCTCTATTTAAAGAGTAAAATCCCTGGACGTTGTAGAAACAGTTGTACCAACTGTCAACCAACGGAAATAAATCTTTTGAATTCAAAAAATTCAAGTTTTGAAATCAGTAAACTGTCGAAATGACTTGAACAATCGACTGGGTTGCCGTTATGAGTCGACTGGCCAGAGTTTGAAGAAGATCAGATAGTTTTGTACAGATTCATTCGACTGGTCCTTAACGGCAATCGACTGGTACTCAACAACTGATCTAGTTCATGCTGTTTCGACCACAATTACAAATGATACACAAAAAATAGAAAAACCTATATTCTTGCCTAGATCAACAAACTTTAGTAGCCATATAATGAGCCGCTGCATTAAATTGATCCAATTCCTAATTTGGATCGGTTACAAGCAGCAGCATCAGAAGCATGGCCATGAAGACTGCAGCTGGAGTGGAAATATGTTTTGATTACGTATCAGTTCCTAGGACCTTGCATATCAGTCCCTAGTAAATAAATGTCTTGCAGGGTTGTAATTGTAAACAGACAATTAATCTTCCTTGTTAGGCCCTTAATTAGATGCACGTGCACTATATGTAGCACATGTGTCACGTTTGTACATGTGGTTGTTAGGCAGTGGGGTCCACACCTAACCGATTACCTAGAATCCCTAACCTGTAAACCCGTGCGATGCACGTAATGATCTTGGGTATAAATAAACCCAATGTGTAACAGTTTCAGGCATGAATAGAATTCAAGAATTGAGTTTACTGTTCATCGACTTCTTCCTTCTCTTATCTTGGATCCGACCCTAGGGTTTGCAGAACCTCACGATGTCGAGAAGATGACCCGATGCATCCAACTACACCGCCGAAGGTCAAGTAGGAACAATGGTATCAGAGCTCGATTTCGATCTTATCGATGTCGTTGATCCCGAAAATGATCAAGAACCACAACAAGAAGCTGAGAATCGTCAGGAACCTAGGTCTAGAACTCGTTTAGGACCTAGGGAAGAGAATCAGGGTGCACGAAATGACATCGTCGATGGTGGCGAATCTCACAAGCAGCCTAACCTTGAGGAGCATTTTGATCGATTTGAAGAGAGATTCGATTGATTGTAAGTAGCTTTGAGTGAAATTTCCAAGACTGGCAGTCGCACTCTCATATGAGGTGCTACAAAGCAGTTTTAAGGTTGAATGTTAGTGACGAAGATTCAGGTGGAAGCAAGGGATTTCGCAGACCACCAGGTGTTCGATACAGGAATCCACATGAATCTCGTAGGAATGATGAAAAGCGAGGTGATTATAAGCGAGAGGGATCCTGGCGTCGAGATCAAGAAACAAAATTTGGGGGTCATTGTAACACCCCGAATTCCAAATAAGACTGAATTCGACGTTCTACATGATCTTTACACTTCACTTCGTACAATTTTACAAGGAAATTAAAACTTTATTTACAACAATGATTACATTAACGTAGCAAAATTATAAATTACAACATGATACATAAATTAAACAACAACTTGAATATTTTTTTAAGCAGCATTCATTCTTTAGTCTTGTCATTCTCTTTATCCTGCATAGAAACTGTAGGCACGTCGGTTGCATACAACTGATGCTATGATATAATATATCAATTTCTCTTACTTAAAAAGCACACACTTGCCACAAACAAAGCTAAGGGGGACTATTCTATTGATGTCGTGTGTGAATGTGCACTTAGTCCTTAATGCAGTTATTTATATTTAATGACACTAATGCGCACTTGTTCGGATTCTATGCATCCCATACTACATAGGTCCGAGGGCAAGCCCTTAATCGTTCTTCATCTTGTAGGGTTGATTCCCTCTCCATGAGTTAAACTACTACGGTAACTACGGTAAGTATCCTAGGTGTTCTATGAATTACGAGCCCATGTACAGACTTCCTAGAGAGAATTCCACGCCATGACATGACGCATCATGCAGGCATCCTAGAGACAATTTGCCTCAGCCATGGAACGATAGCACTACGTAGTCACCGAGCACCCCACAAGTGTCGCCACTGTCCCGATATCCTAGAGAAGTATCCACGCCCTGACATGATGCATCATGTGGACATCATGTGTGAACACTCTCACAACGTAGATCCGAGGCCCTCATACTTATGTTTTTCTCTTACCTTCATCACATCTCCACTATGTGTCTAATCCTTAGATAATTAAATCATGAATAACATCATTACTCTAGAATTAGCGTTACCTCTACATCGTTCTTAAACATCAATCATTAACCATGACCCAATCTTGGTCTTCATCATCACATTTCTCTTTGAAAATTTTCATTTATACCGATGTAAGGACTTAGCTAAACTCTAGTGTCAAACTCGTTTCATGTTCATCAAAAGAGATTATTCATATTCACAAATTCCATATTTCATCTTGTTTCTTTTACTTCATTTTCCATGCACAATATGCATAGATTTGAACAACAATCTCATATTTAATCTCACTTAATTTTTCATGTCAAAATTTCATTTTAGAACTCTATACAAAATTTCTTTATATTTTTGTTGTCTTTAATTACAAAAAATCATATTCTAAGAAACTTATTTAATTTCTTCTTCTTCAAATTTCGTTTCTAATTCTCATTATACAAGTCAAAAATATTGTAGAAAAATTTTCATGAAGTTTAGGTATTTTTCTAAGATTTCAAATAATTTTTCTCAATTTTTATACCCTTAAAACTATTTAGAAATAACAAAATAGGAAAAAATTGAATTTTCCAAAAAGTGGCCAAGGCTGGATTCGAACCTATGCACAAACCCCCCGCCTGTGAACAGTAATCGTCCCCAGTCGCACCTGAGAACCAGTAGGTCCAAGGTGACTATTGGTCTAATAGGGAACTTATTTTATACTTAAGTTCTGGGCTTTCGGTTTTGAGTAAAAATCAATTTTCAGAAAAACAGAGTCTCTTAAGAGACTCGAACCCAAGACTAAGAGCTCCGCTCTGCTACAGTAATGCTCCCAAAATGCACTCGAAGACCAGTAGGTCTGAGTGACTAACCGGTATAAGAATTTATTAAATTGTTTTTGTATAAACTGCACTGAACTAGTTCTTCTTTTAGCAAACTCGACTTTTCTCAATTTATTTGTACTTATAAAAATTTAGATCTTTTCTAGAATATTATTTTTTTGAAAAACAGTAACTTACATTTTATTAGATTGTCAAAAATCTCATTTTTACACATAGTAGACTATTTTTCTTTCGTTCATTCGAAAACCTGGATCATGAATACATTTTCGACATAGAAAATTTTTCTTTTTAGATTAATCTTTTACCACCATATCCCCCCTTTCATTCATAATGAGTTCATACAACTCTTTTCATTCTTTAACAAATACCAAGCTCTTAAATTAGTCTTATTCTTACCAAACTAATCTTCTCTTATGTTTTAAGGAGCAACATGGATGATAATCTAGTGACTACAATATTATTCATATTTGGCATTTAAAAACACATTTTTTTTTACCACAAATCAATTTATTTCATAGTCCATGGATACTAGTTTGCATTCTATAAATTATTCATAGGCACAAATTTTCACATATTGCATTCTACAACTCATTCATAAGCAAAGTTTCATATAATCATGATTCATCAATTCTAGCATGCAAATGTACTAACAAACCATTATAACAAATCCTAATTAATACATTCCAATTCATTTTACTAACTTTTCATGTGGTTAAACTTACTAGTTTCTTCAAACAAGTATAAAGCAAATTTTTCCTACTTGTTTCTAACATAAACAGAATTCCAAATCCTAGCATGGTATCTAAATTAGAAGTTTGAGAAATCACCCACCTCTTGATGAAACAAATGGAAAAACTCATAAGAAAAATCCTTGAACGCACGAATGGATCCCTTCTCCTCCTAGTTTGTGCCACCAAATTTGAGCCTTCTCCTCCTTGCTAGTGTGAAATCTGAGCTCCCCTCTTTGTGTTGCTAGGCCGGCCTCCCAAGGTTGCAAGAACACACAAATACACCACTCAATCTTTTTACTCACACTACTCTCAATCTTTTCCTCACAATTTGTTTCTTTTTCTTTTCTTTTCTCTTGTAAATTTTCTAGCGCCAATTATGAAGAAGATAAGGGGGGTATTTATACACAACTCAAGCTCAAATGGAGGGTTGAGATGAGTTTAGATGGGAGGCTAGGATGCATTTAGGAGTTAGAACAACCACCCATGATCACACAACCACCTCACCACTCTCTCCATCACTCCCACACTCCAAGACCAAGCCCGACCACCCCTTTCTCTTGCATTTCCACGTGCTTGTGCAAAGCACGTGTCATACTATGCATATTACATAATTAGTTGTTTATTAAATTGTTAATTTAATTACTACTTGATCAAGTCTACACTACAAGTTGTATTAATTCTTATTAGAAATAATTAATGGGCTATTTAGGTGGGCTAAAAGACCATGGGCTCTCTAATTAAATTAATTAATTAATTAAGTGGGCTAAAATTAGACTATTAGGCATAGAATAAAAATAGGCTTTATTTACAAAGAGAAGAATGTTTATTCATGCAATGAGAATACTTTTTAAAGCTAAAATACATATTAAATTGCACGTGCATGACACTTGAAAAAAGAACTTTACATTAATTGAAAATTTCAGGATGTTACATTTATAGACTGGACGGAGGTAACACCTTCTTTCCAAAACATCCTGAGGTTAATTTTATATCTTTGATGGCACAGAGGATGTCAACAATTGGACATACCACTTGGAACTCCTTTTTTTTCACATAGGGGGTTAATAATAGGGACAAACTAGCTTTTTGTTTGTGCTATTTGAAAGAGGAAGCATTGTGATGGTGGAGGTGGTATGAGAAGCAAGAAGAAGAGGTAATTGACTGGGAAATGTTGAAGAGAGAGTTATTTTTACAATATGGTCCAACAGAGATTAATGACCTTGAGGAAACCCTGTACAAATTGCAGCAATCGGGTACTGTAGCAGAGTATCATTAAGAATTTCTCAAGTATAGTCATTTGGTTAAAACTATGGGAAGATCTTCTTTAGTGAGTTTCGATATATCGGGATTGAAGATTGGGTTGAGGAAAAAAGACAAACTCATGTTTTCGTGATCTGTTCTTGAAGCTTATAGAGAAGCCATTGCTCGAGAGTCTATAGAAAATGACCAAAAGAAAGCTTGGAAGTATGGAAGTTTTGGTAAGGGTAATTCTTCAAACACCTCATTCCTTAAAGTAGTTGGTGGTTCATCAAGAAGTGCTGCAGCAAACCCGTTGAATGTTGCCAATAAAGTTGTTAGTAATCCAAATGCTAATACCACATAATTTTATGCCAAATCTAAAGATTCTCAGTTCCTACAGCATATGAAGGGAAGAAGGGAAAACGGTTTATGTTTTCACTGCGATGAGAAATTTTTCAGGGGTCACAAATGCGCAGGAAATTTTTTTATGCGTACATATGAGAGTAGTTCTTTGATGCAAATGCTCAGAGCCTTGGATGGAGATGCTGATGAATAACTGCTTAGTTTAGATGAAGATAAAAAAGACACTGTTGAAGAGAGTAAGATTGAGAGCATGGTGCTGAAAGTAACACCATCAACATATCCAGTGTAACCCCCATTCCCGTAAATACGTATTTTCTGAATATTTTCTGTATTTCGATATTTATAAATTCATTATTTGTTAAAATCGTTTTGAGTTTTATATTAAAGTGTTTTTCTATCGATAATTATATTTATTTCGAATAATTGTGTAATTTAATATATTTCTATGACTTATTAATCGACTATTTATAATTGAGCTCGAAAACAAATATATTATTATTATTGGATTATTTTAATAAAGTTGTTAAACCTGGATACTATTTCATTATGTAATTTTATTATTTTTATGATTATGATTATTAATTTTTATTTCTTGATTATTTAATTAAAATTTATTTATCGAATTATTTTATTTTCGTACTTAATCTTAGTTTCTTGGCGAATTCCAATTTATTTTCAAGCCCAGTTTATATTCAATTCATTTGTAATATTTATTTATTTATTTGGATTTAAATTTTTGTTCATGAAACTCTTTGATTTTCTTGGTGAATTATTTTCTTGTTAATCCTATTTTTCTTTTTTATTGTGGGTATTTTTTATTTGAACCCTATTGATTTGGATCTACCTCTTATTGAACCCTAAAACCCAATTTCATTTATTCTTGATCCTAAACCACTAACCCAGTACCCTAATTGTATCCTATGAATACAACTCTACTGCAAACCCTAAAAATTGCACAAATTGGAACCCTAGCCGTCCAATCCCTCTCCTCTCTCCTCTTTCCTTTTTCTCTCTCCTCTTTGTTTCTCTCTCCCCGCCTTCCCTCCCAAAACAGCACAACCCCACCTCCGGTCTTCTTCTTCAGCACTCCAGCCACACCCTTTCGCCGCCGGCCCTTGTCGACGCGTCGCCACCACCTGGCATCCCCCTGCACATCCTCTTCCGATCGTCGACATCAGAACCCACAAACCTCCAGCCTCCCTTCTTCTCTCTCCTCGACATTAGCCGACGCCAGAACCCAAACCCATACCCTTTCCTTCCTCCTCCTCTGTCCCTTCGCCGACCAGAATCACCGGCGCGCCGCCCCGGCCTTGCGTCGCCGCCACGACGCCGTCGACGCCCCCACCTGCGACGCCGACCACCAGCGTCGGCCAGTCCTATAACGCCCCGAATCCCATTTTTACTGAATTCGAGATGTTCTTCAGGATCTTTTCGCTTTCTTCACATACAATTTTACAAGGAATTTAAAATCTTTACTTTTACATCAGAGTTACAGCATGTTACATTTGATTTTACACAGCGGAAGCAAAATGTACAATATTTACATAAATGAACAACAATATAATGAACTCTTTGTGCATCCATTCCTTTTACATGTGATTATCCTGCATAAAACACTGTGGGTACGTCAGTTTATTCAACCGACGATAATTATACATGGCCATCCTCTCTATGCCAGGAACAGTATAATGAATCTCATTTCTTACAAATCACAAGCCAGTTCAACATAAACATGCAAATAAGAGAACTTTTAATGATGTCGTGTCGTGATGGTGCACTTAAATCCTTAATGCAATTTACTTAGTTAATTATGACACTAATGCATACTTGTTCGAATTCTATGCATCCCATACTACATAGGTTCGAGTGCAAGCCTCTTAAACGATCTTCATTTTAGTAGGGTTCAATCCCCCGCCATGACTTATTCTACTACTGTAATTCCAATGAGTATCCTAGATGAATCTATGAGTACAAGCATGTATCCTGGCCCCTGGAGTAGAATTTCGTGCCATGTCTTGACTCGTCAAGCATGCATTCTGCGACAATTCAGCCTCCTTCCTGAACACACTCCTCTTGCAGTCACCAACACATCCCATAAGCGTGACTAGAGTCCGATCATTACTGAGTTGTGCCCGCGCCATGTCTTGACTCATCAAGCATGCATTCTGCGGCTCACACACCCGCACCGTACCCTAGCTCTCATACTCATGTTTTTCTCTCACCTTCATCACCTCCACACTATGTATTTAAGTTATATTAGAATCATGAATAAAAATCAAGCTCTAGAGTTAGCCTCTCCATCATCCGGACTCATCATTTCATTTCACTTGACCAACCTGGTCTATTTCTCAATATCATTTCATTTCACTGCCGGGGAGACTTAGCTACTCTTTTGTTCAATTTCAAATTCACAATATCCAATGGAGCATCATCAGCTCATTATTCATTTTAGAGTCTCACAGACTTTCTCATCATGATTTCACATTTCATAAATTCATTTGATTCTCAATCCTCATCTATGATTCAATTACACAATTCATGTATCCATAAACAGAGTCCATTGACTTAAATCATAAAGTTCACAATTACCAACAGCCAATAACATGAATTCAAGTATACCAGAGTTCACTCTGTACAGTCGACTTGGAAGAATACCAGTCGACTTATACAGTCATACAGGGTTATCAAAAGGGCTCGGGATAGTCGACTGTATACACCACCAGTCGCCTGTCCCGCAACTTTCAAGTTCACAATATTAGTCACACGACAGTCGACTGTTCACATCTCAGTCGTCTGTCTCAGAAATTTCAACAGCATAATTCTATGTCCAGATCAGTCGACTTGCTACACGCAATCGGTCGACTGGACAGATCCATTTTCAGTAGATTATTTACAGTTCTTACGTGCATTTCGTCATGATGTCAACTAACAGTATACATAAGTTCATGTTCCACATACAAGGTTTCTTATCATTCAGTAACACTACAACATGGATCTTCACATCACTAACATGCTCTTTCCTTGAGGGAAAATAATTAAGACATGCATTCACAATGCTCATGTTTTCTCACAACAATAAAGATGTAAATCCCAAGTCGTCAAACTGGGTCCACATGATGAAAATATCTCAATTTATGAAACTACCAAATAATCAGTCAGATTGAAGTATCAGTCGACTTAGCACCACATCAGTCGGCTGCTTCGACAACTCTAATTTATTAATCACCATTAGTTCTTTTCATTCATTCACTTTCCCTCCATCATATGTGTCATAGGGAAATTGTGTAATAGTAATCACACCATCATGTTCATTTATACACATGTTTATCATCACAATCATGCAAAATAATGTCTCGTACCAGTCGACTTGCTCACCTGGCAGTCGACTGCATCGACAGACTAGTTTTCATAGTAACAGCATACCAAGCAATTTCTATTGCGTTTAATTCAATTTTGTAGCATAATATCAATCATAGCCATTATAGTAACATTCCTACAATAGAAGTCCTGAGAAACACCCACCTTGTATGAAGAAAATAACGAAATCCCGCAAAGTCCTTCAACGTAGAGAACACCTTCTTGCTCCTTTGCTCCACGCCGAGTTCCTCAACAATGCTGCTTGCCTCCACAGAAGAGCTCCCACACAACTCACAAATACTTTCTATTACAGTAATAATCTTAGTGTAAAAGAGATAGGAGATGAGAAGGGGTATTTATACTAGAAAATAGATAGAATGGATGGCTAGGATTAATAGGGGAGTTGGTGAATCAAAGGCTGAGATCTAATCGGGAGTTAAGAAACTACCCACACCTCAAGATGTAACCGCCCATGATCCCTCCACAAATCCGGCCAAGCTTAAGTGTCTTGTGCACGTGTACATGAAGTGCACGTGTACACACACAAAACTCCAAGGAGTACATCTTATCCGGAAAATAAAGAGAGGAAAATGCTACATATACAAGTTATGAAATGAGAGGTTAAGTTTAGGGGTTTAAATACATTTGGGCCAAAATATGTATTTTTATATAAGAAAATAAACAAGTCACATTTGGGCTTTGAGAAGAATGTTTCATAGGAAATAATACACTTTATTTATCATGGAGAAAAGTAATAATAATAGGCTATCATAAGAAAATAAATCCCCTCCAAAATATATTAAGAAAAACAAATCGGGGTACTACATCACTCCCTCCTTAGAATAGTTCCGTCCCCGGAACTACAGCCAAGAGCGAGAACAGAAGAAATACAACACATCCAACCAGAACAAAAGACATAAGATACAAGAGACCAGATACAATCAACACAAATACAATCAAATAAAAAGCTCAGGATAGTCCTTCAACATCTTGTCCTCGGATTCCCAAGTAGCCTCTTCAACCAAGTGGTTTCTCCAGACTACCTTGACCATCGGTATCGTCTTATTCCTCAAGACTTTCTCCCTACGGTCAACGATCTCAACAGGAGTCTCGATGTAATTCAGGTCTAACTGCAAACCTTCCGGTACTTCTGGCAAATGATGACTCGGGTCTGGAATATAACCTCTCAACATAGACACATGGAAAACATTGTGCACCTGAGACAACTCTTCCGGTAATTCAAGCCGGTAAGCAGTTTTCCCGATCCTTTTCAATATCTTATATGGGCCTATAAATCTCGGGGCTAACTTCCCGCCTTTGCCAAAACGAACCACACCTTTGCTGGGTGATACCTTCAGAAAGACAAAGTCACCAACCTCAAACTCAAGGTCCCTCCTCCGGTTGTCTGCATAGCTTTTCTGCCTGCTCTGAGCCTCCACCAACCTTTTCCTGATCAGATCAATCTTCTCAGAAGTCAGCTGTACAAGCTCAGGACCAAACAACTGACGCTCCCCAACCTCATACCAACACACAGGAGTCCTGCACTTCCTGCCATACAAAGCTTCATACGGCGCCATCCCAATGCTAGTTTGAAAACTGTTGTTGTAGGCAAACTCCACCAAAGGTAAATGCCTTTCCCAACTGCCTCCGAAATCTAGTATACAACACCGAAGCATATCCTCAAGAATACGGTTGACTCTCTCGGTCTGCCCATCGGTCTGTGGATGAAAAGCAGTGCTGAAATCTGTCTTGGTACCCAAAGCTGCCTGAAGACTCCTCCAGAAATGCGAAGTAAACCGCGCATCTCGATCAGACACAATAGTCGAAGGAACGCCATGAAGTCGGACAATCTCACCAACATACATCTCAGCCAACCTGTCCATCGAAGCTGTGAGTTTCATCGCCAAAAAGTGAGCGGACTTGGTAAGTCGATCGACTATAACCCAAATAGCATCATTGCCTTTAGAACTCTTAGGCAAACCCGTGATGAAATCCATACTGATGTTATCCCATTTCCATTCCGGAATAGGTAATGGCTGTAATAGACCTCCGGGTCTCTGATTTTCGGCTTTGACTTGCTGACAAACCTCACATCTCGCGACAAATTCGGCCACGTCCCGCTTCAAACCTGACCACCAGAAATGCTGCTTGATGTCTTTGTACATCTTAGTACTCCCAGGATGTACAGACAGAAGGGTAGCATGCGCCTCCTGAAGAATACTCTCTTTCAGGTCCACCTGATTTGGAACGCACAGCCTGTCTCCGAACCACAGCACTCCATCCCTGGTCTGAAAACCGGGCAACCTGCCAGCACTAACCTGCTCCTTCATCTCCAGAATATCAGCATCAACTTCCTGACTTGCAATGATCCTTGCATTCAGAGTAGGCTGAAGCTTCAATTGAGATAAAGATGCTCCCAATCCTTGCAAGACAACCTCAATACCTGCTCGGTCCAACTCCTCAATCAAATGCCTCTGGGTCGTAATCAAACAGGCCAAACTGCTCTTGCGACTAAGTGCATCAGCAACAACATTAGCCTTTCCGGGATGATACTTGATCTCAGGTCGCATATCCTCGAGCACTTCCAACCATCTCCGCTGTCTTAGATTGAGATCCTTCTGCTGGTAGATATACTTCAAGCTCTTATGATCCGTGTACATGTTCAGCTTCTCACCATACACGTAGTGCCTCCACTGCTTCAAAGCAAAGATAATCGCAGCCAGTTCTAGATCATGAGTGGGATAATTCTTCTCATGCGGTCGTAGTTGCCTAGACCCATATGCGATCACTTTACCTTCTTGCATTAAGACACAACCAAGCCCCCGATGTGAAGCATCGCTATAGACATCATACTCAACTCCTGCTCTAGGCAAAGCCAAAATAGGTGCAGTAGTCAGTCTATCTTTCAACTCCTGAAAACTCGCCTCACATTGCTCGGTCCACTTGAAGCTCGCATTCTTCTTGGTCAACTCGGTAAGCGGCACAGCTATCTGAGCATAACCTTGAATGAATCTCCTGTAGTATCCAGTCATCCCAAGGAAACTTCTGACTTCCTTCACTGTAGTAGGCCTAGCCCAATCTCTCACTGCCTCTATCTTCTGAGGGTCAGTTGCCACTCCCTCCTTAGAAAGGATGTGACCTAGGAATGCCACTTCAGATTTCCAGAAATCACACTTGGATAACTTGGCATACAACCCCTGCTCTTCCAACTTCTGCAAAACTGCTGCCAGATGCTCAGTGTGCTCCTCCTCAGACTTGGAGTACACGAGAATATCGTCGATAAACACCACGACGAAAGAATCAATAAACGGCCTCAGAACTCTGTTCATCAAGTCCATGAAGATTGCAGGTGCATTCGTCACTCCGAATGGCATAACTAAGAATTCGTAATGCCCATGCCGAGTTTTAAATGCAGTCTTATGCACATCTTCAGCTTTCACTCGAACTTGGTGGTATCCTGATCGAAGATCTATTTTAGAGAAGACAGCTGCCCCTTGTAGACGATCGAACAAGTCATCAATTCGAGGAATCGGATACTTATTCTGAACAGTGACTTTATTCAGCTCCCGGTAATCGATACACATCCTCATCGATCCATCCTTCTTCTTTACCAAAAGCACTGGTGCTCCCCACGGTGACGCACTAGGTTGAATAAAGCCTTTTCCCAATAGTTCCTCAATCTGCCGTTTCACCTCATCCTGTTCCACTGGAGCCATCCTATACGGTGCCTTAGAAATGGGTGCACTTCCCGGTTGAACAGTGATGCTGAACTCTACATCACGATGCGGAGGTAACCCAGGAAAATCTTCCAAGAACACAGTCGGATAGTCCCGAACCACAGGAATCCCTTGCAATTCCACAGGAGTCTCTTCCTTGCGGATAGTTGCCACCAGCTTAGAACACTTCAACTTCCCTTGGAAAGTGACTTCAGGTCCACCCGGAGCCTTCACTGTCACCGTCTTGGCCTTACACTCGATGCTCGCATTGTACACCGACATCCAATCAATGCCAATGATAACATCGACTCCCAAGATAGTTAGCTCGATCAGATCAATGCCAAAGATTCGATCCCCAATCATTATCTCGCAATCAACATAGTACCGATCAGTGGTCAAAGTTTCCCCTGATGGTGTAGCCACTGCTAAGATCTTGCCTGGGAAAATCTTCGGTTCAACTCCCAACACTTTAGCAAATCTAGGAGACACAAAAGTATGAGAGGATCCAGTATCAAACAACACCACAGCTCCCTTTCCATTAATATAGAGTTCTCCTGTTACATAACATACATCATTACATAACAGTTTTACACTATGATCGGGAAGGAGAAATGAAAAAGAAATCACACTAGACATCAGCCCTCGTACCAGAGATAACCTGATCTGCTTCCTCAGCATCAGCTTCTGTCAAAGCAAATACTCGCCCTGACTGGTACGGCCTCTTCCCAGTCTGCTGTATTGGCACATTGTGATTGCCAATCCGCGGTTTGAGACATCGAGATTGGTAATGTCCCACTTCACCACAGTTAAAGCAAGTGACTGCAGAAGGTCTCCCTGCATCGTTTCCAGGTCTCCCAGCTACACTGACGGCATTCGCCCCTGTCGGTTTGAATTTCTGTGCAGATGGTTGCCCCTTGAAACTCCCCGATGGCGCGGGCCTCTTCCCAGACTGCCAGTTGCTCCTCTGATGCTGAGCAACATGGAACTGCTCCATATCCGCCTCCGTTGCTGCCGCCCTCTTCACCAGCTTATCGAATCTCCTGATACCAAGGGGTATCATACGAGATCTCAAGCTCGGCCTCAGACCATGCTCGAACTTGCGAGCCTTCTTCGCCTCATCCATCACCAATTCTGGAGCATACCTGGAGAGTTGAGTGAACTTGGTCTCATAGGCTCTCACTGACATGCTGCCTTGTTGAAGTGACAGAAACTCCATGGCCTTTTTCTCCTGGACGTCGGAGGGGAAATAGTGACTGCGGAATTCCTCCAAAAATTCCTCCCAGCCAAGCAACAAGCCGCCCATAGTCCTCTTCATCGACTGCCACCAAACAGCCGCATCCTTCTCCAACTGCAAAGTCGCCAACTTGACCTTGCTGCCCTCCGGTGTTTCCAACACCTCGAAGATTGTCTCCACTTGCCGAATCCAGTTATCGGCCACATCCGGGTCAGATTTTCCCTCGAACACTGGTGGTTTCATTCTCTTGAATGATTCCACTAGCTTGATTGTCTCGGGTACTGGATTCACCGGCCCCCTTCCTTGGTTTGCAGCCACTGCATTCAGCGTCTGGTAAACCCTTGCAAACTCGGCATCCAGGTCCAAACCTTCACCATTCCTGGCTCCCCTTCTTGCCATATTCTGATGCAAAAGATCCATTAAATTCGAAGTATAAAACAAGAATTTAAACCAACTTTCATTTCATTGAATTTCAAAGTTTATACATTCGAATTAGAAAAACATTTTAACATCAGAATAGAAGAAAAGTGGAAACCAAGACAATCTAATCTCTACGGGTCCTCTTCGCTGCTCGAAGTTCATCCCGCAGTTCATCCACCTCATCTTTCAGCACATCAGTTAGGTTCTTTTTCTTCTCAAGTTCCCAAATCCGATGGCTAAGAACAGAATAGTCAGCATTTCGCTTCTCCAGCTGAGCCTCCAAAACTCCAACTCTATACTTCAAGGTATCCACTTGCCTCTGCAGAGAAGCCACAGCGTTACCCAAAGCTGGTCCCTTTTCTTCATCGGAAGAAGAAGAATCATCAGGTGAGTTCGGCGGTGGGGTGATCTCTCGAGATTCAGGGTACTCCTCATCATCAGAATCAGCTTGCCCAGGGTGGTACTCGTCCTCAGAGTCAGCCTGTCCAGGATGGTACTCTTCCTCGATAATGTGCCAGTCGTCGCCTCCCGCAGGGTCGAAGTGATCAGCCATCTTAGAATAGAGAGGAAGAAGCGTAAATCATAGAGCAACACAAATGTAAGTTACTTACATTTAAATCTCTAAATCCAAACACACACTCTAATGTCCACATCTAGGGTGTCGTTCCTTATAAATTTGTACGAGTGTGAAAGCATAGAAAAGCGTGGCTCTGATACCACTCTGTAACGCCCCGAATCCCATTTTTACTGAATTCGAGATGTTCTTCAGGATCTTTTCGCTTTCTTCACATACAATTTTACAAGGAATTTAAAATCTTTACTTTTACATCAGAGTTACAGCATGTTACATTTGATTTTACACAGCGGAAGCAAAATGTATAATATTTACATAAATGAACAACAATATAATGAACTCTTTGTGCATCCATTCCTTTTACATGTGATTATCCTGCATAAAACACTGTGGGTACGTCAGTTTATTCAACCGACGATAATTATACATGGCCATCCTCTCTATGCCAGGAACAGTATAATGAATCTCATTTCTTACAAATCACAAGCCAGTTCAACATAAACATGCAAATAAGGGAACTTTTAATGATGTCGTGTCGTGATGGTGCACTTAAATCCTTAATGCAATTTACTTAGTTAATTATGACACTAATGCATACTTGTTCGAATTCTATGCATCCCATACTACATAGGTTCGAGTGCAAGCCTCTTAAACGATCTTCATTTTAGTAGGGTTCAATCCCCCGCCATGACTTATTCTACTACTGTAATTCCAATGAGTATCCTAGATGAATCTATGAGTACAAGCATGTATCCTGGCCCCTGGAGTAGAATTTCGCGCCATGTCTTGACTCGTCAAGCATGCATTCTGCGACAATTCAGCCTCCTCCCTGAACACACTCCTCTTGCAGTCACCAACACATCCCATAAGCGTGACTAGAGTCCGATCATTACTGAGTTGTGCCCGCGCCATGTCTTGACTCATCAAGCATGCATTCTGCGGCTCACACACCCGCACCGTACCCTAGCTCTCATACTCATGTTTTTCTCTCACCTTCATCACCTCCACACTATGTATTTAAGTTATATTAGAATCATGAATAAAAATCAAGCTCTAGAGTTAGCCTCTCCATCATCCGGACTCATCATTTCATTTCACTTGACCAACCTGGTCTATTTCTCAATATCATTTCATTTCACTGCCGGGGAGACTTAGCTACTCTTTTGTTCAATTTCAAATTCACAATATCCAATGGAGCATCATCAGCTCATTATTCATTTTAGAGTCTCACAGACTTTCTCATCATGATTTCACATTTCATAAATTCATTTGATTCTCAATCCTCATCTATGATTCAATTACACAATTCATGTATCCATAAACAGAGTCCATTGACTTAAATCATAAAGTTCACAATTACCAACAGCCAATAACATGAATTCAAGTATACCAGAGTTCACTCTGTACAGTCGACTTGGAAGAATACCAGTCGACTTATACAGTCATACAGGGTTATCAAAAGGGCTCGGGATAGTCGACTGTATACACCACCAGTCGCCTGTCCCGCAACTTTCAAGTTCACAATATTAGTCACACGACAGTCGACTGTTCACATCTCAGTCGTCTGTCTCAGAAATTTCAACAGCATAATTCTATGTCCAGATCAGTCGACTTGCTACACGCAATCGGTCGACTGGACAGATCCATTTTCAGTAGATTATTTACAGTTCTTACGTGCATTTCGTCATGATGTCAACTAACAGTATACATAAGTTCATGTTCCACATACAAGGTTTCTTATCATTCAGTAACACTACAACATGGATCTTCACATCACTAACATGCTCTTTCCTTGAGGGAAAATAATTAAGACATGCATTCACAATGCTCATGTTTTCTCACAACAATAAAGATGTAAATCCCAAGTCGTCAAACTGGGTCCACATGATGAAAATATCTCAATTTATGAAACTACCAAATAATCAGTCAGATTGAAGTATCAGTCGACTTAGCACCACATCAGTCGGCTGCTTCGACAACTCTAATTTATTAATCACCATTAGTTCTTTTCATTCATTCACTTTCCCTCCATCATATGTGTCATAGGGAAATTGTGTAATAGTAATCACACCATCATGTTCATTTATACACATGTTTATCATCACAATCATGCAAAATAATGTCTCGTACCAGTCGACTTGCTCACCTGGCAGTCGACTGCATCGACAGACCTAGTTTTCATAGTAACAGCATACCAAGCAATTTCTATTGCGTTTAATTCAATTTTGTAGCATAATATCAATCATAGCCATTATAGTAACATTCCTACAATAGAAGTCCTGAGAAACACCCACCTTGTATGAAGAAAATAACGAAATCCCGCAAAGTCCTTCAACGTAGAGAACACCTTCTTGCTCCTTTGCTCCACGCCGAGTTCCTCAACAATGCTGCTTGCCTCCACAGAAGAGCTCCCACACAACTCACAAATACTTTCTATTACAGTAATAATCTTAGTGTAAAAGAGATAGGAGATGAGAAGGGGTATTTATACTAGAAAATAGATAGAATGGATGGCTAGGATTAATAGGGGAGTTGGTGAATCAAAGGCTGAGATCTAATCGGGAGTTAAGAAACTACCCACACCTCAAGATGTAACCGCCCATGATCCCTCCACAAATCCGGCCAAGCTTAAGTGTCTTGTGCACGTGTACATGAAGTGCACGTGTACACACACAAAACTCCAAGGAGTACATCTTATCCGGAAAATAAAGAGAGGAAAATGCTACATATACAAGTTATGAAATGAGAGGTTAAGTTTAGGGGTTTAAATACATTTGGGCCAAAATATGTATTTTTATATAAGAAAATAAACAAGTCACATTTGGGCTTTGAGAAGAATGTTTCATAGGAAATAATACACTTTATTTATCATGGAGAAAAGTAATAATAATAGGCTATCATAAGAAAATAAATCCCCTCCAAAATATATTAAGAAAAACAAATCGGGGTACTACAAGTCCTGAGGCTCCTTGCTGCTGTGCCCTGTCTCTTTGTTGCTGCTGTCTCTTTGAATTGTGCTGTTGTTGTTTCTCTTTGATTTGATTCTTTTGTGTGCATATATTGCATGTGTTATTGTGTGTTCGTGGGTTCGTTGCTTCGGGATTCTCATCCCGTTATTCTTGGTATTCAAACTCACCATTTATAAGGCAAGTAACTTGTATTAAATTTCTTTGCATATACAAGTACAAAATATCGCTTGTAGTGTAGTTGGTGTCTAGAGACAATTCGTGTGTGAAACCCCTTATTGATATTGTCTCTATTGTGATGATTTGACCATAGTTGCCTCACGACATATATGACATGAATTAACCTAGGGTTGACCACTTTTGATATATATATATATATATATATATATATATATATATAATAAAACACAAAGAAAGCTATCAAGTGGTTCTCCTTCAATCTCCCCAAAAATCAAAGGCCCAGATGTAACCTCACAAAACATATTCCCCCCCCCCCCCCCCCCCCAAACGTTTTCCTCCAAAACTCAAATTCAAATTCCCCACCCAAAACAACTTCTATATTTATTTAATTATTATTATTTCTTCTCTTTCTCCCTCCCTCTTCTATTCAAAAAATTAAGAAAACAAAATTTTAAATTTTTTTTAAAAAATAAAAAATTTTAAAAACTAAAAAAATTACAAATTTAAAAACTTTTAAAAAAGTTCAAAAAAATCAAAAAAATTATATAATATGTTTTTTGCTGGACCCCCAAAAGTTTCTCATATAATATGTTTACTACTTCAATTAATTTGCTCGACCTCCAAAATTTTTTATATGATCAAATAAGGTGCACTGTTCCGAAGACATGCCGTAGGCACGTGTCAAAGGGGAAACCTAGTATATATATATATATATATATATATGCTATCTTGAGATATCTGTTTTAATATGTTATTCGTGTTATACTTGTCGAATACTTGTAAAATACCCTATACCATGTTGCTTGGATATCTAGTACACCATATTCCATGTTATCATCCTATTGGTTTCCTATTGTTATTATCGTTCATCTCATATCTCTAGATTGCATATTGTATTGTTGCATTAATAAATAATTAACAAGCCGAGATTTAAGGGTTGAATTTTAGTAGTGGACAATATAGGGACTGTACTCGGAGGAGGGGCCCGTGTTTCCCTATTTATCGGTCTATTGGTCTATCGGTCTATCAGTTTATCGGTCTATCGGTCATATCGGTCATCGATTAATTGTAGATTACTGATTACAGTATCTCGATTAATTTGGTCATCGGTCATTATTGAATATTGTTGTGGAGTACATGAACTATAGAGCCCACCACTAAGTCTAAAGCGAAACTGTTTGAATGTAGCAATCATGTAGTAAAAAAATGGATGCATGAAGTACTACCTAGATAGTAATAATACAAGACTTGAACATAATCACTTGACACTTGCTACTTGATACTTGTTACTTGATTCTTGACACTCGTTACTCGTTACTTGTTTACATGATACTTATTCACTCGACACTTATTACATTCTACTTACACTTATTTATCTTGCCATGCTAGTTGTTATATTTTGTTATTATGCCTATTCCATGTTATTAGTTATCATTTTTCCCATGTACTTGTGCCAGTACTACAAGCGGTCCGTAACTTGCATTTACGGGCGTTTTGTTTTCTTTTCCTCTTCCTGCAATTTATTAAATTGCAGATATTGGAGAACAGTTGCCTACTAGAGTCGGAGAACAAACAGTCTGAAGACTACTGCTTTCTAATTGCTTATTACTTTAATAAAATTAATGTACTGAGACTTATTATTATTTGGATTGTATTTATTATTGTATTGGACTTATGTCTCGAATATTGTTATTTGTTTCCAGACGTTGGATTATTATTGTACTTAGATATTTTTTTATTGCTTCTTTCCAAGTATTATTGTTCATGGGATTATTATTATTGCCTGCGCAATTGTTCTGTATTGTTTATATTGCTGAGTTGATCGGATAAACAGCTTATGGGTGACGTTAGTAATTTGCTGGGCCAATGTTACGTGCTCGTATTCCGTATTTTTGAGAAGTGGGGTGTGACATCTAGCGACTATATCTTTGCATTATCTCACTAGAAGCATTAATCCAAAAACTTTTAGAGTTCAAGGAACCATATTAACCAAACCTGTTTGTGCACTGTTAGATACGGGGGCAACTCACAATTTTATTGATGAATAAATTGTTAAAAAAGTACAACTTCCAGTGATTCAACAAGCGCATCTGGATGTAACCGTTGTAGTTGGAAGATAGCTTAAATGCTCAAGGCTATGGGAAGAAGTAACATTTTCATGTCAAGGGATTTCTATTGTTGCTAATTTTTATGTGTTATCCATGGATACTAGCCAACTTGTATTGTGATCTGAATGGATATAAACTCTTGGGGATGTAGTGTGGAACATGAAAGAGAAGCGAATTAAATTTCAATTGGAGAATCCAGAAAGGGTTTTGCTGGGAATTCCCCATCAAGAGATGGAGATTTCTACTCCTAAAGTTATGTCTAAGGCATTGCTGCAGATGAAGAGTGGTTGGCTGTTGCAAATGGTTAGAGTTCCTACTGCTTCTCCTAGTAAGGAAATTTCCCCGCAGTTGTAGAAAGTCCCTGATGAGTACATTGAAATTTTCAAAGAAGATATGGGTCTTCCTCCACATCAAAGTTGTGATCAGGGAATTTCTTTGGTGCCAAGGTCCAAACCAGTTAGTTTAAGGCCCTAAAAACATCCATGGAACTAAAATAATGAGATTGAGAAGCTAGTGAAAGACATGCTCCACTCAGGTATAATTTGCAATAGTCAGAGTTCCTTTTCATCTCCTATTATGATGGTGAAGAAACCCGATGGTAATTGGAGGATGTGTATGGATTATAGGGGTTTAAATGATATAAATATCAAAGATAAATATCCAATTTCCATAATTGATGAGATTTTGGATGCATTGAATGGGGAAACAATGTTTAGTAAGTTGGATTTATGGAGTGGATACCATCAGATTGGAATGCGAGATGATGATGTGCATAAGACGGCTTACCGCACGCATCAGCGGAATTATGAGTTCTTAGTTATGTCATTTGGGTTGAAAAATGCTCCTTCTACATTCCAATCTCTTATGAATAGCATTTTCAAACCGTATTTAAGGAAGTATGTCTTGGTTTTCTTCGATTATATCTTGGTGTGCAGTTGTACTCTGGATGATCATGTACAAAAATTGGGGGTGGTTTTGCAGACCCTACAACATCATCAATTGTATGCCAAGTTGAGTAAATGCTCCTTTGGTGTATCTGCAGTAGAGTATTTGGGTCATACTGTGTCATCTCAATGGGTCTTTGTTGATACAGGGAAGATCCAAGCTCTTCAAGATTGGTCTACACCCAGATCTTTGACGGCAATGCGGGGATTCCTAGGTTTGACGGGGTACTATAGAAAGTTTATAGCTAACTATAGTTCCATAGCTTATCCTTTGGTGAAGCTGACTAAGAAGGGAGCTTTCCATTGGACTGATGAGAGTCAACAGGCTTTCCATCGCATGAAGCAGATCCTAATGTCTCCTCCTGTACTCAAGTTGCCTAACTTTTCTAAGCCCTTTGTTTTGGAGTGCAACACTTGTGGATCTGGATTAGGAGCAATTCTGATGCACGAAATGCATCCTATTGCCTATTTGAGCCAAGAATTGAAGGGAAAGAATAAGCTATTGTCGCCATATGAGAAAGAGATGATAGCTATCTTGCTTGTTGTTCAAAAGTGCCATCAGTACCTATGGGGAAGGAAATTTGTGATCAAAACTGATCACATACCTTTGAAATATTTGCTTGAACAAAGACTTTACACTGATGCTCAACATCTATGGCTTATAAAGTTGCATGCTTATCAGTTTGAGGTTGAGCATAAGAAGGGATGTAACAATAAGGCAGCAGATGGGCTCTCCAGACAGTTTGAAGAAGCTACGGAGGAAGATTCTAATGGATCACTCTTGGCCATTACTTTTATCAAACCTGCTTGGCTTCAACAGGTGAAAAACCTTGTTCTTACTATGATGAGATCAAGTCTCAGTTTGAATCGGGGCTCAATGCACATGTGGGGTTTGTAGTAGGGGTATATTATTACAAAGGAAGGGTTCTGTTGAGCCTTTCTTCTTCTACTAAACACTTGTTTTTGGATGAAGTTCCCTCAACTCCGCAGGGAGGGCATTTGAGAGTGGATAAATCTTGGCAGCAGCTTAAAAGAATTGTGTACTGGCAAGGAATGAAGCGAGATTTGAGGAACTTTATTAGATCCTGTGATATCTGCCAGCGTAATAAGTATTTGGGTACTTCTCCAGCTAGGTTTCTCCAACCCTTGACTATACCCGACAACATATGTGAAGACATTAGTATGGATTTTATTGAATCCGTATAATAGTTACTACACAATATAAAGTCATAATGCCTTAGTATAAAGAAGACACTCAAAAATTATACCACCACAATGTATCATCGTATAAACAAGTTGAGGGACTTTGAGAGTGAGAAGTAGCTACAAATTAAACAAGCTTGTGGAGAATCCAGATCAGCCAGGTTCACTTTGGCTTTCTTAGCTGCAGGCAACACTACTGTCACATAATGAACATAGAAAATAAAGGATTCGATCAACTTAATAATGTCAGAATTCTTTTTGGCAAAAATATTATTAGTTATTTCTTGCCATATCAGATGTACAATGGCCATCATAGGTTACCACTAAACTAATTAAATAAATATCTGCTACCTCAAACAAGGCATCAAAGTCATTAAATACAATCAAGAGCAACATACGAACAAGCATATCAAAGAAGTTCTGTCATGCCCCGCTTCCCAAAAAGAATACGGAATACAGATACGTGACGAAGCCCTGCGAATGATTTTCATCATCCATAAGCTATTCAGGAATCTTTACAATATCTCACAAAATAATCAGAGTCGGAAGCAAAAGAATCAACCACACATGCATAATTGCATTAATAAACCAACAGAATTTACTTGAGAAAAATGTATTAATCTCAAATAAATAGATCTGAACAAGTCAAAAATCCTGGGTCATACTGTCCAAACACAAAGAATCCAAGTAACAGATACATTGTTCAAAATGAGCAACAGGAAATAAATGAAGATAACAAAAGCTCCGGCCAACTAGAACTTTAGATCACATACTCCATCGGGCAGCTGATCACCAAAATCTACAATTGATAATTGCAGGAGAAGGAAAGAGAAAATAAGTACCCGTTAATTGTAAGTTACGGGCCACTTATAATGTAGGATACAAGCACATGGAAAGCTAGAAAATAATATGGAATAATGCATCAACAATGATAACTAGCATGAATCAGTAAAACGAAGTCAGCTAGCATGGTATACTAACAGTACAAATGAATGTGTCAAGTATAGTGTCATATGGCAACTAACAGTGTCCAGTAATAGTAAGCTCAGTATATCAGTGTAACAGTATAACAATATCAGTCTAACAGTTTCAGTCTAACAATATCAGTCTAACAGTATCAGTCTTATGTTCTTACAGTCTTGTGTGTATTACTAGCTAGGTAGCACTTCATGCGTCCCAAAAACATAACACATGGTTGCTACAACAAACAGTTTCGCTTTTAGATTTCATAGTGGACCATAATGGGGTAGTGTACTCAGATATCAGTAACAGTAGCAGTAGCATAGCAGTAAAGTAACAGTAACAGTAGTAGAAAAGTAACAGTAACAGTGGTAGTATGGAACACTAGTTTTCTTCCAAGTACACGTTTCCATATTTTCCACTACTAAATCTTCCCTTAAGAAATCCCGGCTTGGTTACTTTTATTATGGTCATCAAACATGCATGAATGTGTACAAAATAGTGTCAACTAACATGGCATAATCAGTATTAGGTTCAGGAAACCAAATAACCATGCATAGATGATATACAGTCACATAACAAGCAAAACAGTGTATGTTCATATTCAGGACAGTATGACAGTACAATACTAAAATAGTGATTCCCGTTACTACAGAAAATCAAATATGAATCTGTCAAAGAATTTAGAGAATAGACTTCCACAAGAATCCAGCAATTATATATAAGCCATATAGTATTTCACAAAATCATAACTCAAAACTGATTTGAATCCAGAGAACACGTTCAGCCAGAAATCAGTAAACCAAATTCTCAGTCAGAAAAACAGCATTAAAACTCCTCAAATAAATCCAGGAAAAATCTAGGGTAATCCCCTATATGTCTAGTATCAGAATATAGAGTTTAATAATATTCCAGTAAAATTAGTTTAGTCAACAAAAATCAGAAAATATCAAGAAACGATAGTTTGGCAAATCTGGAATTCCCAACACTACTGTACGAAAACTGTAATATTTCGCAAACCATGAGAAAAAAGCCAAATCCGTCAAAAGGAGATGAAAATAGACAAATTAAGCTAACTTTCATATTTCATAAATATTTTCCATACAGTAAAAGGAAATAGGGTGAAAATACGATTTTTTTATAGAACAGCGAGCAAAATACAGCAAGTATAGCTTTCATAAACAAGAATGAAATGGCGTATAAAACTCATCAATAAAATTCACCAAAATTCTGGGTAATCTCTAGATATATATAGATATACTGACCAAAGTTTCAGATCAAAATAATATGTGTAGCACAAGTATCAAAATAATCTAGTCGTCAACATCATCAAGAAACGAAATCTGGAATTGATCTACACCTCTGTAGTAAAACAGTCATATCTCACACATAAGAAAATAAAATTAAGCAAGGTCAGAGGGGTTAGAAAGAAGACAAATTCCTCTACAACTCATGTTTTATACTGAAATTAAGATTCTGACCTTAATATGGTCTAAATTACTGATCAAGACAGATTATCGACAAAACACAGAATTTTCTTTAGGAACAAAACCAACATGAATAACACGAAACTTGGTCGAAACATCACTGAACATGAATTATAGTCTACTAAGTATCCGAACAACATGAAATAGGGTATATAACATATTCACAACCATCACATCACATAGATCTCATCAAACACATAATTTCACCTAATTATCTCACATATATGAATAGATCAAGAACGGTCAAACCTAGTTGCTTTCATGTCGATTTTGTGTCGTGAGGCAACTATGGTCAATAGCACAATAGAGACAAAACCCATCAACATGCACACACATGAGTTGTCTCGAGAACCCAACTACACTATAAGCGGTATTTTTGACTTGTATCATACAAAGGAATTAGAGTACAAGTTACTTACCTGGAAGACGACAATGGAACGAAGCAAAGAGCAAGGATAACGGGAACGTATTCTTGGGCACAACTCAACGAACGAATCACGGAACACGATCGGACGACTGAGATCAAAGATCAAGATCAAAATCAGCAAGATTGGACGGCCCACTATCAAAGATGATCAAAGCCAAGATGAGATGATGATGGATGGTCCAGATTTGGTCCATCAATTCAGATCCCAAATCTGATGAGATCAAGATCAGATGATCAAGTGCAGATCAACGGCCAGGATTTTGCTCTCATGATCAAGATCCAACGGATGGCCAAGATCACCCCGATGGTGATGACCAAGATCAAATCAACAGATGGCTATGGATCAATCAAGATCAAGATCATAATCAAATGGATGGCCCACATCACATGATCAACACCCACTTAATCAAATAGTGATCAAACAGTAGCCACCAATACTGGTTAGCTCAACACAGCGGATGGCAGGGTGGCAGCCAGGGGACACGACTGCAGAGTGACGGCACAGGGGAACTACGACGCGTCAATGAGGGAACCCAGCACTCGGGGGAGTGCTATCTGCTGCTTCGACGGAGGACGGCACAGGCGGCAGAACACAAGGGAGAGGGGAGCACGACAGGGATGGAGAGGAGGAGAGCGGCATCGGGGTGCAGTCATCGAACTGCCGCTGGCACCGCGATTGGACGGAAGGGGGGTTGGGCTGACGACAAGCGGCTGCGTGGCTGTCTCGGGGTGAGACAGTGATGAGAGGTGCAGTCGCAACTGGCATTGTGGAGTTGCTGTGCCGCCACTGGTCGATGCAGGGAGGCTGCGCTTGACGTCGGGGATGAGGAGATGGATTGAGGTCAGAGGGGTGAATGGGGGCGGCTAGGAGGGGGAGCACAGCGGTGAGGTGGAGGGAGAGGTGCACCGGGGTGAGGAGAAGATGGCGGCTAGGGTTCAAAAATGGGGAAGATGAACAGGTTCTTGGTGGGTTATATAGGTGGGTTGAGTTTAGGGTTAAAGAGGTGAAGGTGATGGCTGGGGGGGAAACCAACGGGTTTCGGGTATAGGAGAGGATAGGGTAACGGGTTAATATATATAGGGGAATAGAAAATAGGGTTAGGGGTTGAAACGGGTTCTGGGTGTTTGGGTAATTGGGCTTGGGTTAGGCTTAAATGGGTAGTTGGGTTTAGGGTAGTAAAACAGGGTGTGGGTATTTATAATAAAAATCCAATAATAAATAGGGTATTAAATCCAATAAAATAATGGGTTTCGGGTTTTGGAAAAATAAAAATAATCAATAAAATATATAATTGGGATTTTATAGAAATACTAATAATAATAATAAAAATAATAACAATAACAATAATAATTATAAACATAATAATAATAATACTAATACTAATAATAACCGAAAACAAATAAAATTATTGATAGATTTTAATATAAGATCCAATAGTACATTTTAACAAAAATAGTTCGAAAGCAGAAAACTAATTTACAAAAATTTGAAATACCAAAAATACATAGAAAATACATTTTTATGAAAACAGGGGTTACAAGTTCATTAAAACAAAGATTTCCTGTCAAATCCTTGGTATCTGTTCTACTAGTGTTGATATGAAGAACATTAAAACTGTTATCAGTGCTAATTACACTAATGATAGTTACAAGCTGGATGGCATCGACTTATCCCGATCTACTAATTGTTGGAGTGAGTCAACACATTGTCCACCATTTGCTCCATGTTTCACTCCACCTTGTTCTCAACAAAACACTCCACCATTTCCTCCTCCACATTGTCCTCCACTCTACCATTCACTCCACTAATCTCTCCATCATTTTCTCCATTTCGTCCTCCAAGAGAATGTATAAATAGATGTAGATTTCATATGTTGTAACTAAGAAAGAGTGAAGAACAAAAGTGTCTCGTATTCATTCTTCTCTTCTATTAAATACAAATTCCATATTTTAACTTGGTATCAGAGCAAAGATTTGTAAAGAATTTGTCTCTTTATCTGATCAAGAGCATTTTACACCCAGAAGTTGGGATTTCAAGGGTTCTTTTCATCGCTGAACTTTCTGTGCGCAATTACAGAGAAACTATTTTCCCCGGAGCTACAAAACTCGGTTTGTGGAATTTCACACCTTGTTTCGAAGGCAAATCGACGAACTAAAACTTTCATTTAGAGTTCAGGACCATATTCTTTCATCTTCCAGGTTAAAATAGCCGTCAAAGTTTCTGACTTGGTGCTGTTGTTGCTGTTGTTTTCTACGTACAGTTGCAGAAAAACTGTTTCTCCTGGAGCTACAAAAATCGGTTCGTGGAGTTTCAACACTCATTTCGAAGTGACTTGATGACCTAAAACTTTCATTCAAAGATCGGGTCTAGATTCTTTCATCTTCCGGGTCAAAAAAGCTCTCCAAGTTTCTGACTGGGTGCTGTTGTTGCTGCAATTTTTTCTATTTCGTTGTTTCCGCTGCAATTTCTTCAAAAATGGGTATGGCTTTACATATGTCTGGCTTTGTTGGTTCTGATAATTGGGTTATTGATTCGTGTGTTTCGGATCATATGACTTACGACAAATCTTATTTAATGAATTTGTCTCCTCCACCAGTATCTAGTGTTTCTAATGCCAATGGTGAATCTTTTTAGTATTCAAAGTAGGGTCAATTCGTATTACCCTTACCTTAGAACTCCATAATGTTTTATATGTTCCTAATCTATCTTACCATTTAATATCCGTTCCACAATTGAATACTGAATCTCACTGCTCTGTAACCTTTTATACTATTTATGTCACTTTTCAGGATCTTCTAACCAGGGAGATAATCGGTCGGAGACATCTAAGGGGCAAGTTGTTCCATCTGGATCAAATGTATGTGGGGGAAAAACCAGGAGCACAATCCCGCGCCGTCTTGACTTCGAGTTCTGACAAGCTAATAGAGGTATGGTTGTGGCATCATCGTTTAGGGCATCCATCTCTTGGTGTTATGAAAATATCCATGCCTACTTTGTTTATTGGGGTAGATGAGTATGTTTTCCATTGTGAGACATGTGTTTTGGCAAAAATCATCATGCTACTTATTCTCCTAGTATTTCAAACAAAATTTTAATTCCTTTTGAATAATACATTATGATGTTAGGGGACCTTCTAAAGAACTTACTGTGTCGGGTATGCAATATTTTGTATTGTTTATTGATGATTGTACAAGGTTTTTATGGGTAGACCTTCTTAAAATCAAAGATGAAGTCTTTCATGCTTTCCAGGATTTTCGTACATGTATCCAAACACAATACAATAGCACCATTAAAGTTCTTTGTTCCGATAATTGGGGGGGGGGGGATATGTGAATCATGTTTTTAGAGAGTTATTCCTAACACATAGGACTGTCCACCAAACCACTTTTCCGCAAACACCTTAACAAAATGGGGTGCCTGAAAGAAAAAACCATCATCTTCTTGATATGAGTCATTCCATTCTTTTTAGTGCTAATATGCCTAAGTATCTCTGAGGGGATGTATTACAAGCTTCCACCCATCTAATCAATCATCTCCCAACTAGTGTTCTCCATGGTAAAATTCATTTTTTGGTCCTTGCATCGCATGTTTCCATACCATCCTTCAATTATCTTCCTGCCTGTGTCTTCGGTTGTGTTGTTTTTGTCCATATACCTAAGAACCAGAGGTCTAAGTTGGATGCCCGAGCAATTTAGTGTGTTTTTGTTAGCTATGGTGGCTATCAGAAGGAGTAAAAATGCTTCCATCCACCAACCCAAAAATATTATGTCACTATGGATGTGACATTCTATGAAGATATGGGCTATATTTTAGCCACTGACACCACTCTTCAGAGGGAGAGTTCATTTTTTGAAGAATGGTATCATGGTGAAGAAGATGAAGTGCAAGCGGAAGAAGGAATACACACAAGAAGTATTTTGACGGGTCGAATGGAAATTCTACTTTCTTTCCCCGAGGAAGAGGACAAGTTCCCAAGTATTACTCTTCTGCAATGCCTCCATTTCTTCCTCCATCGCCTTTGATCACTTCGGATTTCCTATTGCATCATGCACTTTGTTAGGTAGTGATATAGCTGATATTTGATTCACAAATGAAGCATATGCCTTAGACAATCTCTGGGTAGACACATAGTTAGCTACTGGATATTTTGATTTTGCATGAATAGTGAGTTCATACTTTTTAGTTGGCCACGAGTAGACCTGCTAGGCAATACATATTTTTCAACCCTAGACTCACTATCATCAGTGTGTGTACATGCCTCAGATGGATGATCTTCAGTACTAGGGAGTAGGGGTCAGGGGTAGGAGTGTGAGTGATGAATGAGGGGTCAGTAGTATCTTCAACAGCAATAGTCGACTGGTTGAGACTAGCAATTTGAATGATCGATTCATTCTCGGTTGAATCTGAATTTGGCATCTGGACGCCTGCAGCTTCTGTGTTTTGGTTTGATGTGAAGAATGCCTTCCTTCATGGTGAGTTGAATGAAGAGGTGTATATGGGTCTTCCTCCTGGATATGTAACTACTTCCTGTGGTAACTTTGTGTGAAGATTGCACAAATCATTGTATGGTCTCAAGCAGTCACCTCGTGCCTGGTTTGGGAGGTTTACACAATCCATGCTCAGGTTCGGATATAGACAAAGTAACTGAGATCATACTCTGTTTTTTAAGCATCAACAAGGGAAGGTAAGTATTCTGATTATATATGTTGATGGTATGGTGATTACTGGCAATGATACTATTGAGATTGGTAAGCTACAGTTACAGTTAACTTCTGAGTTTGAGATGAAAGACTTGGGTGACCTCAAATACTTCTTAAGAAGTGAGGTAGCCCGGGGGAGATAAGGAATCTTCTTGTGTCAATGGAAGTACATACTTGATCTGCTAACTGAAACATGTATGTTGGACTATAAACCTATTGATACTCTTATTGAGCAGAATCATCACCTAGTAGAGTACCAAGATCAGGTTCCTAATGATCGAGCTCGTTATTAGAGGTTAGTTGGGCGTTTGATTTATTTAGCTCATACTAAACCAGATATTACTTATGCAGTAATGTAGTCAGTCAATTTATGCATAATCCTGCTACAAGTCATATGGATGCTGTTGTGAGAATTTTAAGATATTTGAAGTCAGCCCAAGAAAGAAGAGTAATTTTTTTAGGCACGATAATATCCTAGATGTAACCCCTGTTTTCCCAAAAACGTATTTTTGTGTATTTTCTGTATTTAAAATTTTCACAAATTATTTTTTTTGGTTTTCAAATCCTTCTGCCAAATTGTATTATTGGATCTCCTATTAAAATCTGTTTTCGATCAATAACCTTTTTTATAAATATTTTCTATTGGATTTAATAATCCTAAAACCCTAATTCTATTCTTATTAGATTTTTAATACCCTTAAAACCCAAAACCCAATTACATACAACCTATTATAAAACCCAACCCAAATACCCATCTATCTTAACCCAATAACCCATTATACCTGTTAGCTACTTAACCCTACCCGTTTTATACCCTATACCCAAACCCTATATATCTTAACCCTCATCTGTTGACTCTATATTCTAAACCCTATACAGCCGCCCCCCTAGTTTCCTTTCGTCTCCTTCCTCGCTCACCCTCCCGCCTTCCTCATCCTCGAACCCATCCTCCCATTCTGCTCACCCTGTGACCCCCCCCCCCCCCCCCGTTGCACTGTTTCCCTCCCGAAGCCCCTGTCACGATCCCGGTGCTCCTCTCCACCCTCTCCCGTTCTCCCCTCCGGTGCTGCCTCCTGTGCCATGACCTCCCCAGTCACAGCGTGCCGCCCTGCCCTCGTGAGCAGCTAGCACCCTCCTACAGACCACGACGACCGCAGCACCAGTCGGCATCCCTGTCTCCCCTATGCTTTCTGCCTCCTCTCGATGACCGCCCTATGCCGCCATCAGCATGAGCGACAAAAACTTGTTGTTGGAAATCTAGAACCTAAATTAATAGATAAACTAGACACAAATTATAAAAACCTCGCAAGTGCACGAATCGAATCGTAGTAATAGCAAGGGTCGATCCCACAGAGATTGTAGACTTCAACTTACTAATCAATAAAACTAATAATAAATGATGAAGGGTTGTTGTAGAAATCTAAAAGAATTAAAAAGATTAAACTAAGAAAGATGAGTTTGGATCACAATATCTCTTGAATAGTTGGGTTGTTGATCTCCACCAATAGTTAGTAATGCTAAGTCACCTTCTGAAGTTACTTCCAATTACTCATGTTGTTCACTTCAAGGGCATGGTATCTACTCCTTAAAGTATTGTTTCCCTAAGCCAAGAATTAGGCATGGTATCTACTCTAATTCGTTTCTTTCCATAAGTATCTAGCAGGGTATCTACTAAGTTATACTTAGAGAAAACATAAAAACAGTGGAAACGAACAAACACTTAAAGTTCTAGAAATTGGTATCAGATCTAGATCCTCTAAGTTGATTGAACCAAGAACCCCTAAAGATTCCTTTGTTACAAATTATGGGCACGAGATTCGGTCGTCTCAATATGCTTCATATAACAGATTTAGATAAATAATAACATAAACTTGATATTCCCACGTGCTGTATGTCAGTCGACTGGCTCTCACCTCAGTCGACTGCTCTCAGACTTCAAGATCCAAGTTTGATGATCATTAATCTATGTCAATTCAACCAGATTCAATCAATAAGTAATTAGAAGATCTCAGAAGAATATAGCACTACATAACTACGGTTTCGATCTACCCAACTATGAAATTAGTTCCACATAATAATACTTTTATTGCTTAACAAGTTCAAATACATGATCAACATAAAAGAATAAAGAGAGAAGAAGAAATAAACTAATGGATTCCGACAATATGGTCGACTGTCTGTCACACAGTCGACTGCCTTCTGGTTGCTGGATCTTCTCTCTCCCTCTTCGGTGTTGATGGAGTGAAGCACAGGTTGATGACTTGATGGTTGGGAACTCTCTGATTAAGTTGCGTCCACGAGATATATCTGATTATCCGATGGAGTCGTTCTCTTCTGATATTTATAGAGTACGGCTGAGAATTAGGGTTTCCACTTTTTCAGGAAGGTCCTTCTTTATTTGATTTGATGATTAATATCTTTCTCTTTTCTCCTTTCTTTCCTTATCTGTTTACCACGTTCACTTGGAAACCCCCAGTCTCTAGATTTGATTTGCATAAATCTGGATTCAAATAGATGTGAAATTAGATGCAGGTGAATCTTTGAATATCTGATTTGTGTACTCCGCCGCCTATCAGTCGACTGTCCTTGGGAGTAAGTCGACTGTGTCGAGTCTTCAGTATTTTCATGATTCATCCGCCCAGTCGACTGATGTTTTGGGAACAGTCGACTTGGTCGAGCAGCTGTGTAAAACTTGATTTCCTCTGTCCAGTCGCCTGTTATCATGACCAGTCGACTGCCTCTTCAGTTTCCTGTGTATCATCCTGAATTTGCTTCGTTTTGCTGTTTATAGGCTGTTTCCTGCAGAGAAAGAGAAAAGAAGCATAAATACCACATATAGAGCTTTTAAATGTGCATTTACAATAAGATTATTGCTCTAAAATGTGAATAATATTGTGTTCATCAAATACCCCCACACTTAGCTTTTGCTTGTCCTCAAGCAAAAAGTGAATTTATGAACAAGGGAGTAATAATCAGAATAAGCTCAACCATCAAGATTTCTTATTATGTGGACATCAAAATGAAAAATATAAAACTACAAACAATTTCAGATAAAGTAGAATTAAACATACCCACTTTCTCTAGTGCAATTGTCTCTTCATAAATCCCAAACTTAGTCATATTTGTCATGCGATTAATGTAGTTATAGTATGCATCTACTCAGTCTGTGATTATCCCTTTTCTCTACTACAAATCCAGTAGCAAACTAGAGTTTTTTTTTTTTTTTTTTTTTCTTCTTAGTCTCTTCTCTAAAGATGTCACTTGTCTTTTGACGCGAATGCGAAACATTTGTGATGTATCCACCCGGTTACTCAACAAGTCACAAACATTAAAGTGCTTTGCATACTCATATTTCAAGTTGCCGTTTGACGTAAAGGTAAACATTGGTGATGAATACCCCTAGTTACTAAGCCCTCAAAACATTGGAGTAGACTGACTTTATTCAAATATATATACATATATTGTATCACTCGATTTACTTAAACTCGATTTAGGACTAGATCTAAAGGGAATAATTATCAGAAAAAGCATCACATTTTTTTATTATGTATAATCGCATGACTCACACAAATTTGTAAGAGATTATGAAACTCAACAATCCTAAAGTAAATAAGTATCCTTACTCTTACTTTATAAGAAATTGTTTATCCTAAAAAAAAGATTCAAAAGATTCCAAATATAACTAACTAATACCCCCACACTTAGATGGAACATTGTCCTCAATGTTCGCACAAAACATAAGATATAGGCATGTGTTACCATCTAGTAAGGAGAGACTAGAAATAAAAATAACTAAAACAAAAATAAAAATGAATAACTGAAAGGAAATAAAGGAAAGTGTAAATACTCCCCTGAAAAATTGGGTTGCCTCCCAATAAGCGCTGTGTTTCTTGTCTTCAGCTAGACTTGATGAGTTGTGCCATGTATTGAATGTCTCGCGGCTCACAACTCATCTTATTATAAGGTTTCCCCCCTCTGCCCATTCACCTAGAACGTTTGATTTGTCGTCAATGCTCCATGTGGGGGAAACCTGTGCAACATTTTATGGACCGTACCATCTTGACATTAGTTTATCAGCAATGGTCCATCTTAAAGCACCATTGTGATTTTGCAAGACTCCCTGCAGCCTTGCTTCTTTGTTCATCCTGAATTTTGCAGCAACTGTCACAGGTACTGTCTGGTTGTTCCCCAAATAATCAAGTAGTGGCCTCAGGTGTTCATGTAGTGGCTTTAGCTCCTCATCAGGTGTCCTAGGAGCAGTCGACTTGTCATGATCTTCAGTCGACTTGTATGTTTCATCAGTCGACTTGTCCTCTTCATAAGTCGACTTAACCTGTAGAACACAAGTGTTATCAGATACTAACTCTTCAAATACAGATGCAAGCTTACCTGGATAGGACTCTGGAGTTCCATGGTAAAGTACTGTCTCTGCAATCTTCCAGTCGTCGTATTCCATTTCAACTTGAGATAGTGGTGGAGGGTGCGCAATTGTTGCTTGTAATGGATCAACGCTATTTTCTTGAAACGTTTGGTCGCAATTTTCCGGAACCACGTCAACTTTATAACATTCATGATCATCGTGTGGAAATTGTGGTGCATCAACCATTGTAAACTCAGTCTCTTGTTCTAGTGTTGTCCTTGATTGGAGCTGTTCTTGTCCTCTAGGGTTAGGTATGGTTTGTGATGGAAATTCTCCTGCCTTTCTTTCACTTAACTCCGTAGCAATTTGGCCAATTTGAAATTCCAATTTTTGAATGGCCTGTCTTTGTTGATCACTGGTTTGTTGTTGCTGTTGGAGTAGTTGAAGAATGGTGAATTCGAAATTTAACTTCTCCTGTTCTTGTGCTGGCTCATCATACCCATTCCCGCCTTGGAATTGCTGCGTATGCCCTGGTACAAATTGATTGTCTTGATGGTTTTGCCACCCTGGGTTATACGTGTTTGAAAAAAAATTGTTCTGGGTCGGGTACATTCCCTGTTCTTCGTAGTTTGTGTGCTCCTGATCTGCGAAAGAAAACATGGGACATGAATTAGTTGTATGGTTAGATTGAAAACAAATTGCACAAATGTCTTTTGGTTGGTTTTTTACACCACCCATCGTTGAATTCACAAGCATATCAATCTTTTTGTTCATGGTTTCCATTTCGAATTGCATGTTATTATTATGAGAAATTTCGAATACTCCCTGTTTTCTTGAGATGCTCTTTCTTGTTGAGAATTGTTGTGAGTTCTCGCTGAGTTCTTCAAATAGCTCTAAGGCCTCCTCAGCACTCTTCCTCATCAACATTCCATTGCATGCTGAATCAACAATTGCTTTGTTAGTGTAATTTAAACCCTCATAGAATGATTGTACCTGGTCATCCTTAGGTATGTTATGCGTAGGACACTTGAAAAGCTTGTTTTTGAAGTCCTTCCACGCCTCGAATAATAAATCGCCATCTTTTTGTTGGAAAAGTAGAATTTCCCGTTTTAGTTGTCTGGTTTTCTGGGCTGGAAAGAACTCTTTCAAGAATTTTGTTGCCAATTGCTCCCATGATTGAATTGATCCTGGTTCCAAGGAATTATACCACAACTTAGCATTAAGTTTTAAAGAAAAAGGAAACAAGATTAACCTGATTTGTTCAGAGGTAAGCCCTTGGACGCTTTGTGTCCTGCAAAGATCAAAGAAGTTTTGCAGATGTAGATGCGGATCTTCGTCTGTTCTACCAAAGAAGTGGGGCACCATGCTGAGTAATTGAGGTGATAGATGCATATTCCCTGTGACTTTGGGTTGAAAAGCTATGCAAGAAGGATTCTCAATATTCTTAGGAATGAATTTGTCTTGCATTGGTACTCGGTTTAAAAAATTTTCACCCATTGTTGCTTGTTGGAAAAATCCTCTGGACAGTCGACTGATCCTCGGGACAGTCGACTGGTCTGCACCTGTACAATAGCTTCTGTACAGTCGACTTGTCTGTGGGACAGTCGACTGATCTAGTTCTGTGCAAAGTTTAACCTGAAAGAAAGTTCAAGAAAAAGAAAAAGAAGAAATAAAATAGAATAAAAAGAAAAAGATTTTACTGATTTGTAAGTCAAAATACTAAACAATCCCCGGCAGCGGCGCCAAAAACTTGTTGTTGGAAATCTAGTACCTAAATTAATAGATAAACTAGACACAAATTATAAAAACCTCGCAAGTGCACGAATTGAATCGTAGTAATAGCAAGGGTCGATCCCACAGAGATTGTAGACTTCAACTTACTAATCAATAAAACTAATAATAAATGATGAAGGGTTGTTGTAGAAATCTAAAAGAATTAAAAAGATTAAACTAAGAAAGATGAGTTTGGATCACAATATCTCTTGAATAGTTGGGTTGTTGATCTCCACCAATAGTTAGTAATGCTAAGTCACCTTCTGAAGTTACTTCCAATTACTCATGTTGTTCACTTCAAGGGCATGGTATCTACTCCTTAAAGTATTGTTTCCCTAAGCCAAGAATTAGGCATGGTATCTACTCTAATTCGTTTCTTTCCATAAGTATCTAGCAGGGTATCTACTAAGTTATACTTAGAGAAAACATAAAAACAGTGGAAACGAACAAACACTTAAAGTTCTAGAAATTGGTATCAGATCTAGATCCTCTAAGTTGATTGAACCAAGAACCCCTAAAGATTCCTTTGTTACAAATTATGGGCACGAGATTCGGTCGTCTCAATATGCTTCATATAACAGATTTAGATAAATAATAACATAAACTTGATATTCCCACGTGCTGTATGTCAGTCGACTGGCTCTCACCTCAGTCGACTGCTCTCAGACTTCAAGATCCAAGTTTGATGATCATTAATCTATGTCAATTCAACCAGATTCAATCAATAAGTAATTAGAAGATCTCAGAAGAATATAGCACTACATAACTACGGTTTCGATCTACCCAACTATGAAATTAGTTCCACATAATAATACTTTTATTGCTTAACAAGTTCAAATACATGATCAACATAAAAGAATAAAGAGAGAAGAAGAAATAAACTAATGGATTCCGGCAATATGGTCGACTGTCTGTCACACAGTCGACTGCCTTCTGGTTGCTGGATCTTCTCTCTCCCTCTTCGGTGTTGATGGAGTGAAGCACGGGTTGATGACTTGATGGTTGGGAACTCTCTGATTAAGTTGCGTCCACGAGATATATCTGATTATCCGATGGAGTCGTTCTCTTCTGATATTTATAGAGTACGGCTGAGAATTAGGGTTTCCACTTTTTCAGGAAGGTCCTTCTTTATTTGATTTGATGATTAATATCTTTCTCTTTTCTCCTTTCTTTCCTTATCTGTTTACCACGTTCACTTGGAAACCCCCAGTCTCTAGATTTGATTTGCATAAATCTGGATTCAAATAGATGTGAAATTAGATGCAGGTGAATCTTTGAATATCTGATTTGTGTACTCCGCCGCCTATCAGTCGACTGTCCTTGGGAGTAAGTCGACTGTGTCGAGTCTTCAGTATTTTCATGATTCATCCGCCCAGTCGACTGATGTTTTGGGAACAGTCGACTTGGTCGAGCAGCTGTGTAAAACTTGATTTCCTCTGTCCAGTCGCCTGTTATCATGACCAGTCGACTGCCTCTTCAGTTTCCTGTGTATCATCCTGAATTTGCTTCGTTTTGCTGTTTATAGGCTGTTTCCTGCAGAGAAAGAGAAAAGAAGCATAAATACCACATATAGAGCTTTTAAATGTGCATTTACAATAAGATTATTGCTCTAAAATGTGAATAATATTGTGTTCATCAAGCACGACCGGGTCGCTACCCCCTGGTCACTGCCGCCTGCCTCGTACTGTCCTCGTAATGCTGCGCCGCACCATCGCCGTGTCCCCTGGCCGCCAGCACCGCAGTGCGAACCCCTGTTGCCGGCAGTCCCTCTCCCGTCGTTGTCTCCTCCTCGCAGTGCACACCTGACCCCGACTGCCACTCCTCGTGTGCTCACTGTTTGGTCATGTGGGTTGCTGTTTATATTGGTTTGATCATCTTTGTTGTGGGCCGTCGATGTCCTTTTGATCATGTTGGTTGTGGGCCGTCCATTTGATTGTGATCATGATCTCTTAATCTTGATCTTGATTGATTGATTCCTAGCCGTCCGTTGATTTGATCTTGATCATCACCATTGGGGTGATCTTGGCCGTCTGTTGGATCTTGATCATCATGCTTGATTGGATGTGGGCTGTCGATCTCCTCTTGATCATCCGATTAGATCCTAGCATCCGATCTCTTCTTGATCGTCACGATCATGATGATCATCAACTTCCTTTGATCACAACCATTCGATCGATCGATCTTGATCTTCATCATTATCTTCATCATCAGGGATATTTGGCCATTCGATCTGATCCGATCATCTTGATCTTGATCTTCGATCTCAGCCGTCTGGTTATGTTCGTGATTGTAATACCCTGATTTTTCAATTAATGAAAAATTATTTATTTTGCACGTGTTGTGCACGTGCAATATTTTGTTTGAATTATTTTATCATAATGTGTATAATTATTTAATATATTTTTCTCAAATTATTTTAGTACAAAAGCCTTTCTTTAAAAGCCTTCTTTGATTTAATTAAAAAGCCTTTTCTTTAAAAGCCCAAAAGTATTTTATTCTATTTTTTATATTTTTTTAAACTAGTTTTGGCCCACAAAGAAAGCCCATGAATTAAGTTATTTTAATTAAACTTGTCATGTAGAAGACTTTTTTTAACAAATATATTTTTATACAATTTTAGAATGTACAAATTTGGCCTAGTTGCATGCACGTGCACTACACGTACACGTGCATTGCACACTTCATGCTTGGGGCCGGGTAGCATTCTTTTGGAGGGAAATTTGGATTTTTGGGTGTGGAGAACATGGGGGTAGTTTCAAGGAGGTGGGTAGTTTTTCTAACTCCTACTTTGATCTAAGCCCTTCATTTTACAACCACCAAGACAATCTTGGCCCTCCATTTCACTCATCTTTGAGTATAAATACCCCCCTTCTCATGGCTAATTTTTCATATGCAAAGTATAATTTCTAAAGCTATAGTATTATAATTGTGTGAGTTATAAAAGATAAGAGAGTGTGTGGTTTCTTGTGGTTGCTTGGAGTGGCCGGCATCAAGGATTGGGAAGCATTCGGCTTGGGAAGCATTCGGCTAGGACTTGGAAGCTTGGAGTGGTGCACTCTTTTGGCTAGGAGGAGGTGTTCTTATCTACTAGGACTTGTTGCCTTTTGTGTTTCTCTCCATTAAGGTGGGTAAAATATTTCATATTTCTCATGTAGGATCCATGCTAATTTTATTGTCAACACTATACATGGAAAATACTAATAAGAGTCCACTCTAATTAAAAAGTTAGTATATGAATGGATTGGAATGATGTGATTAATTTGTATGTGAAATTCTAGTATGAAATTAAACTATATGTAGCACTTTCTATGATTGTTAGTTTAATTGAATAATGATGGAATATGGCTAGTTTGATGTGTGAAAATCTCCATTAATTGCTTGTAAATTGTATGGTTGAAACATGACAATTGATTAAGATAATGACACTATGAAATTTGAATAGAAAGTATATTGAATGCTTGAGTGATGAGTATGCTAAATTCATGAGTAGAAGTGGCATGAATGAACCAATTAAATTACTTGTTGTCATCAAAATAGAAATACCCAAAACTTAGTAATTTTTGAGTTTGACCTATTCATATGCTACATGAATCCTTTTGCTAATATGAGTATGGGAAAATCCAAAGATGTATGTGGTGTGAATATAGGTTAATAAACAGTAAATTATCATAGGAAACTTGGGAATAAAAGAGATTAGAAGACCAATTGATTTTTTTCAATGTCGAAAATAAAAGATATGGTAGTTTTAATGAACAAATTATTAGTTTGGGTGGAAAAATTATGTTTTTAGTACAAAAATTATTTTATACTTACTGTTATGAAGATCAGTCAAGGGAGATTAAATCTGGAATTTTTCAGTGGGTTGTATAAAGGCAATATGAACTAAATTGATTTGAACATCGAGTTGCTTTCTAAAACAGTGCGAATATGAAACATATAGACTTTAACTCAGTACTGTGACAACCTGAGCCAGTGGCTCAGGCGGTCTTCGACTGCGTTCGGTTTCCCTGAGCGGCGCGGTTCGAAACCCGGCCTTCACCATCTTTTTACCCAAACTGTGTATATATGTATATAGGACTGCGAACTGATAGCACATACACCTATTTCGCCCTCTTCTAATCGCTAGCACATGTTGGCCTGTTGGCGGGTGCTCTGGGCTCCTTCTCTACCGTGCTGGGTTCGAATCCTCCCTTTAGCACTTTATAAAAATATTTTTTTTGGGAGATTGTGATGTCCAAAAAATGTGAGAAAAATATGGTAATTTTCATAAAAATACAAGGAATTTTATGGGATTGGTTTGGGTATTATTTGAAGAAAATATAATGTAGTTTGTGAACAAATAGTATAATTGAAGCTATGGTTCTAAGACCCATACTTATGGAAATTTTCAGTTTGTAAAGATATATTGAAATGGATTTATTAGAAAGTAATTGACAAAAAGAATTTTGTGGTGTGACATGATGTTATTAATTCTCACTCGAGGATATTGTGTAAAATGTGAAGTATGAGTGTTTAATTATGAAGTGCATGAGTCCATTGTATAATATTGGAATTTAGAAGTCATGTTGATGAAATTGTTGGCCATGAATATGAATTTTTATGAGTTATAAGTATTTACTATGGACTTGTGAACAAAGTATAATCATGAATAAGAAAGAATATGAAGATGTGACATGGAAGTTGTCATGAGTTAAAGATTGTGAAATGAAATTTGAAATAGAGTAGCTAAGTCTCCCCGGCACCGAGAAATGAAATAAAATGAAATTAGACCAAGGTTGGTCGTGAAGAAATGAATGAATAAGTCCGGTTGATGGAGAGGCTAACTCTAGAGATTAATTTTGTTCATGATTTTTAATAAAACTAAGGACTAGTGCATAGTGAAGACGTGATGAAAGTAAGAGAAAAACACTGAGTATGAGGGCCCTGGGTAGCGGCGAGAGCGTATCCCAGGAATTCCCATGACGAGTCTAGGTGAGGATACTGTTCCAGAGTACCGTCCCAGTGGCGACGCTCGTGGGATGTTTGAAGACTACGGGTGGTGTCATGTTTATGGTGAGAGCGTATCCCAGGAATTCCCATGATGCGTCTGGGTGAGGATACTACTCCAGAGTGCCTAAACATGAGTTCGTAGGTCAGATAACATCTAGGATACTTACCGTAATTACAGTAGTAGATTAGATCATAACGGGGGATTGAACCCTACAAAGATGAAGAACGAATAAGGGCTTGCCCTCGGACCTATGTAGTATGGGATGCATAGAATCCGAACAAGTGTGCATTAGTGTCATGTAACATAATTAACTGCATTAAGGACTAAGTGTACAATCACAATACGACATCAATAGGGTAGTCCCTTTAGTTTAAAATGTGACAAGTTTGTGGTTGCTAAATATGAAATGTTAAGTTATACTTTTTTCCGGCATAGAGAGGATGGCCGTGTATAATGATCGTCGGTTGAATAAACTGACGTACCCACAGTCTGACATGCAGGTAAATGTTATGCTAAAGATTAAAGAAGATTTGGATGCTTAAAGATTATATCAAGCTGTTGTACTTGTATTTAATTGTTGTATTTTACTTCCGCTGTGCAAAAGAAAGATGTAATTATGATGTAATCTCTGATGTATGATGAAAAGTTTTAATTTTCCTGTAAAAGTGTACTAAGAAAGTGAAAAGATCCTGTAGAACATCTCGAATTCAGTGTAATTGGGATTCGGGGCGTTACAGTGATCATCGTTTTCATCGTGCTTGCAATCATTTGTTCGTGGCGTTGTGTTCATGCCCTGGGAATTCGTTCCTGTTATTCTTGCTTTTGCATCGTTCCCGTCATCGTCTCTCAGGCAAGTAACTTGTATTAAATTCTTTTGTAAATACAAGTACTAAATACCGCTTATAGTGTAGTTGGGTTCTAGAGACAATTTGTTTGTGAATCCCCTTGTTGATATTGTCTACCTCACGACATACATGACATGATATAACCTATGATTGATCATATCTTGTTGCATATATGCGTGTCATTCATGTGAGATCTTGTGCTCGTTCGTGTTATTCGTGTTAGACTTATTGTAGACTTGTGAAATACCCTATATCATGTTACTTGGACATCTAGTACACTATATTTCATGTTTGGTCATATTCTGGTTGAATTCTATGTGAACTAGTGGATTTTGTGCATATGCGATATTTTCAGTTTTGCTGGTTTTTCAGTTTTGATCAATATTTTAGACTCTATTAAGATCTGTGTTTGAAAATATATTGTGAACATGATTTGTAGAGAATTCTTTCTATTTTCCAACCTTTTTGATGGATCTCAGTTTCGTTTTACGGTTTGTGAGTTATGTCTATTTTACTACAGTAGTGTCGAAAGATTTCCAGATTTCGTTTTCTATGAATTCTGAGGGGTAATTTATTTTTATTCGGGAATTAAAATTGTTATTTTGATCTGAAATTTTGCTCAGTTTTTCTAGACCTGATTGGGATTAACCCAGAATTTTGTTGAATTTATTTAAGGAGTTTTACAAACCTTTTATGCCTGCAAATAAAGATTTTACATGTAGAATTTTACTACTGTTCAGTAAAGAACTTGATTTTCGACCTATTTCTACTTGCTGTTTCGAAATTATTTCTGAATATGAAAGTTAGTTTACCGTATCTATTTTCTTACCCTTTTGGCGGATTTGGATTTTGCTTTATGGTTTGCGAGATATTGCTATTTTTGTACTATGGTGTTCGAAATTCCAGATTTACAAAACTACTACACCTTGATGTTTTCTTATTTTACTTGACTACTCTATTTATATTGAAAAATTGTGAAGCTTGATTTTCTGGTACTATACATATAGGGGAGTACCCCAGATTTTTCTTGGATTTAATGTACGAGTTTTCATACTGTTTTCCTGTTCTTGAATATAATCTTCTGATTTCTGGCTGAACGTGTTTTCTGGATTCAAATTAGTTTTGAGTTATGTTTTTGTGAAATACTATATGACTTATATATGTTCGCTAGATTCGGCCGGAAGTCTATTTCTAGACCTTCCAACGGTTTTAGGTTTGCATTTTTATAACAATGGGAATCTCAGTTTTACTACAGTTTGCTCTTGCTGTCCTGAACTAAAAATTTGGTTATTTTATCGTTTTTCGTGTTATTTTTCACTCGTACGTGTTTATCTTAAAACTTGAACTTGTTACTTGATTATACCATGATATACTTGGCTTGTTTCGTAACACATACATACTTGTTTGACATTAATAATAAAATAACCAAGCCGGGGTTTAAAGGGATAGATCTAATAGTGAATAATTCAGAAACGTGTACTCGAAAGAGAATCTATTGATTTTATGTGATACTTGGCTTGATACTTGAGACTTGGCTTGATACTTGTTACTTGAGGCTTGATATTTCACTACTTGAGACTTAGCCTGATATTTGTTACTTGAGGCTTGATATTTCACTACTTGAGGCTTGATATTTCACTTGGCTTGATACTTCACTCTTGAGGCTTGTTTACTTGATACTTGAGGCTTGATTCTTGATACTTGATTTCTTAAGGCCTGTCCCTGAGTACACTGCCCTATATGATCCACTATGAAATCTAAAACGAAATTGCATTGACTATAGCAGCCATGTAGTAAAAGTATGGATGCATGAAGTGGTACATAGACAGTAATAATACAACAATTGAACATGATCACTTAACACTTGATACTTGATTACTTGAACATGATTACCTAACACTTGCTACTTGATACTTGTATTTGACTACTTGACACTCGTTACTTGTTACTTAATTTCGTGATACTTGATTCGTGATACTTATTACTTGTTTACATGATACCTGTTCGCTTGAGACTTGATACATGCCACTTGCACTTGTTCATCTTGCCATGCTAGTATTCTATTTTGTTATCATGCTTATTCCATGCTATTTGTTAGTTTTCCCAATGTACTTGTATCCTGCATTACAAGTGGTCCGTGTTGGTGATATGAGTTACTAGTGCTGGAGTTCATTTCCATTTATTATTATTATTATTTCCTGTTATTGCTTGAACAATTGTATCTTGTACTTGGATTATTTGTATTTGGGCAATGTGACCCAAGATTTTGACTTATTCAGATCTGGATTATTTGAGATTAATATATTTTGATTTCAAGTATTTTTGTTGGTATTTTGGTTCATATGTGCATACTTGGTTGATTCTTTTGCTTCCGACTCTGGTTATTCTTGTGAAATATTGTAAAGATTCTTGAACAGCTTATGGATGATGAAAATCATTCGCTGGGCTTAGTCACATATCCGTATTCTGTATTCACTTTTGGGAAGCGGGGCGTGACACTAAAGGTGTGTGGTTTTACAGATGCAGATTGGGCTGGTTGTATCACAGATAGAAGATCGACATCTGGTTATTTCACCTTTATAGGAGATAATCTTGTGACATGGAAGAGTAAAAAGCAGAAGGTTGTAGTAAGGTCAAGTGTTGAGGCTGAGTACAGAGGTATGGCTCGAGGGGTTTGTGCTCATGGGGTTTGTGAACTTTTGTGGTCAAGAAATCTCTTACAAGATTTGGGATTTGAACTTAAAGATGCAATACAGTTATACTACGACAATCAGGCAGCTATTAAGATATCACAAAATCTAGTGCAACATGATCGAACTAAGCATGTGGAGGTTTATCATCATTTCATAAGGGAAAAGCTAGATGCACAACTTATTAGCTTTCCTTTTGTTCCTACTGATGAGTAGCTGATAGATATTCTTACAAAAAGTATTTCAAAGAAGGCCTTTGATGACTCACTGGGCAAGTTGGGCATGGTTGATGTTTATGCTCCAACTTGAGGGGGAGTGTTGAAGTGAGTCAACACATTGTCCACCATTTGCTCCATGTTTCACTCCACCTTGTTCTCCACAAAACACTCCACCAATTTCCTCCTCCACATTGTCCTCCACTCCACCATTCACTCCACTAATCTCTCCATCATTTCCTCCATCTTCTCCAAGATAATGTATAAATAGATGTAGATTTCATATGTTGTAACTAAGAACAAGTGAAGAACAAAAGTGTCCATTGTATTCATTCTTCTCTTCCATTAAATACAAATTCCATATTTTAACTCTAATTCTATCTATGCTTTCTTATATACGATTATCCATTTTATAAGAAACAATAAGCATTCTCGAGAGGGACATTTTTTATTTTTGGACACTACCATTTTGGTGAATCAAGCTCAATTTTGAATTGATTCATATAACTTCCTTACTGATGCTGCTTGATTTAAGTGGTGAGAGCAACATGTGTGAGTTCTTGTAATTTGTGAAGCGGAAAGGGACAGATCTTAACTGCAGATCTTGGTCGGCTTCGGCGGTTCAGATGGACGAGGCCGCTGGTGGCCGGTTGGCCGAGGTACCTGCAAAAGAACTAGAAACACCGGGAAAGATCCCTGGCGACAGGCTCTCCGACGATCTAGTCAGTCACTGAAAAAGAGAATGAGCAGCTAGGGTTCAGGTGGAGAAATATTGATTACCTTTAAAAGTGAGGAGGGGGCCTGGTATTTATAGGCAGGGACAAACGGGTCTGAATCTTCAATGGGCCGGATTGGACCCATTTTCCTATGGGCCTGGAGTTACAGATGGCCCATTGGACCAGTTGACCTGATGATCTGGAGCGCGCGGATCCTAAGGAGAACAGATGGTCCAGATGCTTCTTGCTGTTTTTTACCCCTAGATAGGCCCCCCACTCCTGAAGGGTTGTTTGTATTAGCCATCGAGGAGTAGTCTGTCCTTATGAGAAGGTTGGCAGGGCGTGTTTGCAAAGATTTTGATAGCGTATTTTTAAAGTGCGCTAGGTGGTCAGATGTCGACCGTAACTAAGCACTTGAGCTCCGAGTGACCGCCTGGATCGGTCGAGATGACCACCGAGCATTGAACCGCAGGGGTCGGCGCCGTGGCTAGGGGCGGCAGCGAGCGTCGAGGCTAGGGGGTCAGCGTCGAGGGTCGAGCTCTATGCAATTTTGGTAAGAAAGCTACTCATGTGCTCGAGATCCATGCCGAGCATCGAGGCTAGGAGGTCAGCATCGAGCGTCGAGCTCTAAGCATTTTCGTGAGAAAGCTACTCCTGTACTCGAGATCAATGTCGAGCATCGAGGATAGGGGGTCATTTCCAAGTGTCGAGCTCCAAGCGCTTTTTGGTGAGAAAACCCATGTGCTCAAGATCCATACCGAGCATCGAGGCTAGGGGTTCGGCGTCGAGCATAAAGCTCTAAGCATTTTCATCAGAAAGCTACCTCTGTGCTCTAGATCAACATTGAGCGTCGAGCGTCGAGGCTAGGGGGTCAGTTCTGAGCATCGAGCTCCAAGGGCTTTTTGGTGAGAAAGGTATCCCTGTGCTCGAGATCTATGTCGAGCATCGAGGATAGGGGGTCGACGTCGAGCCTCAAGCTCTATGTAACTTTGGTGAGAAAGCTACCCATGTCCTCAAGATCCATGCCGAGCATCGAGGCTAGGGGGTCAGCGTCGAGCGTCGAGCTCTAAGCATTTTCGTGAGAAATCTACCCCTGTACTCGAGAACAATATCGAGCGTCGAGGGTAGGGGTCGGTTCCGAGCGTCGAGCTCCAAGCACTTTTTGGTGAGAAATCTACCCATGTGCTCGAGATCCATGCCGAGCATTGAGGCTAGGGGGTTGGCATCGAGCATCGAGCGTCGAGCTCTACGTGATTTTGGTGAGAAAGCTATCCCTGTGCTCGAGATCCATGCCGAGCGTCGAGACTAGGGGGTCGGCATGGAGCATCGAGCTCTATGCGTTTTCGGTGAGAAAGCTAACCCTGTGCTTAAGGTCCATGTCGAGCGTCAATACTCTGAGCGCATTTCGTATGTGAGAAAGCTACCCCGTGCTTGAGGTTCATGCCGAACGTCGAGGCCAGCGATCTAGAATGTTCTCGCTGGTGCAACGTCTGGCTCGAAGTGTTTGTCGAGCTCCGAAGGCATTACACTTGCGAAAAAACCCTTATATTGGGATAAGTAGTACCCCGTGTGAGCCATTCAGGTGGTGAGACGTGTGCTGTTGACGTCATTTTTGCAGAATTCGAGGAATCGCAGACTTTGCAAGAATCGAGGAGTCGCAGGGATCTATATATACACCCCCACCCCCCTTTTTCTTTTTTACTTTTGCTTTCTCTCACTTAATCTCAGAGCTTCTCTCTCTAGGTTCTTATTGTCACCGGCGATCAGTTTTCTGGTGATCTTTCCTAACTACGTCATACAGGTTAGTATTTTTAATATGTTGATGGTTCAGTCCGGTTCTACAGCCTCCACTTCGGGTCGGGATACAGGTACAGGCCTTTCTGACTCTTCTGCCTCTTAGGAAAGAGATGAGAATGTGTACTTTGTGAAACCGATCCACTCTCGAAAGCCATTTTTGGTAGAGTCTAGCGACGAGGAGGATGAAGCACTGGAAGACTCTGCCGAAGTGGTTAGTGATGAGGTGGAGGAGGTTGGAGAAGTCGACACATCGTCTAGGACCCCCGTGCTCGAGCCACTAGCCACACCTTCCCCCGAGAAGGCTCCCCAAATTCAAAAGAAGAGGATGAAGTGGACCATGCCTAGTAGTCCCGACGAGACGGTCCCACATCAAAGGATCGACGTTCCCTTCCTTTCGAAACCATCCTTGATTAGGATGTATCCGGACGATGTCGAAGACTTGGTCCGCTACGGAGTGCAGCCTTCATTGCCAGGCCGAGTAAAGATTAAGATGGATGCTACACCGACCATTTTGAAAGAGGACGACCTTCCAGTAATTCGTTCAAGCTACTTTATTGGGAAGGAGTATAAGTTGATGATCCCCAACGCTGCCTTTCGTCCTACTGATCCCTTAGCGCCTTGGTACTGCATCTTTTCGGTGGATGCGTTCACCTCGAGGTTGAGGCTACCGATCCACCCGTTTATCCTAGAGGTGCTCAACTGGGCCTCGCTATGTCCGATGCAGTATGGTCCAAATTCTTGGAAATAGATAGTGAGCTTCATTCTGCTATGCGAGGAGACTGGGGTAGCACTGAAGCTGAAAATCTTCTGAGCTATGCTAGGCATCAGCTTGTCTGGTGAATTTGAAGGAACTTTCTATGTGTTGCCTCGCACCGGGAGGAAAGTCCTGCACGACCATCCAGATTTAATAAAGAAGTGGAGAAGTACTTTATCGTGCGGAGCGACAAGCCTTGGGAAATTTTGACTAGGTGGAGTTTCTACAAGCCCAACTTCAAGGGCCCGAGGAAGAACGACCTGTCGGAAGAAGAGTGGTTGGACGTTGAGCTCCTCTGTAAGAGCAGCAGTATAAGTTGGCCGAAGGTGACAGAGAGTCATATGGCATGAATCAGACTGAGCCCTGCCCCTTCTCGTATGTCTTTCGTTTACTTTTTCTTAAGTAATTCTTCGTTTGTTCTCATTGCCCTTCCTTTGTGTTTTTGCAGACATGGACCCAACATCGATTGCCGAGAGGAGGGCCATGCTAAAGAATTAGAAAACCGAGCATTTCGAGAAGGGGAAGCGGATGAAGTCTTCTTCCCAACCGCCTTCTGAGGGTCCATCGGAGCCGACGGCCAAGAAGATAAAGGCTCGATCGACCCATGAGACCCCTGCCAGACCGAGCTCTAGTAGCCTAAAGGTTACGGAGGTCGTGCAGAGCAGGGTACCTGACTGTGCCGATGCCCAACAGATGGTTGGGGAAGTGGGGCTCCGGCCTTGGGCTCCCGACTGGGCTGTTCGTAAGGGGGACACCTTGAACGAGGGTCCCGTGGTGGTAGATTTCGTGGACAAGATGGCCACGCCGCGTGATCGGCACTGCATCAGTACTAATACCATTGAGTCGGCCTACATGAGGTCGACTCAGGCGAGTGTTCAGGTAAGCATTAACACCAATCTCGAGAATTCTTTTTCATGACCTTTCTTTTCTAAGTGCTTCCCCCTCGGCTGCAGGCATCCCTGTCTAGCGCTCAGGTGATGAGGCTACATCACCACGAGTTGAAGCAGGAGAGGAAGACCGCTCAATGTTATGAGCGAGAGATGAAAGATCTTAAGGTAATGCTGGAAGCGTCTTGCTCGCGAGAACAGGCTCTGTGGGCTGAGTTGGCATCGATGGCCGATGAGGGCCTCAGGAAGGAGGCCACACTCATGAAGGCCGTTGAGGTGGAGAAAGGGCTGCTCACATTGAAGGCTGAAGACATGGTCAATGAGGCCTAGAATGAGATGTACGATCGGGCACTGGGGTACGTCAAGCACTTCTTCCCAACCTTGGATCTCGAGGGGTTCGACTGCGATATGGACATCCCCAAACAACCGAAGACCCCTGGGGGCGACCCCCAGGACGAGGGGGAAGCTGAAGGCGGAGTGGTCGGAGTAGACCCCAATGTCGACGCTAATGTTGAGGGAGAGGTTGGCACTTCTCAGCAGTAGCTCTTTTCTCTGTCTCTTTTTTTTTCGAAAAAAATGTAGGCCACAACATTTTGTATGGTTATTTTGTTTATAACAGGAAGTTTTTTTCTCTCAGCCGAAGCTTTTTGACTTAGAACTTTGTTTGGATTTGTCCAAGTTTATGATATTCGAATTTATAACAAGCTTTTGAGGTTCGGTATGATATTTTTGTTTTGCCTCTGTCAGATGACTTCCCTTCTTGAGGTGGATCCTCATCGTGTGGAGGTGATAAGCCTCAAGAGCAAGGTCAAAGTCTTGGAATCTACCTTGGCGCGGTATCGCAAGGAGGCTCGGGACCGAGAGGCGGCTGTTCATTACTTTAGAAACAAGTCGAAGGAACTCAGCATAGAAGCTGCTCCTTGAAGAAGGTGTTAGTCGACTGCGACCTGGGAAGCGCCAGTCTCAGATTTTCCATGTTTAGCACTTCTGTCCGGCAGCCTTCCTCTGAGTCGTTCTTTCGCGAGGTTATCGTGGAGAAGGAGATAGAGATACAGCTTTATAAGGCCATGTTGGGAGTGTCAGGATCAAGATCTGCCTCTTTCAGTGATGCTCGCCCCTCAGGTGAAGCCTCGTCCCATGTCGAAGATTAAAGCACGCGAGGTTGGGCGACGCCTGCATCCACTCTGGCTACCCCCAAAAATTCTGGTGACAAGGTTGGGGAGCCAGTCGCTTGGTCGTGATTGAACTGGTTTGTTACAACCCGGAGACAGGGCTTGATGGGTCTTAGGTTGGTTGTGAGTGTTGTAATGAATCCTATTTGTACCAATGCCTCTCTGCATATTTGCAGTTGTGAATAAGTGAACAACTTTTCATAATGTTGAGCTCCTCTTTTCACTTCTTACCAGCTTTTCATAATTATTTAACTTAGTGTGCCGAGGGCCGAGGATGTAACGAATGTGGTGTTTCTCCTTGTGTGGTCGAAGTCCAAGCTGAGTGGTGAGGACTTGACAGATAGAGAAATTCATGAGAGATTGAGAAATCTATCGTGGGGTGCTCGCAGTCCGGGCTGAGAGGCAGGGACGTAGTGGACGTGGAGTTTTTCCATGTCTGGTCAAAGTCCAAGCCGAGCGATGAGGACTTGACAGAGGGAGGAACTCATGAAAGATTGAGAAATCTCTCGTGGGGTGCTTGCAGTCCGAGCCGAGAGTTCGGTACGTAGTGGACATGGAGTTTCTCCATGTGTGGTCGAAATCCAAGCCCGTGCGGCGAGGACTTGATTGATGGAGAAATTCGTCAGAGATTGAGAAATCTCTCGTAGAGTGCTCGCAGTCTGGGCCAAGAGGCGGGGACGCAGCGAACGTGGAGTTTCTCCATGTGTGGTCGAAGTCCAAGCCGAGCGGCGAAGAATTGACAGATGGCGGAATTCGAGACAAATTAAGAAATCTCTCGTGGGGTGCTTGCAGTCTGGGCCGAGAGTTGGGGACATAGCAGACGTGGAGTTTCTCTATGTGTGGTCAAAATCCAAGCTGAGTGGCAAGGACTGACAGATGGAGAAATTCATGAGAGATTGAGAAATCTATTGTGAGGTGCTCGCAGTCTGGGCCAAGAGGCAGGCACGTAGTGGAAGTTAGGTTTCTCCATGTGTGGTCGATGTCCAAGCCGAGAGACGAGGACTTGATAGATGGAGGAATTCATGAGAGATTGAGAAATCTCTCATGGGGTGCTCGCAGTTCGAGCTGAGAGTTAGGGATGTAACGGAGGTGGAGTTTCTCAATGTGTGGTCTAAATCCAAGCCGAGCAGCGAGGACTTGACAGATGGAGAAATTTGTGAGAGATTGGGAAATCTCTCATGGGGTGCTCGCAGTCCGGGCCGAGAGGCAGAGACATAGCAGACGTGGAGTTTCTCCATATGTGGTCGAAGTCCAAGCTGAGCGGCGAGGACTTGATACATGTAGGAATTCGTGACAGATTGAGAAATCTCTCGTGGGGTGCATGCAGTCCGGGCCGAGAGTCAGGGACGTAGCGGACATGGAATTTCTCCATGTGTGGTCCAAATCCAAGCCGAGCGGCGAGGACTTGACAGATGGAGAAATTCGTGAGAGATTGAGAAATCTCTCGTGGGGTGCTCGCAGTCCGAGCCAAGAGGCGGGGACGTAGCGAACATGGAGTTTCTCCATGTGTGATCGAAATCCAAGCCGAGCGGCAAGGACTTGACAGATGGAAAAATTTGTGAGAGATTGAGAAATCTTTCATAGGGTGCTTGTAATCTGGGCCGAGAGGAGGGGACATAGTAAACATGGAGTTTCTCCTTGTGTGGTCAAAATCCAAGCTGAGCTGCGAGGACTTGATAGATGGAGAAATTTGTGAGAGATTGAGAAATCTCTCGTGGGGTGCTCGCAGTCAGGGCTGAAAGGAGGGGACGTAGCGGACGTGGAGTTTCTCCATGTGTGGTCGAAGTCCAAGCCGAGCGGCGAGGACTTGAAAGATGGAGAAATTCGTGAAAGATTGAGAAATATCTCGTACACAACATATGATTTATTCACGCAAAAATCTCCATGTTTTTATTTTATTGCGATTACAAAATTATACGGCGTCTCATGCCGATTAGAGCAGTCGAGCCCCCTTAGATTTTTTCCTGGCACTTAAGAAGGTGCTCCGCATTCCAGGGCCTCTTAACCATCCTACCCCCAAGGTCTTCTAATCGGTAGGTGCCAGGACGTACCACTTTGGAGACCTTGTATGGCCCCTCCCAGTTGGGTGCGAGCTTGCCTCTGGCGGTGGGCTGGAAAATGGCTAGTTATCTGAGGACGAGGTCGCCCTCTTCAATGTTACTCAGACGGACCCTCTTGCTGTAAGTTCTTTCGATCCTCTGTTGGTAGATGACTCTTCTGATGTTGGCCCTTTCATGGATTTCCCCGACCAGATCTAGAATGGCTCGGAGGTCTGTCAAGTTAGAATTTCCATTGAAGCCCATGACCCGGGGCAATGGGAGTCTAATTTCTATGGGAATTACGGCCTCTACCCCATATGTAAGATTGAATAGGGATTCACCGGTGGGGATCCTTTTAGACGTCCGATACGACCACAAGACACTGGGCAATTCGTCGACCAGGTTACGACCACCAGGTTTTGAGCATGAACAATTCCCAAACCATGTTTTTAAATTGAAAAAGGCTTTATACAGTCTTAAACAAGCACCTCGTGCTTGGTATGATCGACCGAAGACTTTTCTTTTAGAAACAGGTTTTGAAATAGGTAAAGTAGATACTACTTTATTTATTAGGAGAATTAAGAATGATATTTTAATCATACAAATATATGTTGACGATATAATTTTTGGTTCTACTAACAGCAATCTATGTCAATAGTTTGCTAACACCATGAAAAACGAGTTTGAGATGAGTCACATGGGTGAACTCAATTATTTTCTTAGACTACAAATTAAGCAGTCACAAAATGGCATATTCATTAATCAAGAAAAATATGCAAAGAAATTACTCAAATGTTTTAACATGGATAGCACAAGTAGTAAGGCCACACCTATGGCTACTACCACTATCCTTGACAAAGATATATTAGGTAAGAGTGTCGATCAGAAACTCTATCGAGGTATGATAGGCTCACTCTTATATATAACTGCTAGTAGACCAGACATTATGTTCAGTGTATGTTTGTGTGCTAGAAATCAGTCAAGTCCTAAAAATCTCATTTGAAAGCTGTGAAGCGAATTTAAAGATATATTAAAGGCACATCTGATTATGGTTTATTCTATCCACGCACCGATAATTTTCAACTTTTGTCGTATAGTGATGCTGATTTTACCGGCAGTAAAACTGACCGCAAGAGCACTAGTGGGACATGTCACTTTTTGGGACATTCACTAGTCTCTTGGTGCAGTAAGAAGCAAAATTCGGTATCTCTATCTACTACGGAAGCTGAATATATCGCTGCAAGTTTGGCTTGTGCCCAAATTTTGTGGATGAAACAAACCCTATTAGATTATGGTATTTCTTTTGAAAGACCTTCAATAATGTGTGATAATACCAGTGCCATTAACTTATCTAAAAATCCGGTTCAATATTCACGTACGAAACATATTGATATTCGACATCATTTTCTACGTGATCATGTTTTAAAAGGAGACATTTCTTTAGACTTTATCTCTACTGATAAACAAGTAGCTGATATCTTTACCAAACCCCTTAAAGAGGACACCTTTATAACTTTAAGAAGAGAACTAGGGATTTGTGATTTTCTTGATATTTATTGAATTTTCTTTTTGTAAGTAGAATTACACATATTGTTCAGTCGACTTCCACATATTGTCTTCTCTAATTTTTTTTTTCTTTTCTTCTCTGGACAGTCGACTGAGATGTTCAACCAGCGGATTGACCAGTTGTGATAATTATATATGGATTTCTTTTTCTTTCGACTAAGTCGACTGCATACTAAGAACAGTCGACTGTCGCGACTCATTCTGTCTTCCAAATCGAATCGTTGCACAGTTTCTGAGATGTCTATTCATCTTTTGACTCGCCCTTGACCATTCTTGGTTGTTGATTTGATTCTATCTTTGATCTCAGCCGTTACCCTCTAGTTAAAACCCAAGTTCCTTTATCCACTTCGGCTCGATCATCTTCAGCTTCTAGCTCTTCTCGCCCCCAAGCTGATTTTGATGATCCACACAGTATTTATAATGCTGTTAACAATCTCATGGATCGTCAAGATGCTACTGAATCCCAAATTTCCCATCTGACTCATCTGTTCACTTCTCAATTTCCTCCTCCCTCTCAAGCTGACGAAGATGACGACGACGAAGACTGATGAGTTTTTACTTTTATTTACTATTTTTTTATTTCTTGTTGCACTTTAGTATTTTGGTATTTTGTACTAATTTTAAAGACTCAGTTGTTATGACTTAATTTTGTTTGCGTGTTATTTTATTTAAGTGAAATATTCTTTCTTCCCATATTTTGTCTTTTTTGTTGATGACAAAGGGGGAGAGAACTCTAGTATTAATCTCTATTGTTAATTCTCTATTGTTAATTTTATTAATCTCTATTGTTAATTTTTGTGATAATTTATGCATTCCTCTAGTTTTGTAAAAATATATGCATGATGTATTTTTGATAGGGGAGCATATGAATGCTTGTATTTTTCTATCTTCTTTTATTTCAGCTATTGTGTTGTCATCATCAAAAAGGGGGAGAATGTTGATTCTCGATTTTGATGATTACAACACAATGCAAAATGTGTCTGTGCTATGCTGTATATAATTGTAGGTTGTATCCAAAGTCATCATATATGATACACAAAGGCCTCAAAGCTAATTGATCAAGCAAGTCACAATATTCTAAAGGTGAACAAATGATCAAGCACAGATTCAGATAAAGACAAAGGCTAAAAGCTTCACTCAAGATTCAAGACCCAAGTCAAGACCAAAGTTTCATGTTATCTATTTGTGTGTCTTGTAAACATTGTAATTCCTTCTTTAATTGAGTCTTAGAATGATGTACAGCCTTGTCACACACACATACACACACATATAACTTTTTGTAACTGTGTGTTTACAAATCCAAAGGTCGAAACAGCTTGAACTAGATCAACTGTTGAGTACCAGTCGACTGCTTTTTAGAACCAGTCGACTGAGTCTGTACAAAACTACATGATCTTATTCAAACTCTGATCAGTCGACTCATAGAGGCAACCCAGTCGACTGTTCAAGTGATTTCGACAGTTTTCTAATTTCAAAAGCTGTTTTTCTAATTTAAAACTTTTATCCGTTATTTATCCATTGATTAAACGTTTATGAGTAACTGCTTTTAACGGCCAAGGATTCTAGTCTATAAATATAGCCTAAGAATCACCTTTAAAAAGTTCCAAGCATGTTTTTGAGAAAAATCTAAGTATTGTGCATTCAAGAGAAAAGCTTTCAAAACTCACTTAAGTCTTGGTTCTCTGTCTTAGTCCAGCATAACATTGAATTCGTTTTGGACTGAATTTAGAAGTCAACCATTTAGCCACGTACAATATCACAATCACAACAAGGCTATAGGTTGATTGTAAACAATTTATTGTTTTTTTTTTCCTTTCGGTTGGAGAGTAGGACTCTAGGGTGTAGAGTCAAGTTTGTCACTCTTGGTGGAAGAGTGAGTTGCTTTCTCTGGTTGAGAGAAAGGACTACGGGTTGGACAAGGTTGTTGTCTAAACGCCGTAGGGTATTCTTGTAATCTATTTCAAGAATAGTGGAAAATCTCAAGTGGGTTGCTTGGGGACTGGATGTAGGTCGGGAGGACAGAACTAGGATATATCGTGTGCACTCTGTGGTTGTATCTCTCTACTTGTATTTCAATTCTCTCAGTTTATATTTTTACTGTGAAACTTGTCTGGACAGTCAACTGTGTACTCTTATAAGTCGACTGGTCAGACTCGTACTACTCTGAATAATTTGTGTGACAAGTCGACTGTCTCATCTCTCAGTCGACTTCTCAGACTTCTTTAAAATACTTTTCTTTTGTCGCTTCAGTCGACTGGTTTATCCCTTCAAGTCGACAGAACAGAAGAAATTCTCAATTCCGTTTTTTAAATTTTTATAAAACACTATTCACCCCTGCTCTAGTGTTTCTTGTCTTGCCTACAGGATCCAACACTTGGTTTCAGAGCCTGGTTAAGTGCAATGGCAACTACTTCAAATGCAAATCAGTACCATGAAGGCCAATCTACACAAAGGCCACCTCTCTTCGATGGAACAAATTACAATTATTGGAAGTGTAGAATGAAGATCTACCTACAATCCATCAACTATGAAATATGGAACATGACGGAAACAGAGTACACCGCTCCTACTATTCCATATGCACAATGGAACGACGACATGAAGAACCAAACAATGAACAATGCAAAAGCAATGAATGCATTATTCTGTGCTCTCACAAAGGAGGAATTCAACCGTGTGTTGAATGCAACAACCGCACATCAAATCTGGCACACATTCGAGGTAACTCATGAACGAACGAACAAAGTGAAAGAATCTAAAATATCTATTCTTGTTCACAGGTTTGAAATGTTCCGCATGAAGGAGAATGAGAGTGTGTCCGAGATGATTACTAGATTTACAAACATTACAAACTCTTTTGTGGCACTTGGAAAGATATACACTCAAGCAGAGATGGTGAGAAAAGTACTCCGTGCACTTACCCCCGAATGGGAAAAGAAGACCACTGCCATAGAAGAGGCCAATGATTTATCACAACTTTCTCTTGAGAATCTTGTGGGAAATCTAATGGCTTATGAGGTACAAATTGAAGAACGCAAGAAGGATGCCAAACCACAACAGTCAAAGAAGAAAATATTAGCATTCAAAGCCATGTCAGACTCCGAAGATGAAGAAGAAGATGAGGAGGAGATGAGGAAAAGAAGACTCTGTAGCACTGTGAATCATCATGAGGGTCTTAAATCCCTCCATGTGATCAGCGATATCACTTTCCCCGTCATAGGTTTCGAATTGAGGGGGTCGGAAGTTCCTGGGGATAGATGCGTCCAGGATCCGAGCCGAGAAGGCAGGTCCGATAGGCTGGTGCCCCCGGTTGGATTGCCTACCTCCTTCGCCGATTCGGGCAATGCAATTCTCCATATCCAGCAGTCACTTAAGAACGTTGTCATCCTCCCTCACCGGTCGGATAGAGCCGTGCGACTAGCTATGCCGGTCTCATTCCTCGTGAGCATGATCATTGTGATGATGCTCTGTCATGGGGCCACCTCTGATGGCTTGCAAGACTTCATTCCGGAAATCCCAGAATTTGATCCGTATGACTGGGACCTGTTCGATACGACTTGCTGGTGGTCGACGCTTCTCTGGGAGTGGTTGGAACGTTGCTCTCGGCCCTGGTACATGTGAATGCTAGGGCTCGGAGCCTGGTGAGAGTGAACAGATCCTGCCCTCGAGCGTTCTATTTGTCCTCGCAGGTCCGTGTTACTGGGAACGGCTTGCCTATCCTCGAGTACTTGACGTTCAGAAGGCCTTCCGGCCGATCCCGAGGCATTCCGACCCCGACCAAAAATATCCTCGGGTCGGTGTCTTTGGGAACCTTGGGTGTTCGCATGGCCACCGAGCAATGATTGGGTGACTCAACCTGCTGCCCCCCCGGTGGGGGCTCTTCTCAACCTGGGGGACATTTGACAAGGAGGACACCGTAGGTGTCCGGGTTCTGGTGTTGGATCTGTAGCCGCATTCCCACAGACGGTGGAACCTGTGCTGCTTGATTTAAGTGGTGGGAGCAACAAGTGTGAGTTCTTGTAATTTGTGAAGCAGAAAGGGACAGATCTCAATCGCAGATCCTGGTCGGCTTTGACGGTTCGGATGGACAAGGCCACTGGTAGCCGGTCGGCCGAGGTACCTGCAAAAGGCCTAGAAACACCGGGAGGATCCCCGGCGACAGGCTCTCCGATGATCTAGTCAGTCACTAGAAAAGAGACTGAGCAGCTAGGGTTCTGGTGGAGAAATATTGATTACCTTTGAAAGTGAGGAAGGGGCCTGGTATTTATATGCATGGGCAAATGGGTCTGAAACTTCAATGGGCCGGTTTGGACCCGTTTGCTTGTGGGCCTGGAGTTGCAGACGGCCCGTTGGACCAGTTGACCTGATGATCTGGAGCGCGCGGATCCTAAGGATATCAGATGGTCCAGATGCGTCTTGCTGATTTTACCCCCATCACTTACTATTTCCAGAATGCCACTTTCCATGAGAAGAGAACATCTTATGCATACATGCCATTCACAAATTATACGTATATGAGTGGCATTAATAAAAAATCTTAACTTCATTTCTATAGCAGGTAAGATCTTAATTGTATGTTCCTCCAGTGTTGGTGAATCATGCCTTCAACTTTTAATTTGTGATACATTCTCATATCTTTAAGTAATTTATTGCATTTATTCCAATTAACTAACTAAAATGTCAAAGATGTATAGTTGAAGAGCATCATTAGTGTACCAGAGACCAAATGCAATAGTTCGGTACAACTCGTGCATAGCAAATTTGATGAAGATATTTCAAATATAGAGTAATAATAGGAGAACGGAGAAAGCTTCTATGGTTGCTTCTCATTATTTTCAGAATTTGATTAGTATACAAGATTTTCTAGAGGGACTAACAATAAGGGTAATAAGAGAAAGAATTAAGACATGAGCTGCAAATGCAGTGAAGCACGTCTGAACTGAATACATGATCGAGGTTAACTAATAGAATTAGAATATATTACACAGTACCTCGGAGATCTGGCTCATAAACATCTTCCTCAAGTGACAATTTTCAACATGTACCGAGATTTCCACATCCTATTCTCGGATGTGGAAGCTGCAAAGTAAAAAAACAAAACCTAAGTGAACACCTAATTGTGGAGAATAACTTAAAACTTTTAGAATACAGAACTATTAATGCAGATGCAAAATCAAAGATAGTAGATTGAATTTGAATTAGCTGAAATATCAATATACAAGTACGATGCAGAAGAAGCTTGTTAGTCAACAACAAAAGATGAATGCAAGTTAAGTGTTGGGATTGGGGCCAACGAATGGCCGTTGTCGTAGCAGAACTAAATAGAGCAATGAGAAAGTCGAATGAGATGAGACATATCAATTGAGCAAGCAAGTAGTTCCACCAATCCACCAAGAACTCTCTCTTTCTCGAGCCTCTCTTTGCAATGGAAAAAAGAATCTATGAAGTACTCCCTCTCGTATTGGAGGAGTTTACAATATATATAGAAGAATAGAGAGAAACCTAGGTTTAATCTTGATTCTCAGTCGTCCAATAAAACCTGGAAAAGAAGTAACTGAATAGGAGCCGTACGATCTAACTTGGAGTTGAAGATTGGGCTGAAACGACCTAACAAATCGAGGCCCAAAACGAACACAACGTCGCGGTTGGTCCACCGTCCAACAAGACAGGTGATCGTCCTCCTCTCGGCCAAACCCTGTGCAACTGCGGTCAGGTGTGCGGTCAGGGGGTGCGGTCGACCATAACTCTGCCTGCACTATTGCTGCTCTATTTTCATCTACTCTCTTCAACGCTTCGACCTCCGTGCTTCATCTTACCTTCTTCTAATCTGAACCACGAGTATTCAAGACATATTCCTAACAAACTCTACCTTGGATTGCATATGAGTGCTATCACATGATGTGATTATTCATCTCCAAACTCAAATAAATTTCACTTGCAAAAAAACTTAGACCAATAGCTTCTTCTTCTAGTTGAACTAATCTCTACCCAATCTCACTGATCCAGTGTAACCCCTTCAAGGGCACACCTCCGTAGATGTACTTATGGAGTTTCCAACCTCCGCACGAACTCCACCTACCCTTAGGCATTCTCCACCTCTCGACAATATTGGAACGTCGTAGTCTCGTCTCAATGATTCTATTTGTGGCAAACTAGATGAGATTGCGACGTGAAAAGAAGTAAAAACACCTGCGCAGGTATTTTGGATTCCCCAAAGCTTATAGAGATTTTTTTGGCTTGGCCCAACCACTCTCATACCTCTAATCACCTTACGACAACCCTGAAAAACAGACAAAACTCCACCTCGAGCTGTGTGCATACAGTCCCGTGCATCAATAGTTCCCAAGAAAATCAGATTCTTTTTCAGCAGAGGAATATGCAAAACATCCCTTAAAGTGAACATATTTAGACCTGGCATCTTCAACTCAACTGTCCCCTCACCTGCTACTTCACAAATCTCCTCAATTCCCGTTGTCACACAACGCCCTGTAGTAGACTTATAAGTAGGAAACAACTCTCTCTTGACGCAAATATAGGAAGAACTCCCTGATTCAAGAAACCAACTAGAATCCACTTCTAAAGAATTTGAAACAAGAAGACACGAATCGCTTGAATTAAAGGCACTAACAATATTAGCGGTTGAATTCCCATTTATTGCGCTATCATGATTTTGCAATTTTTAACCGTCTTTCTTGATATGCCCTAGCCACTTGCAATATCGGCAACGAATCAAATCCTTTTTGCATAGCACTTTGTCTTCCCCCTGAAGGACCATCCACTTCTAGACAACTTGTGGGAATAGACAATGATTTTTGAGTCTCCTTCCTAAGTTGATTTTTCTTCAATGCTTTGATTACACCATCTATCGAAATACTATCCTTGGTAGATCTGCTGTGTAGCATGGTAGTGATCAAAAGCTCGTACGAATCCAGCAGTGAATATATCAGGTTGAAAGCTTTATCTTCCTCACACATCCGCATTGGTTGCCTTAAGTTCAGATAATACCTTATTGAACTCTGTAATGTGGTCTTGGAGATCGGTACCTTTCTTCATAGATAAACGGAATAACTTTCTCTTCCAATGCATCCGTTCTAATAATGAGTTTTTTCCACAAACTTGCCGCAACAGTTTCTTCAAGAAATCTGCACTTGACCTCGTCCGCCAATAATAGTCGGATCAGACTTATGGCTCTTTTATGAATATCTTCCCAAATATCATCCTTCATATCAGTTGGCTTTTCTTTCTTCTAAACGGCTAACTGCAAACGTTCTTGAACAAGGAAATCATACATGTCAACCTTTCGAAGATTAAAATTGATCTTTCCATCGAACTGCTTGATCTTTGAAAGACTCTGACCTGTCATCTTAACAAAGGGACTCAGCAACCTGAAGCTCTAATACCATTTGTTGGGATTGGGGCGTCAACGAATGCCCGTTATCGAAGCGGAACTAAATAGAGCAATGAGGAAGTCGAAGTAGATGAGACAAATTAATTGAGCAAGCAAGTAGATCCACCAAGAACTATCTCTCTCTCGAGCCTCTCTTTGCAATGGAAAAAAGAATCTATGAAGTACTCCCTCTCATATTGGAGGAGTTTACAATATATAGAGAAGAATAGAGAGAAACCTAGGTCTAATCTTGATTCTCAGTCGTCCGATAAAATGTGGAAAATAAGTAACTGAATAGGAGCCGTACGATCTAAATTGGAGTTGAAGATTGGGCTGAAACGACCTAACAAATTGAGGCCCATAATGAACACAACGCCGCAGTCGGTCGACCGTCCAACAATACCGGCCGACCTCCTCTCGACCAAACCCTTGCAACTGCGGTCGGGTGTGTGGTCGGGGGGTGCGGTCGACCGCAACTTTGGACAGTCGGCTGTAACTCTGCCTGCACTATTGCTGCTCTGTTTTCTTCTACTCTCTTTGACGCTTCGACCTCTTCATCTTACATTTTTCTAATCTAAACTATGAGTATTCAAGACATATTCCTAACATTAAGTTTACCCACCTTTCTTCTAGTAACTTTGGGAAATCGCCAACAACGCAAGATTCTTGATCGAGGCTCCAATCTCCTGTGAATGCAAGATAAAAATATAGTCAGACATTCTAGAGTACTTTACATACATGAATTAAAAAAGAAAAAAGTAACTTTTAAATGAAAAGAAATGAAATTCATTATGGAAAACCAAATGATTTGGCATTCATATACAATTGGCATGAAAATGAACATCATTCAGTGTCCAAAGGTTTCACATACCTTGGTAGCCTTTAGACAAACTTTCTCCAGTTATAATAATGGAGATATTTCAGCTAAACACAATAATGAAAACTTGTGCCCATATGTAGATCAAGTAAAAACTAAAAGAGAGTAGAAAGAAAAAAACTGGAAACTGGAGTCTTCCTCTACTTACAGATTCTCTTGCTCAAGCTTTCAAGCTATTGAAACAACCTTGCATCTAGAAAACCCACCATGTTGTGCACTACCTTCTACTTGTTGAATTACATGTGCAAGAGAATTGCACAGTAGGAGCTAAAAGGAAACGCAAAAATGATTAAATTTTGAGTAGAGCAAAAGGTAAAGCAACAGTTATATTTCTCGAGAGGTTTAAATTCTGGTTTCATAAATATATCTACTACTATTAATGGGAGAGTTTGTCACTTTGTCGCTTTGAGTTTGTAACCAAACAAACAATTTTTAAATATTTTTTTGTCACAAATGAAATACATACGTTACACGTGTAAACTCTATTTATTAACACATGCATCACACATGTAAATCAAAGTTTTTTTACTTCACCAAACAAATAATTTTTAAATTTTTTGTCACAAAGCAAATACGTACGCCGCACGTGCAACTCAAATCTATTTCGTATCACATCACCGTATGTACAATTCAAGATTTTTTTTTCAAAAATTTTAAAAAATTGCATGCAGTGCCCGTTCAACTGCAATTTTTTTAAAGTTTAAGGCATTCATCATAAGTGCTGATTACTACCGACTTACATGTATCGCACGTTCAACTCCAATTTTTATCAAAACGTGCATCGCACGTGAAAATTACTAGTGGAATTTAGAGAAAAGGACGAAGAAGAATACTTTAAGGTGTAACCTAACAACTAAAAACCCAAAATAACTGTAGAAATTTGCATTTGACTATGCAAAGAGCACCAGATCCTGGAACCTCCATTAACTATAGAAATTGTCAATTAATGTATAAATCCCAAATCAACAAGAAAACATTAGCAAACTCTATTCACATATTCAATATGTGCATGGAACTAAGCAGTGCATATATGAATGAAAATCATGCTACAGAAGAAGCCAAAGAGGTTACTTCTGATAAAATACTGACCGAATTATCTTTATGTTGCTGCTTATTTCGGTATGGTAGCAAACAGATAGTGAGTTAATTGTAACACCCCGAATTCTAAATAAGACTGAATTCGAAGTTCCATAGGATCTTTACACTTCACTTCGTACAATTTTACATGGAAATTAAAATTTCATTTACAACAATGATTACATTAACGCAGCGGTATTATAAATTACAATATGATACATGAATTAAACAACAACTTGAACATTTCTTTAAGCAGCATTCATTCTTTAGTCTTATCATTCTCTTTATCCTGCATAGAAACGGTGGGCATGTCAGTTGCGTACAACTGATGCTATGATATAATATATCAATTTCTCTTACTTAGAAAGCACACACTTTCCACAAACAAAGCTAAGGGGGACTATCCTATTGATGTCGTGTGTGAATGTGCACTTAGTCCTTAATGTAGTTATTTATATTTAATGACACTAATGCGCACTTATTCGGATTCTATGCATCCAATACTACATAGGTCCGAGGGCAAGCCCTTAATCGTTCTTCATCTTGTAGTGTTGATTCCCTCGCCATGAGTTAAACTACTATAATAACTACGGTAAGTATCCTAGGGGTTCTATGAATTACGAGCCCATGTCCAGACATCCTGGAGAAAATTCCACGCCATGACATGACGCATCATGCAGGCATCCTATGGAAAATTTGCCTCCGCCATGGAACGATGGCACTACATAGTCACCGAGCATCCCACAAGCGTTGCCACGATCCCAATATCCTGGAGAAGTATCCACGCCCTGACATGACGCATCATGTGGACATCCTGTGAACATTCTCACACCGTAGATCTGAGGCCCTCAAACTTATGTTTTTCTCTTACTTTCATCACATCTCCATTATGTGTCTAATCCTTAGATAATTGAATCATGAATAACATCATTACTCTAGAATTAGTGTTACCTCTACATCGGTCTTAAACATCAGTCATTAACCATGACCGAATCTTGGTCTTTAGCATCAAATTTCTCTTTCAAAAATTCCATTTATGCCGATGTAAGGACTTAGCTAAACTCTAGTGTCAAACTCGTTTCACGTTCATCAAAAGAGAGTATTCATATTCACAAATTCCATATTCCATCTTGTTTCTTTTACTTCATTTTCCATGCACAATTTGCATAGTTTTGAACAACAATCCCATATTTAATCTCACTTAATTTTTCATGTAAAAATCTCATTTAAGAACTCTATACAAAATTTCTCTATATTCAAAAATGTTTGTTGTCTTTAATTACAAAAAGTCATATTCTAAAAAACTTATGTAATTTCTTCTTCTTCAAATTTTGTTTCTAATTCTCATTATACAAGTCAAAAATATTGCAGAAAATTTTTCATGAAGTCTAGGTATTTATCTATGATTTCTAATATTTTTTATCAATTTGTATACCCTTAAAACTATTTAGAAATAACAAAATAGGGGGAAAAATGTAATTTTCAAAAAAGTGGCCAAGGCCGGATTTGAACCCACGCACAAAACCCCCCGCCCGTGAACAGTAATCGTCCCTAGTCTCACCTGAGAACAAATAAGTCTGTAACCCCTATTTTCGTAAATACGTATTTTCTATGTATTTTTATATATTTAAAATTTATATATTCAGTATTTGTTAAATTCGGCTTGAACTTTACATTTAAAATATTTTCTTGAAAAATTATATTTATTTTCGAATAATGGAATATTCAACCTTATTTGCCGTTTTCAAAAGATCGACTATTTATATTTAAGTCCAAATCTATTATGTTATTTCGATTTGGATTTTAACGAATCTACTGAACTCAAATCTTATCAATGTATTCATATTATTATTATTACCGTTATTATTATTATTATTATTTTAATTTCTGTTAGAATTATTTTTATTGTTACTAATATGATTATTAGTTTTATTTTATTATTGTTATCTTTGATGATTTATTGAAAATCCAATTCTTGTTATTACTATTGTTAGTAGTATTATTAATTCTGTTGATATTGTTATTAATATTTTTAATACTATTAGTTTTAATTGTTCATGGTTTAATGTATATGTATATATATAAGTATGTTTGATAAAGTCTATCCTATTTAATTATCTCCTATTGGATTTTTAAACCCAAAACCAATACCCATCTCTTATTGGATATCCAAACCCATTATTCCACATACCCAAACCCTTAAACCCTATCTATATAAGCCTAACCCTAACCTATTGACTATGCTAACCTAATCTACCCCAGCCGCCAGAACCCCCCTTCATCCCTACCGCTCCATCCCGTCTCCTTCTCCCTTCGTCCATGCCCAAACCCACCTCCATCATCGATCTCCGATCGCCACTTCGCCGCCCTCTCGTCTTCACCACCACGACCTTCACCGTCGCCGCTCCCTGTCAACCCCACAATCACCACTACCGCCATCATCCTCCATTGAACCCATTTCGACCATTTCCTAAACTCTCGACCTCCACCATCCTCGCCAGCCACCTCAATCATTACCATCGCCATCATCCCCTGTCTCCTCGCCCAACCCACCACCGTCGACTCCCTCGCCAACCCAATCCCCCGTTCTCATCATTCCCTGTTTCGAACCCACGAACAAAGCTGCCACCAAACTCGACGCGCGCCACCCCATCGTCGTCACCATTGTCTTTGACTGCTCCCTAGTCGAACCCCGACCATTTTGCCGTCAGCCAGCCACCATCACAGATCCTCCACTCCCTCTCCCGCTCGCTGCTGTCGTGAAAAAGAAGATGGCCATCGATTGGTTCAATTCGCTGTTTCGTGTTCGGCCACAGCGGATCCGAATTCCGCTGTCCCCTGTTCGACCAGATTCAGTGCGAGGTTGCGTTCTGATTGGGCTGGATTCAGTGTTTTGCTGTTCTGCCATGCCAGATCTGAACCTCTGTCCGCTGTTCTGAGCTGATCCGGTGTGGGGTTTTCTCACTTGCTGTTGATTTCTCGCACGGTCTTCGCACGTACTTTTGGGAGATTTTGCTCTGGATTTTTTGATCCCGTTTTTCTCAATTATCGGATCTAATCGCCCTCATCCAATCAAGCCAAGTATTCCTCTTGTATAATTTATTGTTCTAGTACAAGTATTTATTTGAAAATACCGCAAATAGGTTGTAGTTGTGACTCCTTCTTGTCTTATCAATTGTCGATCTTAAATTTTTATCATCGATTCCTTAATCTTAAGAGTCACAACACCTTCGTTGTTATAATTAAAAATTACTTGGACCCATTTTATCTCCTAGTCACATGAACATATGAAATTAAGAAAAACCCTAGATTTGTAGATGTGTGTTGTATATTGTATATGATGATCTTGTACATATTTGAGTTGAGAAATAAATGTTGCTTGCTGTTTTGATAACCATTACCCCGTATATGTATCACACATTAATCTAGTGCCTAATAACCAATTATCATGCAACTTAGGTATGAAAGACATTCACACTTGTTACTGTCCTGAATTTTACTTGTTGTTTCGACCCCTTTAAGATTAGAATCTGAATCTGAGCCCTGAATAGTAAATGTAGCTATAGATATTTAGATGTCGATAGCATCCAGAATTTTTGAATTCCGAGTTACGGTCTAGGAGATATCGCAGTTTTACTGCAGCTGTGTCGGTAGTCGCAGATTCACAAAACTGCTGCACATCTTTAGTTTGCAATTAATTTAACTATGTTAACAGTAAGCGTTTGACTTGAAATTTTATATGCTGTTGCTGGACACCCTATAGGACATCCTCAATTTTTCTCAGAATTTATTTGTAATGTTTCAACCATGTTTTACATGTTTAAACTTAGATTCACAATATTTGCCTGAACACATTAGCATTGTAGTTCTCCGTTTTGGAACATGTTTCCACAACTTTTACGTACCTTAATTATATGCGTTGGAACCGGTCAGGAGTCTAATTTCTAGATCTTCTGACAGATCCACTTTTGGTAACTCATAGCAACGGGAATCACAGTTTTGGTACAACAACGTCATGCTGTCCAGATTTGAGATTTTCGTTGTTTGTGATATTCTTATTCGTGTTGACCCTCAAATATGCTATATAAATATCTCAAACTTGTTCCATGTCCATAATTATGACTTATTGACTTGTTTCACACACTTGCATGCTTGCTTGATAAAAAAATTAATAAAAGTAACAAGCGGGGTTTAAGGGAAAGACCATAGTAGTGGACAATATAGGTAAGTGTATTCGGAAGGGGGCCCGTGTTTCCCAAATACTTGGTTCATGAACTTTTTGTATCTTAATCGATTCATGGAGTCAGTTACTTGGCTCATGAACTTGTTTGATTCATGAACCCATTGTGCGGTTCTTGAACTTGTTAGTGGATTCGCGAACTTGCTTCGTGAACTTGTTATTTATTTTCCGATTCATGAACCATGGCTTGCTTGATACTTGATACCTGAGTATGCCATCCTATAAAATATATTACTAGGCCTAAATGAAACTGTATTGATTGTAGCAACCATGTAGTAAAAAGATGGATGTATGAAGTGCTACCTAGATAGTAATAACTACAAGACTCGAACTTGATACATGCTTACACGATACTTGACGACTTGATACATGAAACTTGATACATGAAACCGAACTTGATACTTGCTAACTTGATACTTGTACTTGACAACTTGGCACTAGACTTGACACTTGTTACTTGACACTAGACTTGATACCTGTCACTTGAGGTTAGATACCCCACGTATTCACTTGTCACTTGCTTCACCATTAGTATTTGTTAACCAGCATGTTTACTCGAGTTGTCCTTCTTGCTAGCTAGTTCTTGGATTTTCACTACTTATTGTATCCCTGTTACATTCTTGATTCCAATTCTTGTTCCACATTACTTGTACTCGTTTTTACTATTTGTGGTCCTAACTTGCACTAAGGGCATTTTTTCTTGTTTTCTTTATTTTTTCCTTTTTATATTTATTAAGCAGACTTTGGTGACGAGCTACCTGCTAGAATTGGTGAGCAGAGGTTTTAGTCTTCAAGTGGAGAAAAGATTTGCTTAAAATATTTGTTTTTCTTGAATTATTTATTCTTTTTACTTAAAACTTGTAACGAGCTGATGTTCCCGAGTTTTTCCTTTTGTTCCAGACTTGAAAACTATTTGAATATTATTATTGTTTCAATTGTTCTCTGTTGCTTAATAAATTATTCGTGCATGCTTAGTTATATATAAATCTTGTTCTATTCTTGTTATGATGCTGATTCGATCCTATAGCTTATGGATGATGTTAAAATCATTCGCTGGGCTTCGTCACGTGCTCGTATTTCATGTTTTTGGGAAGCGGGGTGTGACAAAGTCCAAGGTGACTAAATTTCTAACAGGGAACTTGTAGTACCCCATATTTTTAAATATTATTTTTAAGATTTATAAATGAATTAAAATAATTTTTGGGGACTTAATAAATATTTTCTAAAAATTTATCTTTTTACACGTGCAGAACACGTGCAAATGTTTTCTCGGGAAGTTCAAAAGCCAAAATTATTTTGGGAAAACTCATTATTTATTATTTGAGATTATTTGTGATTTTTCTGGATTTTTCTGATATTTATTGGACCTATTTGCAAATATTTCAAAGAAAATGACTTTTGTGCAAAATTGCCAGTTGGAGTGAAAACTCCAGATTTTTGGATTTTTGGACTGGGTATAATGCCTAGTCAACACAGGGTTAAAAATTTTACTTTTTGTTCTGATGGATTTGATATTATTTTACAAGTTTTGATAAAAGGGGGTCTTTTTGCAAAATTGCTATTCATAAGGATGAAAATACAAACTTACGTTTCTGGGATTCTCAAACAATGCCGGCTGGTATTAGAAGAGGCCATTTTGATTTTTAGTCTCGATTAAATTGGTTTTTAACTAATTTCCTAGTATGGGGATCTATTTATGTAAAGTTATATTTAAAGGGAGTATTTTTGCAAATTTGTTCAAAACCCTAATTCTTTTGATTTCCGGCCTACTTAAAAAGTGGAGTGGAGCCGTCTTTTACTGCACAACAAAAAGGTTTTATTATTATTATTTTCTTGAAGTTTTAAGGAGGAGATCTTGGATTTCTTGCGAATGAGGGATCTTTCCTATTGCTTTATCATATTCGTTTAATCTCTCCAAAAAGGTGAGTGACATGTTTAGTTTTGTTTTATTTTATGTATGTTGTATGTGATGATTTATAGATTAGAAAGCATGCTAGGAGTTTGTATGATGATATATAAAGTTTTGATGAGTAGATAAATTAAAAGTGAATCCTTTCATGAAACTATATTATTGATAATTGAAATCCTAATTCGTTGGCTTGAGATTGTTAGAGAACTGAATAGAAATCATGAGTAGGATGCTTTCCTTCATAATACTTGTTGTTTTAACTTATCATGATGTGTTGTATGATGATATTGCATAAAAGTGGATAAAAGGACTATCTTTACTTGTGTATAATGTTTAACTCTATTTGGGGGCTTTTCGTTGAGTAGAAATTTGATTAGTGATTGTTATAATTGCTCATATGCATGGAAAAATTATTGTGAGTGATAGTGGATGAATTTAATGGCTATTGGATCTAAGAATTAAGTCTTGGAGTTTTGAGAAAGGGGGGTTTAGATTTGGATCTATGCATTATGATCAATTTGGGGATTTCGTGATTTTGTGAAGTTTGAGAAGTTTTCAATTGGATATGATTGATTTAGTACTAAGATTAAATCTAAATATTTCACTATTTTAATTGATGAGTTTTCAAGTTTTCTTGGCGCACAAACATTTGTACATATATATCTTATTTCGTTGTTTTGAAGAAATTGGATTTTTGTGTGTTTTGTAGATTTTTTATTGAATCTTAATTATTTCGGCATTGATATGGTTTGGAACATAATACGAAGTTATTTGATGTATGATTGATTCTTAAAAACTCTAGTTTTGATATATGTACACATTCATGTTTTATTTTAAAGGAATTCATCAAAAAGCTATTTTTGTCAATTCAAAGTGGTTTTGATTGGTTTTGTGGACTCTTATATACTCTACAAGTCGTATTTGAACATATCAGAATTGTATCTTTTACAGATTTGGTTTTTATCAAGTAAACCTCTGTATCAGTTGAAATGTGCACAACTAAAACTGCAGTCTGGAGGACTGACAGTCGACCGACCAATGTCACCAGTCGACTGTCGGGGTCTTGGCTGAAGTAGTTTCTTGAGTCTCGAAATTTTCTGCGGGACAGTCGACTGGCTTCCTTACACAGTCGACTGTCTCTGCTCTGAATTAAAGTTTTCTTGAAGTGTTGGATTTTCTTGCGGGACAGTCGACTGTCCAGATTATACAGTCAACTGTCACTACTAAGATTTATTTTTTCTTGATGTATTGGATTTTTTCATGCGGGACAGTCGACTGACCACTTTACACAGTCGAATGGTCTGCTCTGACTTATGTTTTCTTAAAGTTTTGGATTTTAGCGGAACAGTAGACTGACCCATTTTTACAGTCGACTGACTCTGCTCTGTTTTGATATTTTCGCGAAGTTTTGGATTTTCGCTCTGGACAGTCGACCAACGACTTTTTACAGTCGACTACCACTACTAAGATTTTTATTTCTTGAAATGTTGGATTTTTGCTCTGGACAGTCGAACGACTCCGGTTTACAGTCGATTGTTACTGATATTTTCTTGAGTTATCCTGATGTTCTTTAAACGATTGATTCTTTAAAAGTTTTGGATCTATAACTTACTGTTCTAAATATTATCCTTTCTACAGAACATATGTTTTCAAGATGTTTTGGAATTTTATAAAAGATTTGGGTTTAGTTGATTGGAGAAGTTTCTTCATATGATCGTTTTGACGATGGATTTGTGAGTTTTGGTCTTGATAATATCTTTAGGAGTTGATGGGAGTCCTATGAACCGGCAGATGAGATTTGTTGATTTAGACCAGTTGGGTCTTGGGGTTGTGGTTGAGTATTTAAGTTCGGCAGAATACACTAACTCTAGAGATGGGGATTCTTTGTGTTTTAATAATAACCAACTTAAGGACAGGCACTAGTGGAGATATGTTAGAACTTGGAAAACTTAAGTATAGGCTCATGGTTTTATTAGTCCAACGGATGCGTTCCAGGACTGTTTGTTGTTATGTCTCGAGAGGATATTTGTATGTTCGCGTGTCGAGGATCTGCAGGCCTATTCACGGAGCATGCAAGGTGAATTCACGTGTCGAGGGTCGGCAGGCCTATTCATGGAATATACCTAGTGTATCTGCACGTCATGGGCCTTGCAAGCCTATTCGTGGAGTACACGGTTGGGAGGTGATTTTCTGGTTTTTGAGCTATCTTACATGATGCTTGCGCGTTCATGGCTGTGGTGCCTATTTGCGGAGTATTCTGGATCTTGTTTTCTATCACCGTAGTAGGATTAGTTGCATTATGAGGGATTTAACCCTATAAAGTGGAGATCGTTAAGAGCTTGCACCGGACCTATGTACTATGGAATGCAAAGAATCCGACAAGTATGCATTAGAGAGGCAGCATATAGAGATTGTATTTTCTTGACTTGGTTTTATGCTTGTGTTTTTCTGTTTTTCCTACACTTGATACTTAGTCTAGATTTACTTGATGTTTTCATGTATTACTATTTACTATCTTATTATAACACCCCAAATTCCAAAACAGACTGAATTTGAGTTCCACAAGACCTTTTCATTTCTCTTCGTACAATTTTACACGGAAATAAAAGTTTATTTTATATCAGAGTTACATTTACATTAACATTTATACAATGGAAGCAAATTTTACAACAATGAATGAAATACAACAACAGTTGAAAAATCTTTAAGCATCAATTCCTCTTTTGTCTTTTGCATGTGCATTACCCTGCATAGAAACTGTGGATACGTCAGTTCATTCACTGACGAAATATTATACACAGCCATCCTCTCTATGTCGGAAACAGTATAACGATTCTCAACACTTAACAAACCACAAACTTGTTCACAAACAAAGCTAAGGGGACTATCCTATTGATGTCGTGTTGTGAATGTGCACTTAGTCCTTAATGCAATTATTTATATTATATGACACTAATGCGCACTTGTTCAAAGTCTATGCAACCCATACTACATAGGTTCGAGGGCAAGCCCTTAACCGTTCTTTATCTTGTAGGGTTCAATCTCTTGCCATGACTTAATCTACTACTGTAACTACGGTAAGTATCCTATATGTTCTATGACCTACGAACTCGTGTCTAGGCGCCCTGGAGAGAATCCCAACGCACTGTTACATGACCCATCATGCAGGCATCCTGTGGTAATTCACTTCCTACCATAGACATAACACCACCCGCAGTCACCAAACACCCCACGAGCGTTGCCAGCGGTACGGTACTTTGGAGCAGTATACACGTCCTACTCATGACGCATCATGGGACATCATGTGAATACTCTCACGCCGCCAATCCAATGGCCTTCATACTCATATTTTTCTCTTACTTTCATCACATCTTCACTATATATCTAGTCTTTAATTTAATTGAATCATGAACAAAATCAATCCCTTAGGGTTAGCATTCTCACTATACTGGTCTTATTCATTCATTTCACATGACCCAACTCTTGGTCTTTTCATTTCAAATTTCATCTCAATATTTTTTTTATTGTCGGTATAAGGCTTAGCTATACCCTAGTTCTTAATTTCAACTCATAATTACAACAATGAGTTTTCATACTCATAAAGTCCTTTTTCATGATTAATCATAATTCACATTTCATATTCATAGTATTCATGTATTCATATTCATAATGCTCTTCATAACTCATCATGTCATCTAATTTCAATTTTCAAGTACAATATCATGCGTAAATAATTAAAATACAATTCTTCTAACATGTCACATTCACTAGTTCATATTTCTACATAATTCTCTTAATCTTTATTGTAATCCATACTAATTTCATAATTCACAATTTCACTTAGTTTCACAATTCACACTTTTCAAATTTCTCAATTCAAAATCTCATTTCTAAATTCCTTAAAACAGTCCATTTAATTTTCTTTATCTAAAAGACAATTTAAGTTAATAATTAAAATAAGTTCTTTCTTGCAAAAGTAGTCTCAAATTCTCATTTATACTAGGCCACAGGTCATAGAAAATTATCTCATGAAAATACAGATATTATTTGAAACTTCAGGGCAGTCAACTGTTAAAAAATGGCCAGTCGGCTGTTCTGTGATGATTTAAAAACTCGAAAATAAAATGATCAGGGTAGTCGACTGTTACAATATAATCGGTCGACTATTTTGTAAAGATTTAAAACTAAAAAAAAAACAAATAATCAAGGTAGTCGACTGTTACAATATAGTCGGTCGACTGTTCTGTAACTAAAATCCGAAATTTATTACCTAACAGTCGACTGTCGACTCTAATCTGGTCGATTGTCGATTGCACCAGGTTGCAATTTAGAGTAGATCATGGATTTTTTGACATTGAAAATAAGATCACTATTTTCATATTATTTATAATCAAGGTTTCCACAAAATAATATTTTTAGAACACAAGTTTTCATCTTTCTACGATAGAGTTGTTTCAATTCAAACAATTAATTATATGATGCATTTAATCAATTTGTATCTCATAAGCACAACTTTTTTCACATAGCATGATTTATAAACATAAAGCATGACAATAAGATAGATTCTAGCATTTCAATTCCACACATTTATCAATTAGCAATCATCTTCACAATCATTCTCTAAATTATCATCCCATCTCTAATTTATCAAACACGAGACTAGAATTTCTTAATTTCTCTATAACCATTTTGTCAAATCATTCCTAGCATGACATCTAAATTTAAAAGCATGAGAAATACCCACCTATTGGAGAAACAAAAATGAAAGCTCCTAGAATGCAAGAAAGTGGCCTTCTCCTCCTAGAATGTTTTGGAACCCGAACCTTCTTGTGCTCCTTGAATGGTTGGCCGGCCTCCTCTTGGTTGGAAACACACACAAAATTTCACATTCTAATCTTTTACTCCCTATTACTACTCAATCTTTTCCTCTCTTAATCATTTTCTCTCTTAATGAATTGTTTAGTGAACTAATGAGAAGAAATATAGGGGTATTTATATACTTTTAGGATGAGAATAGATGGCTAGGATTCAATCAGGGAGTTAGAGATCAAGGATCAAGATGGATTGGGAAGTTATAGCAACTTTCATGATCACATAACTATCCCCCACAACTTCATCCACTCTCCCTCTCTCTTTTGCTCAAATCCGGCCACTCCTAGAAAGGGTGTGCAATGCACACTCTAGTGCATGCACATGCTTCCTAGTGTCCCCCGCTATTAAGTTGTACAAAATTAATTAATCAATTGTCTACTAATTGTGTCTACATGACAAGTTATGACAATTAAAAGATTAATTAGTTTGTGGGCTTCAAAATAGTGGGCTTTAGACTCATGGGTCAAATAATAAAACATTTAATTATGGTGGGCTTGGTTTAGAAAACAAGTTTAGGCTTTTTAAAATAGGCTTTTAGAGAACAAAGAGAAAGAAAGAAAATATTTATTCATGTTATAGAAAATTATTTTATATATAAAAAAATATTTATACAAAAATTTGTACGTGCACAACACGTAAAATCACCAATTCCTCAATTAATAAAAATTCAAGGTATTACACTTATATTCCTTGATGTTTTCATGCTTTACTTATTGTTATTCCTCATTTCATTTATTCTTGCTGTTGATACATGTTGTTGATGACTCTATGTTTTATGTTTTATTTATGTTATTTTGTTTTATGTCACTCACACCGTTATGGCTGACCCCTGTAGTTTTGGGGATTAGGGTTATATCCAGCCTCATGTTTTACAGGTAGGTGCTTATAGCTTGGGATTTGGATGCTTGAGATAGAATAATGTTATGGCCTATGTAAAATTGTAAAAGATGTGTTGTAAAGAAAAGATTGTAATTCAAGGTGTTTTGTATTCCGCTGTATTTTGTAAATAAGTGATGTAATAAAAGGTTGAAATAAAAATTATCGGTATTTTTGGCTATGTTTACTATTACAATTTAAGTTGATGCTGGGAATTGTTCCACGTATTTCTGCGATATCATATTGAAAATTCAGGGCACTACAGAGATTGGTATCAGAACATGCTTCAATAGTAATAATAAGTATAGTATAAAAATAATCCTAGGTGTGGACACTAGAGCGTGAGTACCTAGGTGTGGACATTAGAGTGTTGAGTATCACATAGAGTTAGAACATGATGTTTTGGTTTGGGGTATAGTTGGGGTTTTGCCATAGGGTATTGATATGGATGTGAATTGTGTTGTGATGCTCTAACTTTGCCCTCATTTTGTATTAATCAGTAGAATGGCAGGACCCAGGAGCAGGAATGGTGATAATGGTGATGGGGCAGAAGGTTACCATGGAGCAGGACTTGATCTTGAGACTGAGATTGCCAAGGTGTATCAGACCTTGAACAAATTCATAGTAGCTAATATGGTGCAGAATCAAAATCAGGGGGCAGGACCAGTGTTTGTTAATGCTGATCCGATCAAGCAAGTTGAGTCCTTCAAGCGGATGAAGCCGCCTGTGTTTGAGGGGCAGTCTGATCCAGATAGGGCTGATGATTGGATTAGACAAATGGAGATGGTCTTCGAAGTCTTGGAGACTCCAGCAGTCAATAAGGTAAAATTAGCTGCGATGCAGTTAGAGAAGGATGCTAGCGTTTAGTGGTAGTCGGTGAAGAGGACGTTTGAAGATCAGCAGGTGACTTGGGAGGCTTTTCTGGATGAGTTCGGGGATCGTTTCTTTCCTCTGGACATTCAGAAGAAGAAGGCAATAGAATTTCTAAACCTGCAACAAGGCAGCATGACAGTACGCGAATATGAGACTAAGTTCGCTCAGATGTCAAGGTATGCACCGGAGCTGATTGTGGATGAAGTGAAGAAGGCCAAGAAGTTCGAGCAGGGCTTGAGGCCAAATTTGAGGTCGAGGATGATTTCTTTGGGCATCAGGAGGTTTAATAAGCTGGTTAGGAGAGCAGCTATGACAGAAGAGGATATGGACCAATTGCAGAAGAAGCAGGAGACCTGGAACAAGAACAAGAGGTCAGCAGATAGTCAGAGTGGGAAGGAGTTCCGAGTGAAGCAGGGCAAGTTCAGTGGGCTAGTGCAAAAGGCGCTCGCAGTTCAAGGCGTGACTTGTTTTAACTGTGGAGAGGCAGGTCATTATCAGGCAGCATGCACCAAGCCTCGGAGGGCGCAGGTTTGTTATCAGTGTGGTCGTGAAGGGCATATCCGACCAAACTGTCCGCAGCTGAAGAAAGATGGTGTAGGTGGAGGCAAGGTTCTGAAGCAGGGACGAGTGTTCGCATTGACTGAGGATGATGCGGGTAACTCAGGGATGTGATCCGGGGTGTGCAAGGATTTTGAATTCATTCATGTATTAAGTAAAACTTTGTTCGAGAATAAATTGAAGATTTGAGTATCATTCTCCATGTAACAGAATTTATTTTGGTTAATGGAATAAAAATAAAAGTTTTATTTGATACTGTTTCCTTGCATACATTTGTGTCACCCAATTTTTGCTTAAGTCTTAGGTGTGGTACCTAAAGTGTTTTCAGGCAGAGCCTTGACGGTGGCAACACCATCAGGGGAAGAATTGATTGCTGATCGGCATTATGAAGAATGTGATATCGAGAGTGGTGAGAGATCATTTGGTATTGATCTTTTTTGAGCTGCAAGTTTGAGGTAGCTTTTCTTGGTCATGTCCTTTCTAAGGAGGAAGTGGCCACTGATCCTTGGAAGGTTGAAGCAGATGGTGGAAGGTAAGAGTTGGATGCAGGAGTTCAGAGGTTGTTACAGCTGGTTCCCGATGGCAAGTTATCAGAGTTGCGCAGCGGAAGGTTTTTCCTAAACTTTTGTATGATTGTGTTCTTTTGTATGACTGTGCTCTTTGAGTTGAATTGCATTCTTTTGTTATATTACATTCTCTTGTGTGATTGCATTTCTTAAAACTATGTTTTCATTTATGAGATTTCAGTTTCTTTGCTTATTTTTGTTTGGACCCTATTGGTAGTAGTTCTGAGGACAGAACTATTCTAAGGAGGGAGTGATGTAGTACCCCATATTTTTAAATATTATTTTTAAGATTTATAAATAAATTAAAATGGTTTTTGGGGATTTAATGAATATTTTCTGAAAATTTATCTTTTTACACGTGCAGAACATGTGCAAATATTTTCTCGGAAAGTTCAAAATCCAAAATTATTTTGAGGAAACTCATTATTTATTATTTGAGATTATTTGTGATTTTTCTGCTATTTATTGGACCTATTTGCAAATATTTCAAAAAGAAGGACTTTTGTGTAAAATTGCCAATTGGAGTGAAAACTCCAGATTTTCAGATTTTTGGTCTAGGTATAATACCTATCCAACTCAGGGTTAAAAGTTTACCTTTTGTTTTGATGGATTTGATATTATTTTATAAGTTTTAATAAAAGGGGATCTTTTTGCAAAATTGCTATTCATAAGGATGAAAATGCAAACTTACTTTTCTGGGTTTCTCAAACAGTGCCGGCTGATATTAGAAGAGGCCATTTTGATTTTTAGTCTCGATTAAATTGGTTTTTAACTAATTTCCTAGTATGGGGATCTATTTATGTAAAGTTATATTTAAAGGGAGTATTTTTGCAAATGTGTTCAAAACCCTAATTCTCTTGATTTCCGGCCTATTTAAAAAGTGGAGTGCAGCCGTCTTTTACTGCACAACACAAAGATTTTATTATTATTATTTTCTTGAAATTTTAAGGAGGAGATCTTGGATTTCTTGCGAAGGAGGGATCTTTCCTATTGCTTTATTATATTCGTTTAATCTCTCCAACAAGGTGAGTAACATGTTTTGTTTTGTTTTGTTTTATATATGTTGTATGTGATGATCTATAGATTAGAAAGCATGCTAGGAGTCTGTATGATGATATATGAAGTTTTGATGAATAGATAAATTAAAAGTGAATCCTTTCATGAAACTATATTATTGATAATTGAAACCCTAATTCGTTGACTTGAGATTGTTAGAGAACTGAATAGAAATCATGTGTAGGATGATTTCCTTCATAATACTTGCTGTTTTAACTTATCATGATGTGTTGTATGATGATATTGCATACAAGTGGATAAAAGGATTATCTTTATTTGTGTATAATGCTTAACTCTATTTGGGGGCTTTTCATTGAATAGAAATTTGATTAGTGATTATTATGATTGCTCATATGCATGGAAAAATTATTTTGAATTATAGTGGATGAATTTAATGGCTATTGGATCTAAGAATTAAGTCTTGGAGTTTTGAGAAAAGGGGGTTGAGATTTGCATCTATGCATTGTGATCAATTTGGGGATTTCGTGATTTTGCGAAGTTTGAGAAGTTTTCAATTGGATATGATTGGTTTTAGTATTGAGATTAAATCTAAATATTTCACTATTTTAATTGATGAGTTTTCAAGTTTTCTTGACGCACAAACATTTGTACATATATATCTTATTTCGATGTTTTGAAAAAATTAGATTTTTGTGTGTTTTGTAGATTTTTGATTGAATCTTAATTATTTTGGCATTGATATGGTTTGGAACATAATACGAAGTTATTTGATGTATGATTGATTCTTAAAAACTCTAGTTTTGATATATGCACACATTCATGTTTTATTTTGAAGGAATTCATCAAAAAATCTATTTTTATCAATTGAAAGTGGTTTTGATTGGTTTTGTGGATGCTTATATACTCTACAAGTCGTATTTGAACATATCAGAATTGTACCTTTTACAGATTTGGTTTATATAAAGTAAAACTCTGTATCAGTTGAAATGTACACATCTAAAATTGCAGTCTGGAGGACTGACAGTCGACCGACCAATGTCAACAGTCGACTGTCGGGGTCTTGGCTGAAGTAGTTTCTTGAGTCTCAAAATTTCCTGCAGGACAGTCGACTGGCTTCCTTACACAATCGACTATCTCTGCTCTGAATTAATGTTTTCTTTAAGTGTTGGATTTTCCTGCAGGACAGTCGACTGTCCAGATTATACAGTTGACTGTCACTGCTCAGATTTGTGTTTTCTTGATGTATTGGATTTTCATGCGGGACAGTCGACTGACCACTTTACACAGTCGACTGGTCTGCTCTGACTTATATTTTCTTAAAGTTTTGAATTTTACGCGAAAAAGTCGACTGGCCTATTTTTACAGTCGACTGACTCTGCTCTGTTTTGATGTTTTCGCAAAGTTTTGGATTTTCGCTCTGGACAGTCGACCGATGACTTTTTACAGTCGACTGCCACTACTTAGATTTTTATTTCTTGAAGTGTTTGGTTTTTGCTCTGGACAGTCGACCGACTCCGGTTTACAGTCGACTATTACTGATGTTTTCTTGAGTTATCCTGATGTTCTTTAAACGATTGATTCTTTAAAAGTTTTGGATTTATAACTTACTATTCTAAATATTATCCTTTCTACAGAACATATGTTTTCAAGATGTTTTGGAATTTTATAAAAGATTTGGGTTTTGTTGATTGGAGAAGTTTCTTCATATGATCGTTTTGACGATGGATTTGTGAGTTTTGGTCTTGATGATATCTCTAGGAGTTGAGTGGGAGTCCTGTGAACCGGCAGATAAGATTTGTTGATTTAGACCAGTTGGTATTGGAGTTGTTGTTGAGTATTTAAGTCCGATAGGATACACTAACCCTAGAGATGGGGATTCTTTGTGTTTTAATAATAACCAACTTAAGGACAGACACTAGTGGAGATGTGATGAAACTTGGAAAACGTAAGTATATGCTCATGGTTTTGTTAGTCCAACGGATGCGTTCCAGGACTGTTTGTTGTTCTGCTTCGAAAGGACATTTGTATGTCGTGTGTCGAGGGTCTGCAGGCCTATTTATGGACCATGCAGGGTGCATTCGCGTGTCGAGGGTCGGTATGCCTATTCATGGAATGTACCTGGTGTATCTGAATGTCGAGGGCCTTGCAAGCCTATTCGTGGGGTACACGGTTGGGAGGTGATTCTCCGGTTTTTGAGCTATCTTACATGATGCTAGCGCGTTGAGGGCTGTGGTGCCTATTCGCGGAGTATTCTAGATCTTATTTTCCTTCACCGTAGAAGGGTTATTTGCATAACGAGGGGTTTAACCCTATAAAGTGGAGGTCATTAAGGGCTTGCACCGGACCTATGTACTATGGAATGCATAGAATCCGACAAGTATGCATTAGAGAGCCAACATATAGAGATTGTGTTTTCTTGACTCGGTTTTATTCTTGTGTTTTCCTGTTTTTCCTACACTTGACAATTAGTCTAGATGTTTTCATGTATTACTATTTACTATCTTATATTCCTTGATGTTTTCATGCTTTACTTATTGTTATTCCTCATTTCATTTATTCTTGCTGTTGATACATGTTGTTGATGACTCTATGCTCTATATTTTATTTATGTTGTTTTGTTTTATGTCACTCACACCAATATGGCTGACCCCTGTAGTTTTGGAGATTAAGGTTATCTCTAGCCTTATATTTTACAGGTAGATGCTTATAGCTTGGGATTTTGATGCTTGAGATAGAATAATGTTATGGCCAATGTAAAATTGTAAAAGATGTGTTGTAAAGAAAAGATTGTAATTCAAGGTGTTTTGTATTCCGCTGTATTTTGTAAATAAGTGATGTAATAAAAGGTTGAAATACAAATTATCTGTGTTTTTGGCTATGTTTACTATTGCAATTTAAGTTGATGCTGGAAATTGTGCCACGTATTTCTGAGATATCATATTGGAAATTCGGGGCGCTACAGAACTTATTTTATACTAAAGTTTTTGGCTTTCGATTTTGAGTAAAAATCAATTTTCAAAAAAATAGAGTCTCTTGAGAGACTCGAACCCGAGACTAAGAGCTCCGCTTTGCTACAGTAACGCTCCCAACATGCACATGAAGACCAGTAGGTCTGAGTGACTAACCGGTATAAGGATTTATTAAAATGTTTTTGTATAAACTGCATTGAACTAGTTCTTCTTTTAGAAAACTCGATTTTTCTCAATTTATTTTTACTTATAAAATTTTAGATCTTTTCTAGAATATTATTTTTTTTGAAAAACAGTAACTTACATTTTATTAGATTGTCAAAAATCTCATTTTTACAGATAGCAGACTTTTTTTCTTTAGTTCATTTGAAAAACTTGATCATGAATACATTTTCGACATAGGAAATTTTTCTTTTTAGAATAATCTTTTACCACCATATTCCACCTTTCATTCATAATGAGTTCATACAACTCTTTTCATTCTTTAACAAATGCCAAGCTCTTCAATTAGTCGTATTCTTACCAAACTAATCTTCTCTTATGTTTCAAGGAGCAACATGGATGATAATCTAGTGACTACAACATTATTCGCATTTGGCAATTAAAAACACATTTTTTTTACCACAAATCAATTTATTTCATAGTCCATGGATACTAGTTTGCATTCTATAAATTATTCATAGGCACAATTTTTCACATATTGCATTCTACAACTCATTCATAAGCAAAGTTTCATATAATCATGATTCATCAATTCTAGCATGCAAATGTACTAAGAGCATCCACTATGGTTGGCTATTTACCTAAAATATGCAAAATTTGGCAATTTTCACCCCACTACGGTCTGCTATAAACCTACTTTATAGCAGACCGGTGAACAGTACTCGGCCATATATAGCAGAGCTAAATAGCATTTGGAAATTATAGAAGACGGTAAACGATCTTCCGTCTACCAAAAAGTTCGATTTCTTTCGAATTAAAAAATCTAATAGACGGTAGAAGATCTTCCGTCTATACAATTTGACCGGTCAAAATTGTATAGACGGAACAAGATCTTCCGTCTTTATATTTATTTAATTATTTTAAAAAAAAATTGAAAGAGACGGAGGATGAACATCCGTCCCTTTCATTTTTTTTTTTTCATTTTTTTTTTCGTCCTATTCTTTTTCATCCTTTTCCTAAAAGACAAAAAAAAAAAAATCAAAAATCAAAAATTGCCAAACGGAGCATGAACATCCGGCTATGGTCTTTTAAAAACATTTTTTAAAAAAATAAAAAACCCAGACGGAAGATCTTCTTCCGGCTGGGTTTGTTTCAAAAGCAAAAAATAAAATTGAGAGCAGACGGAGGATCTTCTTCCGTCTATATATTTTAATATTTTTTTTTTGCAAATTATAGCTTTTACCATAGTGGCGAAAGCGATTATCTTCTAAAAGCAAATATCCAAATAGCTAAAATATAGCATGAACCATAGTGGATGCTCTAACAAACCATCATAACAAATGCTAATTAATACATTCCAATTCATTTTACTAAATTTTCATGTGGTTAAACTTACTAGTTTCTTCAAACAAGTATAAAGCAAAATTTTCCTACTTGTTTCTAACATCATCACAATTCCAAATCCTAGCATGGTATCTAAATTAGAAATTTGAGAAATCACCCACCTCTTGATGAAACAAATGGAAAAACTCGTAAGAAAACTCCTTGAACGCACGAATGGATCCCTTCTCCTTCTAGTTTGTGCCACCAAACTCGAGCCTTCTTCTCATTGCTAGTGTGAAATCTGAGCTCCCCTCTTTGTGATGCTTGGCCGACCTCCCAAGGTTGCAAGAACACACAAACACACCACTCAATCTTTTTACTCACACTACTCTCAATCTTTTCCTCACAATTTGTTTCTTTTTCTTTTCTTTTCTCTTGTAAATTTTATAGTGCCATTCATGAAGAAGATAAGCGGGTATTTGTACACAACTCAAGCTCAAATGGAGGGTTGAGATGAGTTTAGATGAAAGGCTAGGATGCATTTAGAAGTTAGAAAAACTACCCATGATCACACAACCACCTCACCATTCTCTCCATCTCTCCCACACTCCAAGACCAAGCCCGGCCACCCCTTTCTCTTGCATTTCCACGTGCTTGTGCAAAGCACGTCTCACACTATGCATACTACATAATTAGTTGTCCATTAAATTGTTAATTTAATTACTACTTGATCAAGTCTACACTACAAGTTGTATTAATTCTTATTAGAAATAACTAATGGGCTATTTAGGTGGGCTAAAAGACCATGAGCTCTCTAATTAAATTAATTAATTAATTAAGTGGGCTAGAATTAGACTATTAGGCATAGAGATCAAAATAAGCTTTATTTAAAAAGAGAAGAATGTTTATTCATGCAATGAGAATACTTTTTAAAGCTAAAATACATATTAAATTGCACGTGCTAAACACGTGAAAAAAGAAAGAACTTTAAATTAATTGAAAATTTCAGGATGTTACATTAATAATTGATGGAAACTACTGTGAAGCTAACCTGTGACCCTCGCCATTAAAGACGGTTAGAGCTCCTAGGAATGAATCTGGATCGTTGATTGACCACCGTGATCTGAATTCGACGGTTGCTGATGCGGCCGATAGACCTGCAAAAAGCCTGAAATACCGGGGGTTGGCCCCTGCGATAGACCCTCCGACGCTCAAGTTAGAACCAGAAAGAGAGAGAGAAAAAGAGTTAAAACTGGCAAATTGTTGATTACCTTCTGACTGTAGAGGGGGAGGGGTATTTATAGGTCTGAGAGACATTTCAAGAGATTGATTTTTGTCCGTTGGATCGGTTTAACTTCCTTATCTCTTTCATGTCTCTCTCCCTCAAGAGATAAGATATCCTTGTTAGGGAATAAGAGATTTGACTCCTAGCCTTCATGAACTGGGTGTCTCTCCTAGTGGGCCTAGTCTGTCACTTTTTATGGGTTTGGAAGGAGCTCATGTCTTGGAGTGGGCCCAGACTTGTAAAAGAGGCCCGTGATGGCTAATCTTCCTGTAGATGCTTTGAGATCTGTGCAGAAATCGTACGGATCTGATCTGTTGCGATTTTTACCATCATCACTTTAGAAAGAAAAAGAAACTGAGAAAGTAAGTTGCAACTTGCGAAGAATAAAAAAGAGTATTTTGTGAATTCTTGTAATGGCAGATATTTATGTAAGGCAAGCATGAAACACAGAATATTTTTCTTAGATATTGACATCTAAAAGAAAATCCATTGTGCTTCCTGTATATTAAAAAAAAAATGTTCCTACAGTAGGAAATTAATTGTGGAGAAGATATAAAATTAAGATCTTACCTGCAAAGAAGATATAGAAATGAAGTACAATTATCCTATGCATACAAGCCACTCAAAAGTATCATGGTTTCATACAAGTTTCATACTTCCTGAGTTTATTTCTCATCAATTTCTATGATATACAAATGTATATTCTATCTTGTTATGATGTTATCTTTACTTCTATGTTTAAATATGTTTTGGCTGCTTCTCGGGCTTGTATGCATTGCATTTTTTGCATTTTAAATTTATTGAATGAGCTTTCTATATGATCTTTGAATCCCATTATATAAATAAAATGAACTTGGAAAGGTTGTTGTTCATGTTTCATATTGAGACAGAACAAAGATCATATTCCATGGTTAACTTTGTCTTTAATTAGCTAGTTGTATCGACAGTACTCCTTGTATACAATATCTTATACCATTAATGAAAATCTCTTATATGTTCAATGTTCGAACAAACACAACTATAAAAAAATCAAATCAAATCAAACCAAATCATTCCAACAAAATCCTAACAATGTACAGTGTTATTACCCCCAAATCGATGGCGCAGTGGTCGATGACGCAAGAGAATAATTTGTTACCCCCTGTGGTGGTCAATGGCGCGAGAGAAAGAGGGGCGAGGAGGTCAGCGCTAGCTGGCGAGGGGGAGAAGGAGAGGGCAACCAGTAGCGTGAGGTATCGGGGGGCGGGGAGGAGATGAAGGTGACGACAGCGTGGGGTAAGCGAGGAGGAGAAGTGGGCGACGGGGAACAGGGATGGAGTGATTGGGGATTTGGACTAGGGTTTGTGGAGGAAAGGGTTTTGGGATTTAGATCGGAAGAGGAGTTGAGGATTTGAGAAGGATTTGGATTTTTGAGTTAGAATTTTCTTTTTTTACCCCTATTTATTCAGTTTATTTATGGATATAATAGCATCATTTCAAAAATGATGTCGTAGCTAACAGTAAATTTCAATATTAATCAAAGACATCATTTTCTTCAGAAATGCTATTATTGATTACTTTTAACGGCATTAACACTTAAACGCCATAATAAATCCGATCTAGAAAGCTCTATATGTTGTAGTGATAAAAAGGAAAAAGAAACCAATGGATGTAATAATAAAGAAAGGAAAAAAAGGATATAATAGTCAAAATATTTTAGGATTGCTTACAAAAAGGCTATTCCACTAGTTTGACTGGAAAATAACGTTATACATGAATTCAATTGTGTATTTGGTTATTAACTATTTTGTAATTTGACTTGCTTGTAATACTTCATTAATTTTTAATATGATTGAAGTTTATTTTTTTTAATTTTGTTTCATAAACATATTTATCTATTTTATTGTGTATTTAGTTTATAATTGGATTAATATTATAAAAGAAAATATTAAATTATCATACGCGTAATTAATAAGAAAAAAATTTGTATAGAGCGATGGGTATATATTTAAATATTTGGATGCGAAAACCATTACTAAAACCTATAGCAATGGAGTTTCAACCGTGGGTATAGGAAAGCAAGTTGTGACCTTAAAACCTATACCAATGGATACGAAACCGTGGATATAACACCGAGGTTTTGTCGAACGTGTAAAAAAACCGTCGCTATAGGCTATAGTGAATGCATTTTGCCGTGGGTATAGCTAATTAAAAACGACGGAAAAATATGTCCGTTGGTGTAGGTTTTACGTGCTATACCTACGGTTTTTCGCCTTTTACCCACGGATTTTTGCTGTCACTATATGTCAAATTCCCTATAGTTAACTAGGGTGATTAATTTTAAATTATATACAGCATTGTCTGTGGTATATATGAAAATACTTATTTGTGGTGGAATTATCCGTTATTTAAAAATAACTAGTTTGTGGTGGAATTATCCGTTATTCAAAAATAACTAGGGTGGACTATGAGCCACTCAGTTATTTAAAAATAAATGATTTAACTACCAAAATAAGTTTATTTTTTTAATATAATAATTCTACTCTTTTATGATTGTAATATTGCTATCACCACTTTGTTTAAAATCATCCATATGTTTATTATCATCTATATGTTCTAATTTTACATCTAAATTATTATTCATTGTTGTGGTACCTCAGCGGTGCAACCTTACTGAGAAAATTTTGTGTGTACCTTTTTTATATTTTATGTTTCAGGTTCTCTGTTAAAAATCAAACGACGTTAGAAGCACCACCTTCTGTAGTAGTATGGAAGATTCTTAATAGAAGCACATTTTGTATATGTAGCTTAAAAAGTTATGCAATATGAAGAAAGGTGTACTTATGTTTACAAATGAATAAAAAATTTTGTAATTGATCTAATGACAAATGTTACACCTGTGATTCCTTATGACACGTGAGTATACGGGTCGGAGGTGTTATAGATAGAAAGAGAGAGGGGAAAAGAGAGGGTGGGAGCACAGGGACAGTAGCAGCGATGAAGAACGAAGGCACCCACGCAATTTACAAGAGCCAACAAATAGCCGGGGGGGGGGGGAATGGATACTAACCGGAAAAGACCACCGGCGCAAAGAGGTGACGATAAAAGAGAGATTGGGTACTCTTCTCCGAAACCTGGTGCCATAACATTCCCTATTTAGGGGAGAGGAGGCGAAGACCAATGAATGAGGAATACCTTCGGAAGAGCTTGAGATCGCCGGCAAGGAACACATGGAACACCGTGACTGTGAACTCTTCACTGAGAAATGACAAGAAAGGGTGAAACTTTCATGAAGAGAGAGGATCCCCCAAGCAATATCACCATCCCCAAGAACAGTTGCCTCACCTGAGATCTCCGACATACAATAAGCTCCTTACTTCTCCCTCGACATACAAGAATCTCCCTATTCCCCCTAAATCACCCAAGGCATTCTCAGAACAGGAGCTTTTATTGGCGCTGCAGATGTTGAGAAGACGGGATGGTTGGGAAGGACGATTGAAAGGAAGCTCCTTGGAAAATTTATATGTCATGCCCCGCTTTCCAAAAAGAAATACAAAATATGGATATGCGACACAAGTCCAGCGAATAGATTTCACCATTCATAAGCCGTAAGGGTCTTTACAACATGTACAAGGATAAACAAGAGATATACACGAGAAATAATCTACCACGCATGAATAAATGAATTAATATAACCAACATGATTATTGAAAACAAGAATACTTAATCTTCAAATAACCAAGTCTGGAACAAAACAAAAATCTGGGACAAAAGGCCTAATACAAGATAATCCATGTAGTAATTACATTTATTCAAAAATAACAAGAAACAAAAGCAAGAACTCCAGCCAACTAGAATGTTTGGTCACCTACTCCCTCGGGCAGCTGGTCACCAAAGTCTGCAAGTTACAAATTGCAGAAAGAAGAAAGAGAAACAAAATGTCCGTTAATGCAAGTTACAGGCCGCTTGTAGTGCAGGCAACAAGTACAGAAAAGAAGATAGACAAGTATAGAGTAACAGCGAAAGCAAGTACATAAGTAAGCATAGAAGGAATGTGACAGAAAAATAGGGCAAACAATCCTTAATCAAGAACAGAATCAAATGACATGGCCAGATAGTAAAGTGCAAGTGGTATGTAACAAATGTCAACCAAATGACATGGCCAGATAGTAAAGTGCAAGTGGTATGTAACAAATGTCAAGTAACATGTAAACAAGTAACAAGTAATAAGTCTCAAGTAACATGTACAGGTATCAGGAATGTGCAAGTGATCATGTTATTCTCAAGTCTTGTATCTAATCCTATCTAGGTAGTACTTCATGCATTCCAAATTTTACCACATGGTTGCTACATTCATGCAAATTACGTTTAGATTTCATAGTGGATCATAGAGGGCAGTGTACTCAGGTACAAGTATCAAGTAATCATGTGTCAAGTATCAAGTATCAAGTATCAAGTGTCAAGTGTTAAGTGTCAAGTAATCATGTGTCAAGTACCAAGTATCAAGTATCATGTAGGATTTATGGATCCCCTTCTGAGTACACATTTATGTATTTTCCACTACTAGATCTTTCCCTTTAACCCCAGCTTGATTTCTTGTTATTATTATTAAAGTAAGCATGAACGTGCACAACAAGGCAAGAAAACATGGTAAGATAACAAGGGACAAGGATAGTAGGACAAAGGTAGAGACGAAAAACCCACCCCATGGAGCTCCTACCAACTACACCATCTCCCATCCCCTTCCCCACCACCGGAGTTGCCATTGCCCTTCAACCTTGAGCTTACTTCCTCTTGTCTTCGTCTCTTCTCCCCTTCTCAATCGGATCCCTCGAACCACCACTACCACTTCTACCCTAAACCCTTCCCGCTCCTACCACACCCACCGCCCTATCCACGTCTTTGCACCATGCTTTCTCTCCTTGAGATGAGTGGGTGCGGGCCCAATGAGAGGGTCCGCCACCCACCCCCCCCTTCACCACCAGCAACAACCTCTGCTCCTACGCCACCACCTTCAACCTCTGCTCTACCATTGCTTGAGTCTTCCAGTGTTGCTGCAGACCTCTGCATTCCTCCCCCTGCACCACCTTTGGGTTCACTACCCCCTTCCCCTGCCCCTGTTGCAACACTGGCACCCTCTGCGTTAGTCTCGGTCCCGGAGACAGTTGAGCTACGGGAGCTCAGGCGTGTGCACTCCCCGACGCATGCGCACTCACGTGCGCCGCCGCGCCGTGTGGGGAGTGATCACGATCATCATCGCTCGATAGCAGAGAGTCCCAGGGGCAAGGATGCTCACCGTAGACATGAGCATTTCGACAGAAGGGCCCACCGAGGGGGTCCTTCTACTGGCCTTTTGAGGCGTAAAAGAACACCCCCCAGAGAGCAGCCTCCTCGTCACATTGAGGGGCAGTACCGGAGTAGGTACAGAGGGACTCAACAGAGGCCACATTCTCACGACAGACCTTACAACACCCCCAGCTCTGCGGAGCACAGTCATTACCCACAGACTACTCATTCCGACACCATTATCAACGTCAAAAGAACACACATCCAACACCAACCCCAACATCGACTCCCTACTTCCAAAGATGGAGCCCCAGGTCATAACTGGTCTCACCACAACATTCCCATGCAACCTTCCCTTCCTTCCAACCCCGACACCCACCCCGATCTCACCACCTATCAACCCTCTGTCCTAGCACCAACAGAACCCAAACCACCCAGTCCGCTGGCTGAGCGTGGCCTTCTTGAGGCATCGCTGAACAAGAAGAAAGGGGATTTGACTGCTGGCAACGAAGACGGAGAGGGGCAGTGGATCATGGGGGGTTCAAAACAAAAAAAAAAGAGACAGGGAATTTATTCTTACCAAGCTTCCGGCCACGCAAAGAAACAGAGGAAGGGGAAGCGTAGGCCGGTTCCGTGCTTTAACTGTGGCGAACTTGGTCATTACAAGTTCGAATGCACCAAGGAGGTCCGCTGCCTCAAGTGCATGAAGTGGGGCCACCTTTCATACGTCTGTTCCAATGTCACTGAGACCAACAGCGATGAGGATCGTTCAGTCTCTAGGGGGAGATCGCCGGAAAACCCTTCGGTTATCCGTTTGGCTTCAAGCTTGGATATCATTAAACGAGAAGAAAGCTGGTTGAGAAAATGGTGTTCTATCGCAAGTGTCAAGAAAGGGAGGCCGTCGGAGATCCATGTGATTCAGGCGCTCAAAGAGAAATGGCCCATGAGTGCCCACGGCGACTGGGTCGCCAAAAAACTCTGTCATTTGCAACTCCTCATCTCATTTCCATCACAAGAAAAGCTGGTGGAAGTGATCAGAATGGGGAGGGTCGATTTTGGTCACTTTGAACTTGAATTCAAACCGTGGTCTCCGACGTTTGGTGCTGAACTCCCACAGGGCGACAAGTTTTGGATTTGGATCCACAACGTTCCACTTCATTTCTGGAGAAAAGAAGCACTCCAAGAAATTGTTTCTGATTTTGGAACAGTGGTAGAGTTCGATGAGAAGACTGTTAGGCGCTCGGAACTTGTCTCGGCAAGACTTCTGATCAGGTGCACTGACATCACTCTCATGCCTAGATTCGCCAAGATCTATTCGTTCGATGAATCCTATCTCGTCAGGTTCATCCTTGACAAGAAAGTAGATGATACAAAGGAAGTGCTACCGACCAAATCGAACGCCAATCTCTCTCTTAGGGATGGCAGATCGTTCAGTCAGGTGGTTTCGCCGAGCAGGGAGCTCACCATCGACGGTGCCCATGAGATAGAGAGAGCGCACAGGGAGGTTATCAGGGCGGCACAGGCGGCAGGAGCTCTGGCGTCTCCGAGCAAGATGGACAGAGGCAAGGCTCGGCCCGAAGGATCAAACGGTCAAGAGCCACGTGGAGCCCTCAACTCGGTTGATCCAACGGTGATCCTTCACTCACACTTTGATTCGGATAGCACAGAGTTCGAGCACAGGCGTAGTGACAAAGGAGGGGCGCAAAAAGAGGGTCAAGCTCTGCAAAGCGCTGTGACGAAGGGTACTGGGGCACAGAAGAGGGGAGCGGAGCAGGTACACCGTCTTAATGGCAAACCATCTTTTGTTAGCAACATGCAGGCCTCAAGAGAAGAGTTGGTGGGAGATTTGGCCAATTTGGGGAAAAAGACAAGAGATCCACCGATGTCTACCAAAGAATGGGTTACCAAAAGGTGGTTTCAAACTGAAACACCGTTGGGTGCTTCTGAGGATCTTGAGGGACAGAAGGCAGGAGTCTGTTTAAGGAAAGAGGCAGAGGCTTTCTTAGAGGAGACGACGGGGGTAGGTTTGAAACCCCAGAGTGAGATGCGTACGGGGCCTGTCGCCATAGGAGAGATAGGAAAAGGGTCAAAGGTCACTCTTTTGAGGAGAGACGAAAATGGCATAGGTGATAAAGAAGAAGAAGAAAGCTTAGAAAAGATAGAGCCTGCTTGCCATTTTGGAGATAGTAAGAAGACAAGGTCCTCTCTGCCCCAGTTTACGAAGCAGATGAATGACCCCACCGTTTCCCCCCCCTATGAGGAAAGGCCACGTGGTGGAGGAGGAAAATTGGGTTTCACGCCAGCTTCGGTGTACCCAGCTCTCGAGACCCCCACCGATAGCCCAGCCTATCATTTAATGCCAGCTGTCCATGGCGGTATTCTCACCGCTGTGGATGGAATTGACAGTGGTGTGGATATCGAGTGCGGGGATAAGTTGCAACGCGGAGTATCGAAGGCTTATCCGGTCGATGGGTCTATTCTGATTTCGAACAGGGGTGCTCCTCTTATAGAAGTCCATGGGCCCACTGAGGGGCCCGAGGAGCTTCTTTGCCCTCAGACTTGGTGTACTTTTGAGAACGGGCCCAATGAGGGGACCGGTTCTCTGAGATCTGTTATTGTTGGTGACTCGTCAAACTGCGGGCCCACAGAGGGGTCCGTAGGGAAGCTTCTTCAGAAAGAGTGCCTTCACACTGATAGTGAGGAGGACCGAGAGGGGCGCCTCAATCTGGATGAAGAATTCTCTTTCTCAGATGAGGATTCAGAAGATTTTGAGTTCATTGCTAACACCCAGCGAGAAATCTCTCCTGAATTGGTGATTTCTACAATCCCAGAATCTGCACCAGGGATCAGCTCCGGAGGGTCTAAGAAGACAATTGGGTTCAGAGTGCATCGATCTCCCAAGAGGGCTCATGGGGAGTCCTTGGATGATTACCTGGAGGTAGCAGCGGCTGCCAAAGCGGCTAAGCTCGATAATGGAGGTACGACCAATTTTTTAGCTTCCATTTTAAATTTCATGTCAGATCACGAAGTCTTTTTGCTAGCTGAAACATGTGGGTTAGAGGTTTGGGACTTAGAACGCAACGCGTTACTCCTCAACAAAATTAGGGGTTGGGAATTGGTTAGGGTTAGCTCTAGCACAGGTGAGGCCCAACGCGATGGAGCTGGATCGACTACCACTCGTGAGGGTGTAGCCGACCCAGCACCCTCTCTAACGATCTCTGATGACACGGTTCCCCAATGAATACACTGTTCTGGAATGTGAGGGGTCTGGGGGATAGAGGGAAGCGAGGTATGGTAAGGGACGTCATTAATAATTCCAAGGCGGAAGTTGTAGGGCTGCAGGAGACCAAGCTACAGCATGGGCTCAAACTCAGAAGAGTTGGTGGTAACAGGATCAAGGAGTGGTTGTTGCGCCCCTCTGTCGGTGCCTCGGGGGGGATCGCTATAGGGTTTAACTCCGATCTTTTTTCCTGCGAAGAGGAGTACTGTGGAACGTTCTCCTTGACGGCACGACTTAAACGTCGATCCGATGATTGGATGCAGACGGTGACTGTCGTCTACGGTCCGAACGTGGCCACAGACAGAGAGGCTTTCTGGCAGGAACTGTCCGACATCCGTCAGCGCTGGGCGGGACCTTGGATTGTGGGTGGGGATTTCAACATCACTAGATTTGCTTTTGAGCACAAGGGTAGAGGCTCTAGCGACAGGCACCGAGAGGATTTCAATAGAGTTATCACAGAACTCGAACTGATTGATATCCCAATCAATGATAGACTCTTTACTTGGTCTAATCTGCAAGCGGATCCGGTTATGGCCAAGCTGGACAGAATTCTAGTCTCTTTGGATTGGGAAGCGTTATTTCCTCTCGCCTCAGCCAGATCGATCCCTAGGCCAACTTCAGACCATACACCGATCCTCCTCGAGGTGGGGAATCGGGGAGCCCGCCGAACTAGGAAATTCAGATTTGAAAAGGCCTGGCTGGAGATTCAGGGTTTCCACCATTTGGTTATGGAAAACTGGGCCCTCCCCATGGCCGGCAGGGACGCTGCTTCTCGTTGGTGTGGGAAAATTCGTAGGCTGAGGAAGAGACTGTGCAGATGGAACAGGTCCAGATTCTCGAATATTTGGCGTGATAAAGAATCCTACCTGGAGGCAATTGATGAACTTGAGAGGGTGGAAGAAAGTAGAGTCCTTTCGCAGGTGGAGCGAAACAGACTATTAGAACTCCGTGATACCATTGCCAATCTCTATAAACTAGAAGAGATCAAGTGGCAACAGAGGTCCAGGATTTCGTGGCTCAAAGAGGGAGACGCGAATACGGCCTACTTCCATCGGGTTGCTAGTGCGAGAAGGAGATCCAATCTTATCCTTTCTATTCAGACAGATGCTGGAACTTCGCAGGATGATAAGGTGATTTCCTCCACTTTCCAGTCCTACTATAAGGGTCTCTTTGGGAAAAAGAATGACTTTAGGATCCCTATGGGTGAGGACTTCTGGCATGAGTATCAGACTGCTCCGGGTGTAAATCTCTCCTCCTTGGAGGAACCATTCACGGAAACAGAGGTCAAATCGGCCATAGCCCAGATGGGTGCTGACAAGTCGCCTGGGCCAGACGGCTTCCCTATGATGTTCTACCAAGTGTTCTGGGAAGAGATTAAGGGAGAATTTATGGATGTTATGACGGAATTTTTTCACAATAACCTGAGACTGGGGATGTTCAACTTTGCAGAAGTTGTGTTAATTCCCAAGCGGGAGGACTCCAAGTGCGTTGGGGATTTTAGGCCAATCAGCTTGATTAACTGCTCGGCTAAGATCATCACTAAGGTACTAGCTATCCGATTGGGTGACATTATGGACAGTCTCATCAGTAAAACTCAGACGGGATTCATTAAGGGCAGATGTATCCTAGACTGCATGGCTACAGCTGAACAAGTTATCCACCATTGTCACAAGAACAACTCCAAGAACTTCCTCCTCAAGCTAGATTTTGAGAAGGCATACGACTCTGTGGACTGGGACTGTTTGCTAGAGGCTCTTAGAGGGCGAGGTTTTGGAAACAAATGGTTGCGATGGATCAAACAATGTCTTCTTTCTGGCAAAACGGCAATTTCAGTGAATGGGAGAGCCGGTCCGTCGTTTCCCTGCAAGAAGGGACTCCGTCAGGGGGACCCGCTGTCCCCACTCCTATTCACTATCGTAGCGGATGTGCTCAGAGGAATGTTAGAAAACTGTCAGAGAAAAGGGTGGATATCACCCGTGGCCAGCAGCGCTGCTAATCAGGGGTGCACGATCCTTCAATATGCTGACGATACCCTCATCTTTGGGAATGGTTCTACTGCGGAAACCATATGCTTTAAAGGGGTCCTTTACTGTTTTGAAGCCTGGTCAGGCCTTAGAATTAACTTCCACAAGAGTGCGCTGATCCCTATCTCACTCTCAGGGGCTGAAACTCGGGAGCATGCCACAATTCTCAACTGTGCGATAGATGAATTCCCAATCAAATATCTAGGACTTCCGCTCCGACCAGGGAGGCTCACTAAAGCTGACTGGTTGCCTGTCATTGACAGGGTGGAGGATAGACTGTCAGGTTGGAAAGGCAAATCGCTCTCTCTGGGGGGCAGAGTGGTACTCATCAACTCTGTGTTATCTAATCTGCCCATTTACTACATGTCCTTTTTTGAGCTCCCGAAGTGGGTGATCCAAAGGATTGACCGTATCAGGAAAAGATTCCTCTGGAAAGGCGCAGATCCTAAGAAGGGAGGCTACCACCTTATCAAATGGAATTTCGCTTGCATGAAAAAGAGGCACGGGGGTCTAGGCATCATTGACCTGAGAGACATGAATTTGGCACTCCTGGGAAAGTGGTGGTGGAAGGTGCTTCACCACGGTGGGGAAGGATGGCAGGACTTTATCCAACCTTACCTCCGAGGCAAAGGGACTAGAAGTTTAGGTTTTCGAGTTGGAGCCAAAGCCTCCCGCTTCTGGAAAGGGGTTGCTAAAGCCAGCGGCCCTTTCAACTCAGCGACTACCTCTGTGATCGGTAATGGTAGAGCCACCAGATTTTGGTGGGACAAGTGGTGTGGTCATCATACCCTCAAGGAAGATTTCCCAGAGCTGTTTGCTATTACGAATCGACCAAATACTTCGGTGGCGGAAGCGTGGAAAAGGGGGACTTGGAGACCGTCGTTCCAAGGAACTCTCTCCCCAAGTTTGCTACAGCAGCTGCATGAACTACAAACACGCATTGTCCAATCTGGGGTGATTTGTGGCCAAGGACCAGATCATCTGCGGTGGGGCCTTGAGAACAAGGGAGTGTTCTCGGTTAGATCGCTTTACCATCGGATCCACTACCGAGGCTGCAGGCCCAACTGGGCTGCGGTTCTTTGGAAGACCAAAGCACCTCTGAAAATTAGAGTCTTCCTGTGGCTTGTGCTCAACAACGCCATACTCACGAGAGAGAACCTAGCCAAGAGACAACCCAACATTGCGACCAATTGCGGGTTCTGCAACGTTCAAGTGGAAGATTTGAATCATCTTTTCCTGCACTGCACCAGAAGCAAGGCCATAATGATTGAGGTGCTGAGAGCACTAGGAACAAATGACTATCCAAGAGACTATGAGGAATTGTGGGTCGGATCCAGATTCGCGTCAGTCCGTCACGATATGAAAGACGCATGGTTTATTGCCATTGCGGCTTCTACGTGGGTGTTATGGCTAGATAGGAACAATTTATATTTCCGTGCTTCATGTAAATCTATTTCTAGCAATCTTACTCATGTCATGCATCTAATCTCCTTTTGGGCTGCAGCTGCTGCTTCAGGAGCAAGAGGAAGAATTGCAAGGGTTTTCCAGGTCGATGAGTTTGACGACGAGGAGATTGAGTTCGGGCCTACCCTGGACTGATGAGCGGACTACCACCTCACTACTTCATATGTTGTTTCTGGCCTTTATAGTTTGTATCTGTATTTTGGTTACCTTTTGGATGGATATTGTAACCCACCCCCCAGGGTTCTGTTGGGGGTTATGTTTTATTTCCTGCACTGTACTTTTATTCTCCCGAGATGTCGGGGTTGTTTATTAATCCCTTATTAATGAAACAGGGTGGCATTATCCCACCTTTTCCTCAAAAAAAAAAAAAAGATAACAAGGGACAAGTTCAAGTTGCATAAAGGACACGAACGAGTGACAAAATGACTCATCAAAGGCTAGGACAACGAAACTTTCAGTTCTGGACAACAAGACACTACTTTACCAAATCTGAGATTCTCCTTATCATAGAAATATAAATCTGGATCCGTCAAAAAATATAAAAAATAGACTCTCGACTGAATCCAGCACATATATATAAGTCATATAATAACCACAGAAATAGGGCTCAAAATAGAATTATATACAGAAATCATGTTCAGCCAGAAATCACAAGGTTGTACTCATAAGCATGAAAATGGCATGAAAACTTACTGATTAAATCTAAGAAAAATCTGGAGTATTCCCTAGCATGTCTAGTATCAGCTAATAAAATTTCATAATATTCCAATTCAGATAGCATAGCCAAGTAAATTCGAAAAACATCAAGATACAGCAAGTTCATAAATCTGGAACTTTAGACATAGAAGTACTAAAACAACGATACATTACAAAGTATAACTTGAAATTCAAATCCGTCGAAAGTGTTGTAAAATAGATACAGTAGGCTACATTTTATCTTTACAAAGTTTTAATCAAAACAACTAGAATCAGGTTGAAAATATGGTTCTTTACTGAACAACATGCAATTTGAGAAATATAGTAGTTTGTTTACAAGCATAGAATAGTTTATAAATGACATTAAATAAATCTAAAAAAATTGGGGTTAATCCCAGTCAAGTCTATTAATAATCATAAAAATATGAGATCCAAATCTTATCTTTAACATCAGTATTAAAATGAATTACTATACAGAAATCACATAAAACAAAATCTGGAATTTTCAACACATCTGTAGCAAAATAGAAATAAATCATACTTCACAAATCGAAAGTGAGTTCTGTCGAAAATTCTGAAAAATAGACAACATGATCTACGATTTATATTCACAAATTAATTTGATTTACTGACCTCAAAAGGGTCAAAAATACTGAAACAAAATAGAGCAGCAACAAAAACAAAAATCTCCCATTATGCATTAAATCAAATAGTTCATATGAAACAATCAAAATTATAACAAAAAACAAAACATGGTATAATAGATGTGTCCAAAACAACATGGTATGGGTCTTAAACAAGTCTACCACAAGATACTACAACTAACACATCAAGCATGCAACGAGTGTACAACATATCATGGAATCACGAAGCAACTTACTACATGCATCAAGAATTTAATTTGGTCTAAATTTATTTTATTTCTTGTGTGTAACAAATATGATGACGGATCAAAATAACGGATGGATCAACAAATAGGGTCAAGATCTACAAGAGTTTTTCATGATAATGAATCTAGAAACAAAAGTGATACTACAGGCGGTATTTTGTACTTGTATATACAACAAAAATAATACAATTTACTTGCCTTAGATAGTCGACGAATCTGACGAGAGAAGATGAGAATAATGGGAATAGATTCCCGGCAATGAACACAATAGCACGAATGGATCTCGAACAAGATGATCACGAACACAAAGAACATGAACCCAACACGCTTGAAGGATCAATCGCACACACACAAGAAAAGAGAGGCAGCCGGGGGATGGGTGTGCACTGCAACGGAGGTAGGACGGCGGGCGGCACGACGATGGGACAGCAAGAGGGGGAGGTGCTGTTGCTCTGGTTGCTGTTGGTGCTGTTGTCGCTGCTGTGGCTTCGGGAGGAGAAGGGAAGAAGGAGGGGGCTGCCGTGGTGGTTGTCATCATGGAGGCAGGGCGACAGGGGGTTGCGGCTTCGGGATCAGGGCAAGCCGGTGGTCGAGATCGGGGAATCGGGAGTAGGTCGGGGCAGGGTAGGGAGAGAGAGATAGCAATTGGAGATATGAGTAATAAATTTTGTTGGGGATTATAATGAGTGATTTTGGCAAGTAGTAATTTGGAGAATCAAGAGAAGATGGGGAACACGTGATCTGCTTGTTAGCAGAAAGAGAGCGTGAAGAAATATCTGGGGAAGACTGGGTCAAAGAAGAGGATATTGGGTAGCGGGTTAGGATTCAATAGGACTGGTAAAAGGGTTTAATTAGGGTAAACTGGGTAGAAACCAGATCCAATAAGGCAGGAAATAATAAATAGCAATTAGGCCATGAAATGCAATAGATAAGAAATAATAAATCATCCAGAGAAAGAATAATTGGCAGACAAATGAATCATAAAAGGTTAAATCACAGCTGACAAACAATAGATGAAAATATATAGGGAAAGAAGAACAAATACACGATTTAGGAAAAAAAAGAGTACAAACAGATAGGATACACTGGATAAAAGAAATACATTACAAAATACAGAAAATGGGATACAGGAGTTACATTATAGGTCTCGATCCATCAAGAAGCAGGAGAAGCTTTGGGCCAAGGTGAGGAAAGATACATGCTTGTTTTCCAGCGATTATCATCTCAAAGAGGAGTGTCCGATCGGGATCTTTGTTTGCTTCGAATGCAAGGAGCCAGACCACAAATTGCATTCCAGTGCTATTAAAGGTGGGAGGATAGGCGGGAGGATAGTGGAGGAGAAACGATCCCCAACGAAGTGGAAGGAATATTCTCACGCCTCCATCATGATTTTAGATTCAATGAAAACCAACAGAGAGCGATTGAACTTGAATTTAGGGGTGGTCAGGGCGGTTACGGGGTGGCCTTCAACAGCGAAGATGGTCGTCGGCCTAAGGAATCTATTCAATTCTTTCAACCATTGCAGCTAGGAACTATACATAGTCTAAGATTATCGGGTAGTGGAATTTCCGACCACCGAAGGTATCACCTCTCTTGCAAGAAGAAGTGAAATCAAGATTATAGAGGGGAGGTTTGGTATTAGTATAAAATCATCGTCAGGGTAAGAGGGGGCAATTGAACAAGGGTGGACGACGATGCTTGGATTCTGCTCGTCGGGCTCCCGCAACACTGGTGGGAGTTAGGTGGTTTACAAGATATCATTCGCAAATTCGGAGTGGTGTTGGAGGTTGACCAGCTCACAATTTTGGTGTAGAGGGGACTTCGTAAGACTCGGGATCAGATGCCAAAGAGTCGACAAGATTATGGCAGTGGTTGGGACGATGGTGGAGACTAAAATCTACCACATCGAATTCTTCATCGAGGAAGAAGAAGACGAGAGGAACTAGTGAGCAATCCTCTATTCAATAAACGTATTTTCTCCGACGAGAACAAGGAGAGATCATTCACCTGGTCAGCGATGGTCGCCTTAGGCAGCAACGCTGGAAAAGAAACATAGAAGAAAGGTGAGCGGTTCGATCAAGAATTGGTTCAAAAATGAAAGGAGAACCGAACTGAACAAGGTGTGGTTCTCAAACTGGTTCAAGTAGAGAAATTTGGGACGTTCGTTAACTTGGTGAGTCAAGAATCAGTGGCGCAACACACAATGGGGGGAGATCCAAAGGTGGGAAGCGAAGCATAGTCTTTTTCATTTGGGAAATCAACCCGTCTGATACAACATAGGGGGCATGGTGACTGATAGCAGGCCATGTCGGCTGCTGACAGAGTGCTTCGATCCCTGTGTAGAAAGGTTGTTGCTGCACATGGTGGGGTCTGCTACTTTTGGTCATTAAGTCACATCAGTCCTTGAGCTCGATGTGGGTACGAGGTTGACATTAACAGAAGCGTACGAGGAAGAAGAGGATGTGACAGCTGCGGTGAACTCGACTTCGGGATTTTTCAAACCACAGCTGGGCCAGAACTTGGAATTAGGCCAGAGCTTTGATTTTGGCCAGAATAATAATTATGAATATTGTATTATTCACTGTATGGGCCTAGAAGATATAGGCCGAAAAGTGTTGGCTATTATTAAAAGGAAATCTCAGCTGGCTGTGGAGAGAATGGACCAGCATGTAATTAAACAAAAAGAGGGTACAGGTTCGGGGCAGTTTTTGAAAGAGATCGAAGGCCACCTAAAGGTTGGGGAGTACAAGGTTGCCAACCTAGATGCTACTGACCAGGAAGGGTATGGGAGGAGGATGAAGAGGGTGGTATCATCGAGATAATGTTGACGAAGGAAGTCGAGAGAATAGTGCAAAGAGAAATCAAGAAGAGGGTCAAGGCTATTTTTGGAAATTAGGAAACTGGTAAGAAATGGGATTTAGAAGGGTTTGTGTAGTCTGACAACGATTCCATTGGGTTCGTGGAGCCAAAGTTGGGGGAGGAATGAAGGCTGGATAGTATCCCGGATGATACCTCACTTAAAGAGGCAACACCTAAGCGAAGAAATGCAAGGGCCAAGGAGGGGCATCATCACATCAATAGACAACGCAACTAGGGCAAAAAACCAATGACAGTGAAGGAAATATACCAAAAGGAGGGGAAGCAGAAAAGTTATGAGAACCTTGCAGGTAATACTACACCTATTTCAAATTTTGTGATTACATGTTAATTCAGCTTGCAAATGTTTATGGTATCAATTTGTATCATTCCAATAATACACACACATGAACTACATGGACATAGGTAGGGATAGAGAAGCGGACAATGTCTGCAAGGTCAAACATGTCTTAGGGTGGAAGACGAATGTTGATTGAATCTTCCTAGATTTGCTTGAGCATGTTAATGCTCATGAGGCGGAGGGGGACCACTGAGTTTTAATGTCTAAAGTCACATTTTGGAATGTGAGAGGGCTTGGCAAGGCGGTCAAGCGTATGGTAGGAAAGGTTATTAAGAGTCACAATGTGGATATTATCTGTTTGGAATGGGAGACTAAGTTGTCCCAGCCAAACGATAGAATCCTTAGGTCATTACATCAAAACCATATTAGGGAGTGATAGTTTAAATATGCTCAGGGAGCTTGGGGGGGGGGGGGACTTACTGGATTGTTGGGTGATTATCTTCAATATTTTAGTATTGGTTCAAAGGAGATCAGGAGGCTGGAAGGAAATGATAACGAAAATTTATGAACCAAACGACATAAGACGAAGGAAAGATCTTTGGGATGAGTTAGTGGACATCAAGGATAGATGGAACTTGCCATGGGTGTTAGGAAGGGATTTCAACATCGTTAGGCTCCCGCATAAAAGGAACATAGCGGTGTGTAATGGGGATGACAGAAGAATGTTCTACCTGGTCATCTCTAGGCTTATGTGAACGTGATGGAGATACCAAAAAATGATCACCGCTTTACATTCTATAATTGACGTCGATGCTGTGCCCTTGCAAAGCTTGAAAGAATTCTAGTCTCAGTGGATTGGGAGACAAAATTCCTATGGGCCATGACACATTCGTGCATTCGCAATACTTCTGGCCACATTCCAATCATCATCGGCATGAGTGAATAGGAAAAAAAGAGCTACAAAATCTTTCGCTTCGAGAAAATGTGACTAATTAGTGGGGAATGTGTTGAACTGGTCAAGCCAGCTGGTAGGAAAAGGTCAATCACATGGAACTAGTGGCAAGAATGATGAGGAAACTGTCCAGACTCATAAAAATGTTAAGAAGATGAAATACGACCACTTTCAAAAATGTGCTACAAAGGAAGGAGACAATACTACAAGAGATAAATGAATTGGAGAAAAAGGAGGAACCAGGAGACCTGGATGACAGATAGTTTAGGTGGTTGAGCGTAAATAGGCAGGAAATTCTTGAGACTTATAACGAGGAGGAGGTGATGTGGCACCAACGGTCGATAGTGAGATGGCTATGAGAGGGCGATGCAAATACTAAGTATTTCCATAAGGTAGCCAGTAGGAGATGTAGGAATAATTGCATTCACTCTTTGGACATTGCGGGGACAGTGGTCTCATGTAACCAACAGATATCTGAGCACATCGATGATACGTATAGGGGAGTTGTTCGGTAATGCGAGGGAAGGCCATTGTGAATCAGCAGGAGATCTGTGGGAGGCACTAGATGATGATACTCAAAGTAGAGTAACGGCCATCCAAGAACCACTTCAGAAGAGGTAAAAGAGGCGGTTTGGGGATGGGGTCAGAATAAATCTCCAGAGCTATATGGGTTCCCAGTCTTCTTTTACAAACAATACTGGGACACTGTGAAGGGGAATATTATGGATGTCATGAATGCATTCTATGAGATAATTTTGGATATGGGGAGACTTAATTATGCCAATGTCATGAACCCAAAGAAGAAGAAAGTAATCGAGATAGGAGACTTCAGACCAATCAGTTAGCTTAATTGTTCGGTAAAGATTATTTCTAAGGTGTTGGCTAACAGAAGGAGGGGTCTGATTGAGGATATTGTGGAGGAGTATCAGACAGAGTTTTTCACGGGAAGGGATATTTTTGAAGGCATGGCATTGGTTCAGGAGGTAATTCAAGATTGCAAAAGGCGAGGGAAGGCAGGGTATCTTCTAAAACTAGACTTCGAAAAGACATATGACAAAGTTGAATGGAAATGTTTGCTGAAAATCCTTAGCAGACAAGGATTCAAGAATAGGTGAATTGGATGGAAACTTGGCTGCATTCTGCTAAAGTATTTGTCCTATTCAATGGGATTTCGGGAAAGAAAATTAAATGTCAAAGGGGTCTTCAACAGAGGGATCCTTTGTCCCCCTTATTGTTCCCATGGTAGCAGACAACCTACATATGATGTTGAAATCTTACAATGAGAATGGTTTAATTAATGGGTTGAGCTTGAGGAGGGGGGTTTCTGTCGTAATGAATGTTCAGTATGCGAATGACACCTTAAGTTTTGGAGACTACGATATAGCGCAGGCGATTCGTCTAAAGTGGGGGCCATCTCTTTTTGAGGATTGGTTGGGATTGAAGGCAAACTTCCATAAAAGGTCCATCACCTTCTTGGGTGACGTCGGAGAGACTGGTACTATGGCAAAAGCCATATTGAACTTCCCGGTGCAGGCGCTACCACTAAAGTACTTGGGATTGCAGATAAGAAGCGGGTTTCTATGAAAGGAGGATTGCAACGAACTCATAAAAAGCGTATTGCTAATAGGCTAGAGGGTTGGAAATGGAGGTTGCTCTCTTTCAGTAGGCACCTAGTTATGCTAAACTCGTTGATCAACTCAATACATTTGTACTTCTTGTCTTTATTTGAGATTTTAATGTGGGATACCAAAAAAGATTGATATGTCAAGACAACGGTTCCTCTGGAATGGGTTTGGGGCCGATGGGAAAGGTTATCCGTTAATTAAATGGGGCATGGTCAGACGAAAGGAGTTCGGAGGGTTGGGTATCATCAACCTTCGACAAATGAACCTAGCGCTTTTAATTAAGTGGTGGTGGAAAATCATCTCACGAAGGAAGGAAAAGTGGGCAACATTAGTAAGGGCAGCCTACCTTAGAAACAGTAGATTGCACCGAAAACAGTAGTATATTGCGTTCATGTCCGGCTTTTGGCGGGTACTCTCCCGTGCGAAAGAAACTTTTCTTGCTGGCGCAACTTTCTCTATTGGAAATGGTGCAAAGATTTTCTTCTGGAAAGATAAGTGGTATTGTCCCATTAACCTAAAAGGAAGATTTCCATTGGTTTATAAGTACGCAGCAGATAAGAATGATTGGGTAGATTCAGGGGTGGAATGAAGCCTGGAGGCCGAGAATGACTAGATATATGAGCAAAGAGGTAAGAAACCAGAAGAGGGATCTCATACAATTCTTACAAGGTTGGAAGCCGACAGGATATGATAACCAGGACCAGATCATATGGGTGGGTTGGGGGGTGGGGGTGCGAGTGCATGACATGGTGTGGAATGTCAAGGTCCCACAGAAGGTCTGAATTTTTAACTGGCTGGTTTCCCAAAACATCATACTAAATGGAGATAACCTGGACAGATGTAGCTGGCAGGGTCCGAGCAAATGCATCATGTGCAACCAAGAAAGGAAAACATGTTCATGACATGCCAGTATGTTATACCGCTATGAAAGGACTTGCATGACATGGTGTGGAATGTCAAGGTCCCACAGAATGTCTGAATTTTTAACTGGCTGGTTTCCCAAAAATCATCATAACTAGGGATAACCTGGCTAGACGTAGCTGGCAAGGTCTGAGTAAATGCATCATGTGTGATCAGGAAAGGGAAACAGGTTCATGACACGCCGGTATGTTATACCGCTATGGGAGGACTTGTTCTGCAGATTCTGTATATCTGCCCCCCCCCCCCCCCCCCTCTCCACACACACACATATCGGACTCTGTGCAATCCGCTTGGGGATCATGGAGGGAGTTCAATATTTCCAGAAGCAACATTGAGTCGTGGGAGATTGGGGTAGTATCTACCTGTTGGGCTATATGGTTAGTAAAGAACAATAAGATCTTTAGACCCCACGCATAGACATCTCATGTAGCAACATCTTCTCAACATGATAAATGCTAATATTATTTTCTAGTCTAATACAGCAAGTACTGAGGCTAGAAAGAAGATAAGAGGGATGCACGATGATGGTTCTATTCCCACACACGTGACAAGTTCTAAGGGCATAGTGGCGACACATGATGGCGAGTGATCAGTATGCGGATAATTTGATGGCCACACACATGGGTATGCGGCCGCTTGGCAGGTTCGGGACAGTCTTTCACCGATTTTTTTTGGGTTATATTTGTAGATAAGTCTTTTGAGGGGAGAACTCTTGTATAGGGGGTTCTGTTTTTTTGACGAAGAATGAGTATTAAGTCACAGCCAGTTGGGTAACATGAACTTTATACTCTATAGTTTGGTTGTATATTTAGTTAAACACCTTATTAATGTAAAGCGAGAGGACTTTAGTCCCACTGTTTATGATAATAATAAAAATAAGTGAAAAGGGCATGTGTCCATGGGTTTTTTTCCCCGCACAGATTTCACTCAAAAGTGTTGTAATTCCAAAAACACTACCCATAAACACTACTCACAAATCTTTATTTCGATAGACACTGCGGACAATACGCGATCCACTCCAGATTAGCTTATAGTTTAAATTATGTGAGATTTCGGGTGAAAATTATGTCAAGAGATTTCGGGTGAAAATTATGTCAACTCTAAAAGAAGTGGAGTAAAATGGCCAAATTAAAACCCCCCCCCCCCCCCTTCTATTAACCTAACTTTTCGGGCGGACTTAGGTTAGGAGGAGACTCGGATTAAGTATATGTGTTTCAGGTCAGTTTGGGCTAGAAGGTGAATGTCTAGGTTTTTCGTTAGGTTGGGTTGGTATAGAAGAGAAAATGAGGAGGAAATGAGACGGGCGGAGATGGGTTGGAGTATCGGGTCAGGTTGGGGAAAGAGAAGCTTAGGACGAGGATGTTGATTATTGGCCAGCTTGAGTTGGGATTAGAGACATATTGGAGGAGAAGGTGAGGGGCAGAGGTGAGGGACAAAGGAGGAGGATAGAGTGGTCACTTGCTAGGCGGCCAGGTTGAGTTGGAAGAAGCTGAGAGGTGAAGGAGGAGGAGATGATGGACAAATAACGGATGTGGGACCACCGTGGTTATGTGAAGATTATGTTAGGGTTAGGGTTTAGCAGAAGGGATAGAGTGGATAGACTGGTAATTTGGCACCTACATTCAAAAGGATAACTAGGATAAACTAATAAATAAATACTATAGAGTGGCTATTTTTCACAATATTGTGGATGGTGTTTATGAAATTAGGGATTTGTGCGCGATATATTTTTTTTTTTTTTTGAACATTTGTGAGTGTTTTTTTTTCCCCTTTTTGAAAGAAAATGTGGATTATAGGTACCCAATCTGTGAGTTGTTTTAATTCGAGACAAAAACTCCTGAGTACATCCAAACCAACATGATAACAAAGACATTCGACAATAGCTAGGGTTTTAAAATTAAAGTTTTCCTAGCAAGGAAAGAATGCAGTAAGTTAATTCACTCAAATTTCATACAGACTGGTGACATCTCACAAAGTCCTCACTTTAACGTTCATTAGAAACTTGTTCAATTTCGTAACTAATTGTCTTGCTTCATTAATAACTTGTAGTAAGTGTACATTAATTTTTTTCTGAGCTCTTCTTCGTTAAAAAGCCCCGACCGACCCATGGTTCCGTCCCTCACCATCTTGTTCGACTCTTTTCCTTTCCTCTAATCTTCTGATCTCCGTTTTTCCTTTACTAAAAAAATGTCTACTTGTCTGACTATCGAGAAGGTGAAGGAGCTGCTAGAGAAACTTTGCGCAGCTACAAAAAGTACTCTTCCTGCTCCATTACCATCTGAGATTGCGAATAAAGTCATCAACTTGGACAGGGACATTATTCTATCACCAGGCTGGGATCGGTATTTGGATATGAAGGTACTACCTAAAAACATCTTTGTTATTATAGCTTTTTAAAGTGTTCTTTGAGTTAAATTTAAATGTGTAAAAGGGTTAGATTTTGTTTTTACCGGTGGTAGGAGTGAGAATTTTATTCGACAAACTGATAACCCTTTTTTTTATTTTTAACATGAATTTTGAGATGAATGACTACGGTCATCTTTTATATATAAAAAAAAACATGAATTTTTGGGGGTATCGGACGCCTAGCATAAGTACTTTCAGATATTTGGAAGTGTATTTCTAATAAATTTTTGGTATTGGATATTTGGTCATGACCGCGCTCGTAGGAGGAGAAGGGGTGGACGGACTCGATCCTTGGTGTCCTTGTTGAGTGTCGATACAAGTTCTTGAGCAACGAGCCCTTAGTTTTTTTTGGGTAAAAACTATATATCCTAGAAAAACTTTTTTTTTCTTTCTTATTGAGTATAAAATATAGATATGGATCTTGAAGGATCTACCCTCAAAGCCCAGATAAATATAATTTCATATGCTCTTCCAAAAATAAATATATAATCCTTAATTAGTCTATATGATATCAGATAGCAACTAGTAATTTGACAATTTCTATTCACATATGTTCAAATTCTTTTTTTGGGATTAACATTGAACTATTTTTAGTAGTTACTTGAGTTTGAAGGGCAGACTTTTTTTTCTTCTTCATAATCCCATAAAGAAATTGCTATATACTACTTCACTACTTTCGTACTAGACTCAAGGAGGTCGAGTCCAGATTAAGCATTTTTACAATAATACTCGTGAATACCATTTTTTCAGTGGTGTATAAGTAGTACTAAAATAGTGAGAAAAATGTACTACAACAACATTGCCTATATTAGATTATAGTTTTTGCTCCATGAGGTTATATGCACTTTAAGAGAAAAGGTAGCCCTTGGGCTCATGAGAAAGATTCAAACCTATAACGTCTTTGGAGGTCAAAAATTGTAAGAGCACATGTAATTTGTTAGACTCAAATTTTTTTATATTTGGCTTTTAGAATATGAATTTTGAGTTGGTTAATTTTGAATCTCAGCAGTTGGTTTTAAAAAACAGTCCAAAACATTTATAAAAAAATAAATTTGTACGCATACAAACACATAATAATTCCTATAGGCCTATTCCATCTCATCCCTTGATCAAATCATCAACCAGTCTCAAATTAACTTTATATGTATAAATAATCATATAGGCTCTATTCCATAGAAAATAAAAATACAAATTGGGGAAAAAAATCTCAGAGATGTTGCGTCCGTCCTTTTTTTTTCTTTTTCTTTTATAATTTCGCTCGGACACAAGATCATCTTGCATCCGATTTCTTCAGCAGAATTTTCTTTTTATAACAGACGCAAAATGATTTTGCGTCCGACAAATTTTTTTTAAAATGTGTCGGACACAAGATCGATCTATTTATTTTTATTTTTTTATTTTTTTAAATTTTCAAACGTAAGATCATCTTGCTTGCGAGTCAATTTTTTAAGAACGAACGCAAGATGATCTTTCGATTCCTATATTTGAAAATTTCCTATATATTCTCTCAAATATAGATGGCTATTGTTTATTTTTTGCCAAAATTTAAAAATATAAGGAACGACTACTACAGCATCTCGGTCTCTATATTTTCCAAAATTTGAAAATACGGGGAACCACTACAGATGCTCTAACATCTTTAACCCACATCACCCCGACTTATTCAGCTTTCCTTTTTCTTTTCTTTCTTTCTTTCTTTTTTTTTTTTTTCCTTTTTATTAACTCTACCGAGTTGGTTCTTCTCTTTCCAGCACATAGTTAATGGAGCCACAGTCTATGGAAAACCATTGGGAAATAACTTACTCAATAAATCGTATATAGTTTATGAAACCATGTTCCTCGTCTGGAAGACTGGAACCTTATCACTTATAATTTATTTAAATACGGTAATTTAGTCTTTTATTACCTTCACAAAGACATATGGTACGCACGCGGTAATATACAAGAAAATCCTTCATTTCTTATGAATTACTTGGTTTGATAAAATGCAAGCACGGTTTTGGAAGGAATGCTTGATTCCTGTGGGAATCAAAATTATTTATCATAAAGGGTTTGCCATCCCCCTAAAATCATGGAATTTGTGGATTCCCCCCCGAAAACTAAGGATTGGAGAATTTCTTGGAATGAGCGGATTCCCGGAAATGAAATTGTAGGAATCATGATAAGGATTGTTGCAATACTAGACATTACATTGCAGGGAATATTTTATTACTGTGTTTGGTATAGACCAACTCAATCCCATCAATCCTTTGCTAACGTTGATATTACCAAAAATACCCTTTTGACTTTATTTTTAAAAAAGTCAATATAACTGTTATCTACTTCACTAATCGATGCATATGTGTGACACGTACAAAATCAATATAATATATATCTTATAAAACCTGAGTACAATAATAAATAGATGACTCAAAAAGTTACATTATGATTCTAGTATATTTCAACTAGGTAGACAAAAAATATAACAAAAAGAAAAAAATAAAATGCATTCCGTACAAATACATGATCTTAGGTATACGTAGATTATATTATCAATGAAATATATTATTTATGACTTTGTAGACAAAGGGTTTCTCCTTCAACTTTTCTATGAATAATGGCAGGTACTATTGTTAATATTGATATATTATACTGAAACATATATCATACTTATTTAATTTTGTTCAATCTTTAATTTGAGGAATGTGATAATCTGAATTATTTTTTATATGGAGGAATCCACAAATCTCACCCTTTTAAAGAGAAATGTATATCATTCTCAACAAAGGATTTTGATACTCGTGAGAATTTAACAATCATTCTAAAACTATACTAATATCTTACCAAACTAGATAATTCAGCGGGTAATCTTAGATTTCCTTGTATATTACCGCGTACCATTTGTTAATAAATAAATACAATAATAGAGGATTTCCGAAAGTGTATTATATTATACAGTAATGCAACATGTTGAAATAAGCAACACCAACCCAATAGCCAAGCTCCAATTTATTGCCCAAGCCCAATGCTAATTTAGAGCCCAATTTCTATAAAGGCTTTTTTAGATAAATCCTTAACTACAATTTATATATTTTTGAGATGAGAAGAAAAGTAGAAAATCCTAGAGGGGAAGATATTTGGAGGAGAATATAATATTTTAGTGGAAAGTTTTAGTGGATAAATTGTGATTAAATGTGTGTTGGCACAATCCTAGTTATTGCTTATGGAGATGCCACTAGTATAAATAGGGGGTAAGTTCTTCCATTTTGCATCAAGAAGTAGTGACAAAAATAAGTAAGACAATAAATCTTGAGAGGTCTTAAAAGGTTGTAGAAAGTGCGAGTGTTTGTAAAAGTTGTGTTTTCTTAAAAGAGTGTTGTATTTCTCTTCAAATTGAGAGTGGTGTTTTTTTCTTTATTGTGGTATAATACAAATAATTTGTTTCTTGTTTGTATCTAATATTTGTGCATTTAGAGTTGCGACGCTCCATACTTTTCTCCACACAACATTACCAGGAATTCTGCAATCTGCGTGGTTGTTTGGTAATTGGATTTTGCAAGATCCAAACCAAATCTGAAGACTTATTTCGTCATTAATTCCTTTTTGTTTCTTTGGTAGGTTCACACAATTCTTCATCTTGGCCTGTAAAATCAAATGTATAAGAAATTTTGTATCAAAAGATAATATCTATCTCTACTTCTCTACTATTTTAATGGGAGAGTTGGGATTTGTAACAAACAAATTCTAACTTTGTAACTATATAAACACGTATAATATACATTCAAATTATATCCAACAAATATAAATGTGCACCGTACATGTATATCCAAATCAAAATATTCAAATATAAATTACTTATTTCTTATCTGATATATATTCAATTAATTTGATGACTTTACTTTTTTAGACGTGCATCGCACGTTATACTAGTCTCTACTATTTTAATGTGAGAGTTGGAGTTTGTAACAAACAAATCCTAACTTTGTAACTATATAAACACGTATAATACACGTTCAAACTATATTCAACAAATATAAATGTGCACCATACATGTAGACCAAATCAAAACAATCAAATATAAACTATTTTTTTTCTTATTTGATATATATTCATTTAATGTGATGACTTTACTTTTTGTAGAAGTGCATCGCACGTACATTATACTAGTTATTTTAATGGGAGGATTGGATTTTGTAACAAACAAACTCTAATTTTCTAACTATATAAACACGTATAATACACGTCTAAATTATATCCAACAAATATAAATATGCACCGCATGTGTAGCCCAATTCAAAACATTCAAATATAAACTATTTTTTTCTTATTCGATATATATTCATTTAATTTGACGACTTTACTTTATTTAGACGTGCATTAAACGTACATTGTCCTAGTAAATAAAAAAGGGAATCACTCTTTTTGAATCATTTCTTAGTATAATTAATGAACTGATACTGTCTCCCTTTGTCCCTTTTTCTGACTCTCGAACTGCGATGAAAGAAGCGAGGCTAAGTGTTAAAAAACTTTCAGTAGGAATAACACAAATCCAATTTCATGTCTTTGGAATCTGATTTTATTTTCTCTCCCTTTCACTCTATTACAGATCATCTGTTTGACACAATAACGTACAAGCTAGGTGATGCTACATAGGACTGCAAACGATCCGAGCTACTCGCGAGCTACTCAGCTCGAGCTCGGTCAAAGCTCGACTCGAGACGAGCTCGAGCTCGACAGCTTAACGAGCCGAGCTCGAGCTTGGACATGTTGTATTATTAGGCTAAGTTCGCGAGTACTCGGCTCGAACTCGGTCAAAACTCGGTCAAAACTCGGCTCGACTCGAGCTCGAGCTTGAAACCGAGCTCGATTGATTAACGAGCCGAGCTCGTGCCTCACGAAACTCGGCTCGACTCGGCTCGTTTGCAACCCTAATGCTACACGTACTGAAAGTTGTACCATTATTTTTAATTTCTTCGCTAGGAAGTTGTATCATTAAAAAAATCAGAGAGTTGAAGCATCTGAATACGTCACATTTAAGTGAGTGAAGCCTAGCTCTCCTTAAAAGTATAACTAATTATTTTCTCGTTCACTTTCCAAAGCATGCAAATGCTACACTGAAAGTTAATAACTAACCTTTGGTTTCTTTCTTTCTTTCTTTTTATAATTTTACATGCACTGTATGCATTAAATAACTTACTAGTAATTTACACATGCGATGCACGTTTTAATAATTTAAAATAATTTTAAAAAAATAAAAACTCTGACGTAGAGAGGCTTTGAACCGGAAACCTCATTTACATTAGTTATGTACGTGCATTGCACATGTTGGTACAATTACAAAATGACAAATGACGCTAAGGCCTTCTCCCAATATAATGTTAGAGATTATGTTACTGCAGGACGGAGAAATTTATTTTGCCAACAAAAAAACTGGCGTTAGGGTTGATAACAAGCCTCACGACACTCCAGGACGAAGCTTCTATTTGTCGGAGGACTCTGATATTACTGGTAGCCATAACAGCAGCTACACTACTGATGATACCGATTTTGGGCAGTCTGGTCATGACATAGAAGAAGAGGCTAAGGTGGATGCAGTGGATGATCACTTGGTGGTGGTGGGTTGCAAGAGGTGCTACAAGTACATATTGGCTAAGAATGGCACCAAGGGTTGCCCGGACTGTGGGGAAACCCTAATCCAGTTCGTCAATGAGAGGTGTGTCTAGACGAATAATTGCAGGATAATGTTTATATGTTATTTTTGTCTCTAATAATAATTCAGGAACTTGTATTGCATTGCAATAGACTTTAGAAGGCATAATCTATTTGTTAAATTTAATAAATGTACTGCAGTTTAATCAAAAACATGTTTGATGCAATGCTAGCTACAATAAATGGTTCAATACTCGAATTTTTGCATGTTTAATTGTTGTTGATATATATGCATATATTTAACTCTGTTTTGACTACTTATGCATATTGTATTTTATCTTTAGTTTTCTGTCAACTTACCAAAATATCTGATCATGATAGAGATATGGATATGCTAAATTTCTGAACTACTCTCTTATACTAAAACCTAATTTCAAAGTACTTCATGTAGCTACTTTAATTATTCGTTACGAAATTCTACTTTCAGTCTTCCCTTAATTTCAGAATACTTCATTTTCACCTTGTAAGATTATGCGTTCATGCTATTAGGAATTTGCCTGACAGTCAATCACATAAGATGTAATTGACAATTTCTCCGGTAAACATTTTTCAAGATTAATGAAGTTGTTTGAAAAGTTTTATTCATCATATGCTACTTATCCTTATTTATGTAATTTATTTATTGTTATGATCGATGAAGTCCATGGATTAATTAAATTTGTTTGGGGCCATGAGGAGATCATGCCACTGAGACCTAAACTAAATATTATTAATCTAAAATGTTACTAGTCGTAGGAATACGTACCGAGAATGAATATCGGTAATTACGGCAAGACTATTACACTCGTTATATACTATAAAGTAGAGAATAATTGATCTCACAATTATTTATTATTTATGTAGAGACATTAATATAAGAGTGTAGGTACTAAACAGGTTTAGTTCACTGAACTGACTCACTAAAACGAATATCTAATTGAAAGTCTAAGTGAATGTCAATATATAATTCATTGGATGATAGTGGGTATAAGTAATCCTAATACCTAGATTGTCATAGCATTTTGTGTCTGTCAATCTATACTTTGGTTTATTTTTAGCATGACTTTCTAAGACATGTCTAGAGTATTCTGAGCATAATGAGGTTTTCATGAAAATGGGTGAGCAATCAATAAGAAATCGATAACTTGTATTAGAGACGAGAATGACCTATGTGATTTTATAAAGTCTTGACTCAGAAAGTTTATGGCCATAGCAAAATAAATTTTAGAAATGAGTTTCTAAGTATTCATTTGATTCAATCACTAACATATCAAACATATATGATTAAGTGGTTAAAGGAACCCCCACTTAAAAATTTGGGGCAGGTTTTATATCTTGTATAACAATTTTCCTGTGGAAAATGGAGAGAGGGGTGAGGAGAGAGACCATCATCTTCCTAGGGATCTGAGCAAATCTTACGCTCAGGTACTGCGCCAACCCCCCCCCCCCCCAATCGCCATCATGACAACCTGCAGATACCTCTTCGATATCCACACCCCAAAGCTGTCACCTCAAACCGTCCCTTCAACTCCCCTGCCATTACTTCTTCATCCCTCCACCCAAGACCGGCATTTCAACCCATTCCAAAACCCCACTCTTTCTTCCCAAAAAAACCCACCACCAAAACCTACCACTCTAAGAAGATGGAGAGGCGATGCTTTAAGTGCGGCGCCGGCGACCACACCACCAAGGAGTGCCGTATCTGGGGCTTCCACTACTTTAATTGCAAAAAGTTTGGTCACAAAGTTAGGGACTGCCCCATCAACAACAGGGTCGAGACTATGGAGATTGACCTGCCCCACAACAACACCATTGCCCAGGCTCTGCCAGCCCTTCTTATCTCGCCATTTGCGAAGCTTGTGACTTTGAACAGGGAAATGCTAGATGCTAAGTCCAGAGACCAGGCCCTTGTCCTCATAGAGGTGGCCGATATCACGCTCATTCCAAAGGTCCTCCGCATCCAATTTACGGTACCCTGGAGCCTTGAACGTCTTACCCATGAGGTACCAGTGCTGTTGCTAGGGGATCCAATCGCAGTAGAAGATGTTCAGAGTGGCAAAGTTCAACTTTTTACTACAGCAAACTCGTCGGGAGCATCCGTCATCTCAAGCTTTTGGCGTCCCAAGGCGCCGGAAGGAGCCATGGCGGTGGAGGTTGGTGGCCCCTCAAATGCGGCGAAAAATCCGGATTCAGTTCAGCATATCCCCACTGATTTGGGTGAGCGTAATTCAGGGACAGTTCAGCCAGTTGGCAGAAATTTTGAATTATTTCCTAAGATATCCCCACAATTATCTCCTCCAAATGAGATTTGCATGCATGCACAAATCCCCGAAAATCAGACCCCACAATCCTCGCAGGTCCCCCCAAAGATTCCACACCCCACCACTACTGCCCCACTGTTTATCCCAGTCAATGAATCCTCAGATAGCAACAACAAAGATCCTGCCCAGCTTCCAACTAAAACAACTGCTAACAAATCTACCTCCTCGGAGGAAGGGTCATGTGAAGAAGTACATGACATACTTTGGAATGGCAGAATGGTCACGCTCCCCCTCTCTTTATTCACCATGATTAAGCCTGCTATCGAAGGTACCCTTCCTGAACCAATGCACGAGGAGCCTGGCAAATTGAAGGCAGAGGACCATGGGCTTTTTCGTGCCAGCACAACCAATTTGGGTCATGCAAGCTTTCGCACTCGCTCTCTACTGAGTAAACCCCACAGGCAAACATCCAATTCCTCTTCTGCAATCCCACCGGGCTTTTCGGCAGGGCCATCCAAGCGCCAGAAGCGTGCTAGATCAGCATCCAAGCTACAGTGCACATGACCATTCATGAAGCATCTTTCCTCAACCATCAAGAAGAAGGCCTCAGGTACAGCTTCTTCAGCTGCCTCTGTTACAAACATGCATCAAAATCCTTTTGCTCTACTTTCAAATGAAGACATATTAGAGGTAGCCACATCTATTGGAGTGGAGGCTAAGGGGCCACACTCGATACACACCATCACGAATGCTCAGAAGGCCCTTGCTGATCACACTGATCAGCCTGGACTCTCTGAATAGCCCTGTGTGGAAGCTTTGAGTGCTTCAAGATTTCCCCCTGTTTTTTTTGTGTGCTGTTCGATTCCTGTTCACTCATGAAGATCATAAGCTGGAACGTAAGAGGTTTGGGCTACTCTACTAAATGTTCTTTTATAAAAGAAGGCATCCGCAGCTGTTCCCCCCATGTAGTATGTTTGCAGGAGACAAAACTGTGTAACCCAACATCCAACAAACTCTCATCTATTGGCAGCACTATTATCACTAATTGGATCCAATTAGACTCCATACAACGCTGCGTTGGTATCCTGCTTGGTTGGAATGACAATGTACTCGAATGCTCCTACTCAGCCTGTGATATTTTCTCAATCTCAGCATCCTTCAAGAGCCGGTGCTCTGATGCACAATGGTCTATTACCACTGTCTATGCACCCTTTGAGCTAGATGATAGGGAACTATGCTTCCACGAAATCAAACAAAGAAGACAATTCCTCCATGATGCCTAGATCCTTTGTGGGGATTTCAATGTTACTATCTCTAACTCTGAGAGATCTAGTGGTCGGGGCTCCTCCAGAGACATGAAAAGCTTCCGTAATGTTATCCAAGACCTTGCTTTGATTGATCTTCCACTGTCAGGAAGTAAATACACTTGGACAAATCTGCGTGCAACGCCCTCAATGGCCAGACTTGATAGATTCCTCGTCTCCGCCACTTGGGATCTCTACTACCCAGCTAGCATACAATCCTCTCTACCAAGATATTCATCAGATCACTGGCCCATCGTCCTCGATACTCAGGCACTCCAACACCGTAATTTCTATTTCAAGTTTGAAAAGGCCTGGCTTTTGCAGCCCTCTTTTATCCCTGCAGTTAATAATTGGTGGCAACATTTCCACTGCACGGGTAATCCAGTTGATGTTTTTTCACACAAGTTAGGCCTCCTCAGAAGGCGCATACGAAAGTGGCAATCAGAAACCTTGGGCACTCTACCAACACGCAAAAAGCGGCTCCAAGAACTACTCCTTAAGCTTGAGATTGAAGCTGAGACTCTGCCTTCCCCTCCAGCCTCCCTAAAAGCCACTCAGCTTGAGCTTCAGAACTTGATCAAAGAAGAGTCAGTATACTGGAGGCAGAGATCCCGAGTGCAATGGATCAAAGAAGGCGACGCTAACTCCAAATTCTTTCACTCCATAGCAAATGGGAGAAGAAGGAGAAACTTTATCCATAGCCTCAACATTGACAACACCACCACAACCAACCCTGCAGCAATCCAGGGGGCATTCGAGTCCCACTTTAAAGCCATATGTGGATCTGCCTCCATCTCCGATTTTAACATCGACTGGCCATCTCTTTACCCCACCAATACTGTCAGCCTACATCACCTTGAAGAACCCATCACTATGGAAGAGCTACATAAGGCAGTGTTCGACATGAGTAGTGAAAAAGCACCGGGCCCCGATGGTTTCTCAATGAGCTTCTATCATACATTTTGGGACACCATTAAAGATGACCTACTAAGTATGATACATTCTGTCTATAGAGGTGACACAGATATTGGGTGCTTAAACTACTCCAACATCATCCTTATTCCTAAGTGTGACGGGGCCAGCTTAGTCACTGACTATAGACCAATTAGCCTTCTCAACTGCTCCCTGAAAATCTTCACAAAGATACTCGCCAACAGGCTCAACCCTAACCTTCACTCCCTTGTGTCATCGTCCCAAAGTGCTTTCCTCAAAGGCAAGTCGACAGTCGACTGCTTTCTTGTATCCCATGAGACTATTAACCTGTGTAGCAGGAGAAATTCAGACACCCTTCTCTTCAAAATTGATTTTACAAAAGCTTTCGATACAGTTAGCTGGGATTTCCTACTCCAACTGCTTAAAGCCAGAGGGTTCGGGACATCATGGTGTAAATGGATTGAAATGATTCTCACCACAGCGAAATCTTTTGTTATCATTAATGGAGAGAAGGGCAGACAAATCAACTCCAAACGTGGCCTCAAACAAGGTGACCCCCTCTCACCGATGCTCTTCATCTTGGTGGTTGATGTCTTGGCAAAAATGTTACAGTATGGGAGGAGCAATGGCACTTTCTCATAGCTGCCGATAGGAAGCCAGTTATCTCACCTTTCAGTTCTCCAGTTCGCTGATGATACCCTGATATTCTGTAAAGGAGATGAACAAGAGATTTTGAACCTCAAGATTGCCCTTCAGCTATTTGCAAACATCTCTGGATTAGCTATCAACTTTACAAAATCCTCTGTCGTTTATTTTGGTCGTTCTCAAGCCAAGCTTCATGCTTTCTCCACTATCCTAGGATGCAAGGAGGACAGACTCCCAATCTCATATCTTGGCATGCCCCTATCCAAGGGCAAGTTGTACAAGCGGCATTGGCAACCCCTCATTCTCAAAATAGAAAGGCATTTATCAGTTTAGAAAGGTAAACTTCTCTCTAAAGGAGGACGACTGATCCTCATCAATGCGGTGTTAAGTGCCCTGCCTATATACTTCGCATCCTTCTTCCGTATTCCCAAATGGGTCATCAAATGCATTGATCAAATTAGAAGCAATTTCTTCTGGTGCGGGGCTGACAAAGATTCAAGGGGCATTGCTTGCACTAATTGGCGCACCATCTGCCAACCCAAGGATCAAGGTGGCCTTGGAGTCCTGGAGTTGCAAGCTTTCAACGAAGCTTTACTTATGAAGTGGTGGTGGAACATTCTTGCAACTGACTCCCTTGTCAGTAAAACACTACATGATCTATATTACAAAAGATCTACTAAAGCTTTTGTTTGCCCACTGGCAGCCTCCCAATTTTGGAAAGGTATCTTCAATCTCCAAAACCAATTCCTAATAAATGTTCACTGGCAACTTGGCAATGGTGAGAGGATCTCCTTCTGGCAGTCTAGATGGATTAATGGGCACAGTATAGCCACTCTCTACCCCTCGCTAGCTGCTGCAGCTTGGAATCCCAAAGATGAGGTTTCATCACAGGGTGCATGGGTACAGGGGGTCTGGCATTGGCAACCCAGACTTAACTGTATCACTTCGCAACCCCTTCATGCAGAGAAACAAAGACTTCTACTAGCACTTGCAGAATTTCGACCCTCAGAAGAGTGTGATACCCCAACATGGAGATTTACACCTACTGGATCGTACTCAGTACAGTCAGCCTACAAATTCTTAACTCTATCTGGATTGCGATCTCCCTTCTTCAAGACAATTTGGACTTCATCAGCACCACTGAAGTGCAAAATTTTCATTTGGCAACTGAGTCAGGGCCGAGTCAACTCCAAGGAGTTTTTGAGCTCTAAGGGATGGCCGGGGGACATGGCATGTGCAGCTTGCGCATATCCTGTCGAGTCGGCATACCATATCTTCTTCTTATGCCCAGTGGCATTAGAAACCTGGAAATACTTCACTGCACTTTTCCACATACAAACATTCCCCACTACCATGCTTGATTGTTTTGCTTCATGGTGCCTTGGCACACAGACACACAGACACACTTGGCACCTCCTCACTATTGCTATATGCTGGAGCATCTGGATAGCTTGAAATGACTGTTCTTTCTCTACAAAGTCTTCTTCCTCTCGTGGGATTATTACTAATGCAATTTTTTGGTTTCGATCTTGGTTAGATGGGATCGGCAGTGAGATGAAAAAGCAAAAGATGGTGCAAGAAATGACAGATGCAAACGTGCAAGACCTTCTACTCCATGAGACACTAGTGCGCAGCGACCAGACTGCGAGTGATGAAGGAAGTTGTTCCTGGTGACTTCAAGACTGATCAGTGAGATTTTTTGACCCTATATGGGTACTGTGTCTGGTTTTGTGTTTTTGTCTGGATATACTTTTGGCCGTGATAACGGCCTTTATGTCATCTTGTTGTCTCTCTAGTTGACTTATCTACAGACCATGAATTCAGTTTGCATACTGAAGTGGCTTGGTCTGCTTTTGTAATCTTAACTTTATTTCAGTTTTTATATAAATCTTTTTGTGAGGTAGGGACTTACCCTACCTTTTCCCTTCAAAAAAAAAGTGGTTAAAGTTTCGCATTAATCTGTATCCTAAACTTTTTCGGAATATTGTTTAATTGTACGGGAACTTATCACTAAATGGTACAATTGAGTTCAGTAATCAAACTCTCATTATCTGGTTGTCATGACACTTTGTTAGACATCACTCATAACTTGTGGAGAAATAAAGAAGTTTAATATATTCACTGCCGGCTTAATTTGGGGCACAATGAGACACACACGATACAAGGTTTTTCTTGAAAATTTTAATTTGGAATTTTATTGGGTAAAATTCAGAATCGAATAATTTGATATATGAAGATATATTAAATATGACGAATAGTTCTGCTAGAACAGAATGTCATATGGTTGTCAGTTTGTTTATGAGATAAATAAATTTTGTTCGTCATGATTAAATAATGAATACTTTCTTTCTAGAATATTTCAATAGTTGAAATATTTGAATTCATAACTAATAAATATTTGAGATTATATAATACCTTAGAGCATCTGTAGTCGTTGTGGGTGAAAAAATGGATATATGGATAAATGGAAATAAGAATTGAACTTTGGCTGCACTCGTTAAAAGCTATTTTTTTAGCAGTCTGTCGTAAAATAATAAGCGACGGCACATGAAGTGCCGTCGGAGAGAAAAAAAAAACGCTTAATTTTGTGGGACGGCACTCGAAGTGCCGTCCGATCGCAAAAAAAAAATAATAATAAATTTTAAAAAATAAAAAAATAAAAAAATAAAAAAATAAAATAAAAAAATACAAGAAGCGACGGCACATGAAGTGCCGTCGGAGAAGGGGAAAAAAAAATAGGACCCAAAGCACGGACGGCACATGAAGTGTCGTCCAAGAGGGTGATTGTCATTTTCCACTTTTCCGAAAAGTACACAAACATTTCAATAATTACAAAAAATTTACAAAAAATTACAAAAACATTTCAGAAATTGCAAAAAAAATTAAAAAATTACAAAAACATTTTCAAAATTTGCAAAAAAAATTTAAAAATTACAAAACCCTCTGGACGGAAGTGCCGTCCGAGGATTTCGGCATGCACTGGGATTTTTTTAATTGAAAAAAAATTAAAAAATCAAAGGACGGCACATGAAGTGCCGTCCGACGCGGCAAATTTTTTTTTTGTGTGCGACGTGCCGTCGCTCAAATATGGATAATTCTCAAATCGATTCTCATTTACAGCACACGACTGTAGCGATTTATCGATAAAATGGATATTTGGCAAACGAGTGCAGCACGTTCATTTGCCAAATATCCATTTTATCGATATTTGGCAAACGACTACAGATGCTCTTAACTAAGAGATATGAGGATACACTACAAAAGATACTCGATTTACCGGCATTTTTTTACGTATTTGCCGGCATTTTTTTACGCCTGTGAAACCTTCACCGGCGTTTATAATAGCGCCGGTCCAAATGCCGCCGAAGCGAGCGTCGCGGAAAGGAAGGGGTCTACACCGGCGGTTTTGCTGGACGCCGGTAAATATTACAACTACACCGGCGGTCAGAAAATGCCGGTGTATGGGGGTCTCTGAGTGCCGTTCTTTTACCCCCAATATACATTCACCGGCGGCCATAAACCGCCGGTATTTATCCATTCACCGGCGTTTATAGAAACGACGGTGTAGAGTGAAAGTATACCGGCGGTCGTGCACCGCCGGTGTATGTGCATTTATGAGTGCCCGGTTTTCTCTACTTACAAGCACCGGCGTGACCAAAAAATGTCGGTGTAGTTAGGTTCGCCGGCGTTTTATAAAATGCCGGTGTTTCTTGGTGCCGTTACAGCTAGCGGCATACACCGGCGTGTGTGGGAACGCCGGTATATCGCACACTGCAACTAATTCATTAGATAGACCGGCATTTTATAAAACGCCGGTCTATCTATGCCCGTTTGTTTTTCATGCTCCGGTTTTCCGTTCGATTTCAATTTACAGTTTCATTTACAAAACCTATAAACTAATTCACAACTGATTCAACCAATTTCGTTGCATATTAATGTGCAAATCACAACCAAACACAAGAATAATTAAAGATAATAAAGTTTCACACGTGTCATATCAACGTCCAAATTCACCGCAAAATTAACAGTGTCATAATTAACAAATGAATATAGTGACGAACATCCCAAATATCCCAACAAACCAGTCTGACAAATATCTCAAATATCCCAATTTAACAGTCTGACATAACTCTCATAAAAAAAACAGTCTGACATAACAACAGCAAGGAGGACATAAGAACAACAACCATACAGCAAGGAGGACATAAGAACAGCAAGGAGGACCACAGATTCATACCCCTCGAGTAGCTTCAGTTCTGATCATCAGAATTTCCTTCATCTGGGCGACCGCTCTGTGAAAAAAAAACAATAGTTTAATTCAACAGTAGACCACAATACAGAATATACATATTTTTTGAACTTGCAAAAAAATCTACCTGTATCTTAAATTATAAGATCAAAGTGCCAATTGCAAATGGAATTGTTAATGATATATAGAGAGGTAAAATAATTACATTGTAATGCTAAAAATCTAGTACTTAATTTTGTTTTTAAATATATCTAAAACAACAAAACAAATGAAAATTCAGTATCTAACTTGAAACCTTTATATTCTCCTCTGATTGGGAATATCCACTATCTAAAACAGTAAAACAAATGAAAATTCAGTATCTAAGCATGTCTTTCATGGATTGTTCAGACAATCCATGAAACTGTCATCGTGGAAGGAAACCAAATATAAGAAAAATAAGAAAAATAAGATAGGGCTCATATCAAGTGTATTTTTAGGGAACTGTCATCGTGGAAGGAAACCAAATATAGAAGTCAGAAATGGAAACAGAAAGAAGAATGGTAGAAACTTTGGATACACCAGGCTAACATAGCGGCATTTTCCTGATCTCTCTCATCCCTTGTTTCCCTTCAGCACACGAACACAAAGAGACAGCAGCAACAACAGCAAGAGCGACAAGAACAACAATAATAATAAATTATTATGAACAAGATGTCTTTATATGGGTTTCCAGATCTCCACTCGAGCCCCCTCTTTCTAATCACAGCCCAATTAAGAACATAGACAATAGCCACTAAACAATCCAATCACAGCCCAATCAAAATTTGCCATCCTGGATCTTAAATCTTCAGATGCATGAATTCAGCTTCTTTAACAGTAAAAGAAAAATGATAACATAGCGGCATCTAAGCATATATGTTTCTCTATTAATTCTTCATCCCAACTAAATCATTGATGTTTGTGGCTCCAAAAGAAATCCCCACAAGGTTTGTTCAGCCCAATTGTTGTACATATCCGGAGGATTTTGGCATACATACCTATAGCATCCTCAGTTCATAGTGAACCCATTTTGGTCAAAAAAACATGCCAAGATGACAATCAGATGCATGAAATAAGCTTCATTAACAGTAAAAGAAGATGAGGATGCTAACAGCATACTTAGTTTGGAAGTGAACCCATTTTTTGTTAAAAAATCATGCCAAAGAGGCAATCAGCTTCATTAACAGTATCTGAAAATGAAAATTTCCATTATCTGAGCATATATGTTGCTCTACTAATTCTTTAGCCCAACTAAATCTAAAACCCAATTGATGTACATATCCGGAGGATTTTGGCATACGTACCTATAGCATCCTCAGTTCACAGTGAACCCATTTTGGTCAAAAAAACATGCCAAGATGACAGTCATGCATGAAATAAGCTTCATTAACAGTAAAAGAAAATGAGGATGCTAGCAGCATACTTAGTTTGGAAGTGAACCCATTTTTTGTTAAAAAATCATGCCAAAGATGGAAATCAGCTTCATTATCAGTATCTGAAAATGAAAATTTCCATTATCTGAGCATATATGTTGCTCTACGAATTCTTTAGCCCAACTAAATCTAAAACTAAATTGTTGTACATATCCGGAGGACTTTGGCATACAGCTATAGCATCCTCAGTTCACAGTGAACCCATTTTGGTGAAAAAAACATGCCAAGATGACAATCAGATGCATGAAATAAGCTTCATTAACAGTAAAAGAAAATGAGGATGCTAGCAGCATACTTAGTTTGGAAGTGAACCCATTATTTGTTAATAAATCATGCCAAAGATGGCAATCATCTTCATTAACAGTATCTGAAAATGAAAATTTCCATTATCTGAGCATATATGTTGCTCTACTAATTCTTTAGCCCAACTAAATCTAAAACCCAATTGTTGTACATATCCGGAGGATTTTGGCATACGTACCTATAGCATCCTCAGTTCACAGTGAACCCATTTTGGTCGAAAAAACATGCCAAGATGACAATCAGATGCATGAAATAAGCTTCATTAACAGTAAAAGAAAATGAGGATGCTAGCAGCATACTTAGTTTGGAAGTGAACCCATTATTTGTTAAAAAATCATGCCAAAGATGGCAATCAGCTTCATTAACAGTATCTGAAAATGAAAATTTCCATTATCTGAGCATATATGTTGCTCTACTAATTCTTTAGCCCAACTAAATCTAAAACCCAATTGTTGTACATATCCGGAGGATTTTGGCATACGTACCTATAGCATCCTCAGTTCACAGTGAACCCATTTTGGTCAAAAAAACATGCCAAGATGACAATCAGATGCATGAAATAAGCTTCATTAACAGTAAAATAAGATGAGGATGCTAGCTGCATACTTAGTTTGGAAGTGAACCCATTTTTTGTTAAAAAATCATGCCAAAGATGGCAATCAGGTTCTCTAACAGTATCTGAAAATGAAAATATCCATTATCTGAGCATATATGTTGCTCTACTAATTCTTTAGCCCAACTAAATCTAAAACCCAATTGTTGTACATATCCGGAGGATTTTGGCATACGTACCTATAGCATCCTCAGTTCACGGTGAACCCATTTTGGTCAAAAAAAATGCCAAGATGACAATCAGATGCATGAAATAAGCTTCATTAACAGTAAAAGAAAATGAGGATGCTAGCAACATACTTAGTTTGGAAGTGAACCAATTATTTGTTAAAAAATCATGCCAAAGATGGCAATTAGCTTCATTAACAGTATCTGAAAATGAAAATTTCCATTATCTGAGCATATATGTTGCTCTACTAATTCTTTAGCCCAACTAAATCTAAAACCCAATTGTTGTACATATCCGGAGGATTTTGGCATACGTACCTATAGCATCCTCAGTTCACAGTGAACCCATTTTGGTCAAAAAAACGTGCCAAGATGACAATCAGATGCATGAAATAAGCTTCATTAATAGTAAAAGAAAATGAGGATGCCAGCAGCATACTTAGTTTGGAAGTGAACCCATTATTTGTTAAAAAATCATGCCAAAGATGGCAATCAGCTTCATTAACAGTATCTGAAAATGAAAATTTCCATTATCTGAGCATATATGTTGCTCTACTAATTCGGTGAACCCATTTTGGTCAAAAAAATGTGCCAAGAAGACAATCAGATGCATGAAATAAGCTTCTTTAACAGTAAAAGAAAATGAAAATTTCCAGCATATAATCATTTATGTTTCTCTATTAATTCTTCATTGATGTTTGTGGCTCCAAAACAAATTTTGATTGGGCTTTGAATGGAGATTGTAGTCATAGATCAATTCTTCATTGAAGAAAAATACGAGTAGGGCTCATATCTAGTGTAGTTTTAAGGAATTGTCATCGTGGAAGGAAACCAAATATAGAAGACATAAAGAGGAATGGTAGAGAATGAGGATACACCAGGCTAACATAGCGGCATTTTCCTCATCTCTCTCTCTCTCATCCCTTCTTTCCCTTCAGCACACGAACACATAGAGACATCAGCAACAACAGCAAGAGCGACAAGAACAACAATAATAATAAATTATTATGAACAAGATGTCTCTATATGGATTTCTAGATCTCCACTCCAACTCGTCTCTTTCTAATCACAGCCCAATTAAGAACAATTGTTCACAGTCACTAAACAATCCAATCACAGTTCGCCCTCAAAATTTGTGATCTTGGATCTAAAAACATACATAATTCCCAAAATCTGTACAAGAATTGGGAAGAACAAACCTTGTGCAGGTTTCTTTTGGAGCCAGAAACATGAATGATTTAGTTGGGCTGAAGAATTAGTAGAGAAACATATATGCTCAGATAATGGAAATTTTCATTTTCAGATACTGTTAAAGAAGCTGATTTCATGCATCTGATTGCCATCTTTGGCATGATTTTTTAACCAAAATGGGTTCACTTCCAAACTAAGTATGCTGCTAGCATACCAAAATCCTCCAAATCAGTACAACAACACGGCTGAACAAACCTTGTTTGCAGGTCATACAATGCCATCTAAGCATGTTATGTGCCAAAGTGGGGTTGGTCATACAATGCATGAACGACACGTATTAGTTGTTTGTGAGTATGTAATAGGGTGCAGCTATGAACAGGGCTCATATCGAGTGTAGTATTACGGACTGTCATCGTGGAAGGAAACCAATTTAATATAGAAGCCATATATGGAGCCAGAAAGAGGAATGGTAGAGAATGAGGATACACCAGGCTAACATAGCGGCATTTTCCTTAACTCTCTCTCATCCCTTCATTCTCTTCAACACACGCACACAAAGAGACATCAGCAACAACAGCAAGAGGGGGTTGGTCCAACAATAAGTATAGATTATAATAAACGAGATGTCTCTATTTGGGTTTCCAGATCTCCACTCCAGCCCTTTCTTTCTAATCACAGCCCACTTAAGAAATATAGACGAAATGCTTATAGACGACAGCCACAATACAAACTCACAAACACTCATACGTGTCTTTCATGCATTCAAGACCATAATCTCTTTAAAAATACCAATTTAAAGACTTACCGAGGGTGGGACTTGGGATTGCTGCCCTATTAAATGGGCCATTTGTTCTTGTAGGAGTGCAACTTGTGCCTTTAATGAAGTCATCTCCTCATCCCGATTGGCACTTGAACTAGATTCACTCCGTCCGAATAGCTGCAAGGGGGTTGGTCCTAGCCCCATACCACGGACACGTCCATGCCTCTCCTTTACCCTAACCTCAATCAAGGCAACTCTCTGCCGGGTACGGAAATCTGTGGGTGCCGCCGAAGGGTCAGAATCTGAAGCAGAAGAGATTTCATCATACCTTCTCCGAGCGTTAGTCTGTAAAAGGACATAACAATTAGAGTTAAAAGCATATGAGATTTCAACTACTCATTAGATATTAGTTCACAAATTACCAGAATTCGTGCTGCCTCAAGGCTCACATACGTCCCATCCTTCGATTTATGGGTGGCATCGAAAAAGTCAATGTCGCAAAACTCCGTAGGACCCCCCAAATCTTCTTCCCAAATATTAATAAGATGATATGGCTATAAACAAATAATTGTAAGTAAAAAATGTTCAATACGATTGTGCCTACCAATTCTTTCCGAAGCAGAGCAAAGCTCTGTGTACCAGCGGTGTGCAACACTAGCTGCTTTGACCGACTGGCAACACCCACCTCTGCCGTTTTCTGTACATGCCACAATGAAGTTAGCAGAAAAATTTGTTAGAGTAGCCATACAACCACATACTCATTAGATTTTTGTGCCTTTAATGTAAATACCTGACCGATCGCCGAACTCCAGTAGTGCACAAAGAATTGCCAATCTGAAGGCTCCACATTTTCTGGCACATCCCTTGCATTCTCCGTCTCTGAAAGGTCTTTGTCAAAATACCTCGCCTTCAAGTCACTCTTGTAGTCCCTCCACTTTTTGGAGAGTGACTTTTCAACCCAAGGCGTAAAGGAGTCAGCGAACGAGAAGTATTGCTGCAAAATTTATTATCCATCACTAAAAATACATATTTCAATAATATATTTGCGCCTACCAATTATTTATTTTAGATGGAAAATACCTTGATTGTCATAATTGCAGTGGCCTTTGTCGTGGTTGGCACCTTCGGCCAACTCTCGTATGACAAAAGAACTATCCGTGGGTTCCTTGCTATAACCCCAATAAAGGAAGAAAATTTGCTGGCATTATCGCCAACCGGTTGCCCGACACCGTTTACCTCCACCACAATCCTTTCGTCATTCTTAAGTCTCCAAATATTCGTCATCTTAGTTCGCCCACGATGTTTTTTGACAGTGGGCGGCGTGCTACCCTCACCCTCATCTGTTTGACTGCCACTATTATGTAGTGGCTGCTCATCCCCATGGCTCTCGTTGCCATCATTTATAATTATCCTCTTTCCACGCCTCGACATGTTGTACCTATCAAGGATTCAATAACTTCCTTAGAGATGCAAATTTAATTAATAACATGTTTATAATAACTATCATAAAATTTGTGCTTTAGTAGGATTAACAAACCAACATAATTATAAAAAAATAAAAAAAATGAGATTTGTAACAAATTAAATTACAATGATAGTTTGGTTCAAATGACACTAAGCATAGTTTAATGTAAATAACACCAAGCAGTAGAAAATAGAAAGATAATTAAACCGATGTATTAAATTCACATTCAACATGTTCGGAATTACAGACATAATATTACAACAAGATTTAAGACACGAAAATTACAGACATATAATATTGAGATTGAAAATCAAGTAAACTATAATACGACATCTTCCAATATATCGCCCTCTTCTCATATTATTGTACATATCCGGGGGATTTTGGCATACGTACCTATAGCATTCTCAGTTCACAGTGAACCCATTTTGGTCAAAAAAACATGCCAAGATGACAATCAGATGCATGAAATAAGCTTCATTAACAGTAAAAGAAAATGAGGATGCTAGCAGCATACTTAGTTTGGAAGAGAACCCATTTTTTGTTAAAAAATCATGCCAAAGATGGCAATCAGGTTCTCTAACAGTATCTGAAAATGAAAATATCCATTATTTGAGCATATATGTTGCTCTACTAATTCTTTAGCCCAACTAAATCTAAAACCCAATTGTTGTACATATCCGGAGGATTTTGGCATACAGCTATAGCATCCTCAGTTCACAATGAACCCATTTTGGTCAAAAAACATGCCAAGATGACAATCAGATGCATGAAATAAGCTTCATTAACAGTAAAAGAAGATGAGGATGCTAGCAGCATACTTAGTTTGGAAGTGAACCCATTTTTTGTTAAAAAATCATGCCAAAGATGGCAATCAGGTTCTCTAACAGTATCTGAAAATGAAAATATCCATTATCTGAGCATATATGTTGCTCTACTAATTGTTTAGCCCAACTAAATCTAAAACCCAATTGTTGTACATATCCGGAGGATTTTGGCATACAGCTATAGCATCCTGAGTTCACAGTGAACCCATTTTGGTCAAAAAAACATGTCAAGATGACAATCAGATGCATGAAATAAGCTTCATTAACAGTAAAATATGTAATATCCCAGACAGATATTACCTTGTATGAATTATTATTTTATTAATATTTTATTATTATTTTGTTTAATTCCAAAATTGAAATATTTTGGCAATTTTCACAGGTTTGTCCATAGACATTATCTGTACCCAGATACCGGTCAGTATACATCCGTATTGTATCAAATTGATACCGTGATCTTCCGAACTAATAATAAAATTTATTTTATTATTATTTCCAAAATTAAATCATTTTTATACGGATTATGCAAAGATTTTCGGTATACGTATATATACACACACGTGTATGTAGTATGTCGATTAGTACATTATACAAATTGTGTGTTGTGTATTTTTGGACAAACACTTGTCTTGTTTATGACAAACCTATTAGATTGTTAGGGTTTATAAGTGGTTAACCTAGGTTAAGTGTGCATGAAGAGGTTAAAGAAACCCTTCTAGAAACCCTCACTTCTCCACCTCACATAACACCTCCACCACATAGCACCATACCACACTAAGCCTCCACCAATTTCCACCTCCCCTAGGCAAAATCGGCCCCAATATGGAGGGGGGGAGGGGGGGTTGTGCAATTGTATGTGTGCACATTTGCACTCTCCACCATTCTCTCCTCCTATAAATATCCCCTTCCTCCACCTTTGTCTCATTTTAGAAAGATCATAAAGAAAGAAAGAAAGAAAGGAAAAGAAAGAGAGAACACCATACTAACTTGAGAGTTTTCCCATTGTAGGTTTCATAAGGATTCCTAGGAGCTAAGGAGGAGAGTTAGTCTAGTTCTTTCATCAAAGAAAAGAAACAAGGTGGGGGTTCTCCACTTTCTTTGTTGATTTGTTGTTTTGACTTCTTATTCTTATCCTCCTTGTTTTGTTTCTTTTGTTCTTTGAGAATGGGTTATTGGGATAGTGTTGTGGTGTGTAGTTCTTATTTTGTATGGTTATGGATGGTTAAAGATAATAACCACATGAAAAGAAAAGAAGTGAATGATAGTAGTAAAGAACAAAAAGATCAATCTTTATAGTTGTAATTGTTGTTTTAGTGTTACGGATTGGACTAAAATGAACACATACACATGGACTTGGCATATACAACCATTTTTGGTTGTAGGACTTGAATGAGGACTCATACATAATCACATGACATAGTGCATACACCACTTTGTGGTTGTAGAACATAAACTTGAACTTGGACTAGAAAGAATGCATATGGTTAGTTGAACCAAATGAAGGTTCTTACTTTATTTTTATTATTGTTATTTTCTTAAGTAAGAAAGAACCCATTGTAGGTGTTAATTCTAATTATGAAAAAAGAAACTAATCTAAATCACTAGTTGTAGAATGATCAAAAAGATCTCTTTTTATGTTCAACTAGTGTTAATAAGAAATAAATACTAATGAAGATTTGGTAGAAATGTTAGTAGATGTTCATATTAAAATAAAGTAGTAGTAGTAGTAGTAGATGATTAAAAGAAGTAGTTGTAGATGTTTTATGTTAATATTAAAATAAAGTAGTAGTAGTAGTAGTAGATGATTAAAAGAAGTAGTTGTAGATGTTTTATGTTCATATTAAAATAAAGTAGTAGTAGTAGTATTAGATGATTAAAAGAAGTAGTTGTAGATGTTTTATGTTCATATTAAAATAAAGTAGTAGTAGTAGTAGTAGATAATTAAAAGAAGTAGTTGTAGATATTTATGTTCATATTAAAATAAAGTAGTAGTAGTAGTAGATGAATAAAAGAAGTAGTTGTAGATGCTTTATGTTATGTTCATGGTTAAAATAAAGTAGTAGTAGTAGTAGATAGTTGTAGATGTTTTATGCTATGTTCATGGTTAAAATAAAGTAGTAGTAGTAGTAAATGTTAAAAAGAAGTAGTTGTTGATGGTTATGATATGAAAAAATGTTAGTAGCTATTCATGATTAAAATAAAGTAGTAGTAGTTGATGTTCATGTTTTAAGTAAAGTAGTGTAGTAAATGTTCATGTTAAATAAGTAGCATTAGTAGATGTTTATAAATTTGTATTAGATGTTCATGTTTAAATAAAGTTTTAGTAGAGGTTTATATTCAAATAAAATTGTAGTGGATGTTATGTTTCAATAAAGATAGTAGATGTTCATGCTTCATGCTAAGTTAGTAAGAATCATGCTTAACTATTATTCATGCTAAGCATCTATACATGCTTAGAATGTTGTAGGATTCATGTTAAAATTATCTATCATGTTTAGGAATGATATACATGCTTAGATAATTGTAGGAAGGGGTATACCATGCTAGATTAATTTATCTATTCTTAGGTGATTGTAGGAAAGTAGTATACCATGCTAGATTAATTTATCTATGTTTAGATAATTGTAGGAAAGTGGTATATCATGCTAGATTAATTTATCTATGCTTAGATGATTGTAGGAAAGTAGTATACCATGCTAGATTAATTTATCTATGTTTAGATAATTGGTATATCATGCTAGATTAATTTATCCATGCTTACATGCTTGTAGGAAAGTAGTATACCATGCTACATTAAATTATCTATGTTTAGATAATTGTAGGAAAGTGGTATATAATGCTAGATTAATTCATCCATGCTTACATGCTTGTAGGAAAGTTGTATACCATGCTAGATTCATTTATCTATACTTAGATTGTAGTAGGAATCATTATACATGCTTATAATATTGTAGGATTGATGTTTAATTAACCTACCATGTTTAGAATATTGTAGGAGTGTTATGGTTGGTGGTTAGGTTATGTATCATAAGTAAATTGTCGTAGGTAGATGCTTACAATTGTATGTCATGCTTAAAGCGCGAAAGGTTATTAAGTCGCTTCGGGCTTCTCATTGGTAGAATGCCTACCATAGACTATTAGTAGATTCTTTTGTTGCTTCTAATGATAGAAGATCGAGGTTGCTAGTATACACGTTTGGTTGCTTCTAGGTTTGATTACCTGAATGGTTGTTGCATATAGTTGTCTCGTACGTGGCTCGACCGGCCCGTGCGTAACTGTTGGTTTCATACGCGGCTTACTTGGCTGGTATGTACGTTGTCACCATACGTAGCTTATTGGCTCGTATGTGGTTAGTTACCGTATGTAGCTTATTAGCTAGTACACAGTTGTTGTGCTCATCTAGGGTAATATTATTACCCTAGGGCTATTGACCATCAAGACATATATTTTCTTACCCTAAGGAACTGTGGAGGAGTCACTCCTCGGGTACCATCGGATCTTAACCTGTTTAGGTTGATCGAGGATCGGAGTATAGACGGAATCCAAGTTCAGGGTAGTGGCATGCATATATATTCGCATTGCCGAGGTCTTGGATCGATAAGCCACGAACCGGATCCTGAAGGGTTCTGGTAAGTCTAGGTTGAGCAACCTAGTAGAGTTGTCTTGCGAAGTCTAAATTAAGGCCTAGCATGTTGTGGTTATAATATTGCCCTCCCTAGGAGTGTTCAGGATTAGGGACATTATTAGGGTAGTGACTTATAAAGATCATTGCTTAAACCCTTGCCGGGAGAGAGGAGTCGGTTGTAGGGGGCACCTTACGACTAACTCGTCCCTTGAGGCAGATCATAGGTGGTGCTATTGGGTTGCACCTTCCTGTCAAAGGGATACGTATGATGCCTTCTCACGAGTTGGGAACATGGGTTGCGTATCTTGATTGTTAATTCCTGAAGTGCCATGATAAGGCGGGCGGAGCTAGGGGGATGGACCCCCGGAAATCCGTCGGATCCTATGCCAAGAGGACGAACAGGCCATGGACTACGGTCCGACCAGGGGGCGGCAAGGGGCTTCCCTGTTAGCAGTAACCCCGACGGTTTGTCAGGTTTTTGAGTGAGGTCCGGTAAGCCGGGTAGCGGTGGCAACATGGACACCACCGGCGAACTGCATTAGTGGGACTTGACCACGTGTGCAACCTCATCAGTCACGTTGTATCTGTCAGGAACAGGTTGTGTACAATTAGAATTCATAACGCGGGTTCAAATCCCTATATATATGGAGAAACAGCTTGAGATGGGGCGCATGTAGTATGGGCTGCATGTTGCTTTCGGAGACTTGCTGGCATTAGAATATAAGCATCCTGGTTAGTTGACAGTGCATTAGTATCCCAGTCTAGTTGACATTTATTAGATTCTAGTCATAGCACTCACGAACACTTAAACTACACCGACACAATTGCCATGTTTTGTATGATTGTTTGGGAGATTCGCTGCTTGGTCATCAGCCTTTAAGCGTCAGTGAATACTGACGTCCCCACTTCAATAGGTACTGGATAGCAGAAGTACCGGTGCGAGATTCAGGAGGACTCATGTCAAGGAAAACAAGGAGTCAGTGTTATGTTTAGTTCCGGTGCAGTATATGTATTGATTATCTATTAGTTGAGAAGTACTCGAGTGAGAGTTACCAAGTGTTGTTCTTCATTCCTTGTACTCTGATGTAATTTGTTGAAGGTTTTAATACTTGGGATTGTAAAGGTATTATTGTAACACTATTGTAATGTATTGCAGTTGTATGATATTCGGACTTGTAATACATTGGGTGTTGAAAATAAACGTTTTAAATTCTCCTGTTTTTCTGTGTATTGTGACTAATTGAAGAAAAGGTCCTGGCTCGTGTCACGATTTTCCAGTATATGGAAATCAGGGCACTACAAAATAAGATGAGGATGCTAGCTGCATACTTAGTTTGGAAGTGAACCCATTTTTTGTTAAAAAATCATGCCAAAGATAGCAATCAGGTTCTCTAACAGTATCTGAAAATGAAAATATCCATTATCTGAACATATATGTTGCTCTACTAATTCTTTAGCCCAACTAAATCTAAAACCCAATAGTTGTACATATCCGGAGGATTTTGGCATACAGCTATAGCATCCTGAGTTCACAGTGAACCCATTTTGGTCAAAAAAACATGCCAAGATGACAATCAGATGCATGAAATAGGCTTCATTAATAGTAAAAGAAGATGAGGATGCTAGCAGCATACTTAGTTTGGAAGTGAACCCATTTTTTGTTAAAAAATCATGCCAAAGATGGCAATCAGGTTCTCTAACAGTATCTGAAAATGAAAATATCCGTTATCTGAGCATATATGTTGCTCTACTAATTCTTTAGCCCAACTAAATCTAAAACCCAATTTTTGTACATATCCGGAAGATTTTGGCATACAGCTATAGCATCCTCAGTTCACAGTGAACCCATTTTGGTTAAAAAAACATGCCAAGATGACAATCAGATGCATGAAATCAGCTTCTTTAACAGTAAAAGAAAATGAAAATTTCCAGTATCTAAGCATATATTTTTCTATTAATTCTTCATCCCAACTAAACCATTCATGTTTGTGGCTCCAAAAGAAACAAACACAAGGTGCGTTCGGCCCAATTCTTGTACCCATTTTGGAGAATTTTGGTATACAGCTAGCATCCTTAGTTCACAATTAACCCATTTTGGATAAAAAAACATGCTAAGATGACAATCAGATGCATGATTTTAGCATCTTTGACGATGCTAAGTTTGAAAAATAAGAAAAATCAAGATGCATAATCTGAAAAAACATGCTAAGTTTGAAAAATAAGGGAAATCAAGAGATGATACCGAAGAGAGGGAGAGAGAGCGGGGCGACGAGCGCGGGGGCATAGGAGATAGAGAGAGCGGGGCGAAGTGGTGGTTTCCGATCGCCAATTCACCTCCAAATAGAGAGAGGGAGGAGGGGAATCGAAAATGACGAAGGGAAGAAGGGACGATGACGAAAGGTTGAACGCTGTCGAAGAGGACGAAGCGGCGGAGGCAAACGCGCGGGAAGTAGAGCGGGGAAGGAGGGAAAACAAGGCGGCCCCTTTTTTTTCGGGGTTTGGGAAAATGGCAAGCGAAAGATTAGGGTTCGCGGGATTTATCTCAGCTTATTCACCGGCATTTCAATTAGACACACCGGTGAATGTATCGGTATATTCACCGGCGTTTCTTATTAAAATGCCGGTGAATAATACACTTCACCGGCGTTTTTAAATAAAACGCCGGTGAATACGAAGATTGCCCGGCGGTTTAAAGCGACCGCCGGTGTATAACCTTCCCATCTGGTGCCCCATTCCTATTCGCTCCCTACCCCGGCGCTACTGGTAAAATGCCGGAAAATATACGCCGGTAAATCGAGTATCTTTTGTAGTGATATCTCATTATGGTTAATAATTATATGGACAAATATTTTGTAAATATCTTTTGATTTGAAAATTGATTACATACCATATATATATATGGCCTCTAATCCCCTATAAATAGGGAAGAAAAGTTCTTTCTCCAAACAAGATAGAAAAAAGGAAAAAGAGGATTGAGACTTATTCTCATACTAATCAAAACAGAATTAGAGAGAGAGAACTATTCCAAGACAGGTTTGGCATGGATCATCGTTGGATTACGAATACTTGGGCGTCCTATTGCGGAAACCACCATGAAGGAGTTCTTGGCATCGGTGAAAGGCAATTCATAGTCTTTCTATTTTGATCTAATTTTTTTGATTCATAGTGATTCTGGCTATTGGAAAAAACTTTGTATTGCTAAGTTGTTTACGTGATTAGACTGCTTCCGCTACATGCATTAGACGCCTTAATAATCCATTGTTTTTCCCTTCAAGTGGTATCAGATCATATTTTGAATCAACGTTTAAGATCTACATGATATTGTTGTGATAATTGAAACGTTTAAATCATATTAATTGATTAATCTAAAAAAAATATTAGATCTAAAAGATTTAGATTAGTTTTCATAATAAATAGAATTATTTTATTTTATGAAAACGATATTTGTTAATCCAATATAATAATGTTCATGAGATGATTGATTATTATTAAAAAAAAGTTCGTCGGAGCTCGCCGGCCACAGCCGGAGCCGCTGCCACCAGGGCCTAGGTTTTCACCCTAGCTCTGTGTGTGTTCGAGTAGGTTAGGTCGGGTGGGTTTGATCCGGATCTGGATTTTTGGAAAATATAGATCTGCACGTGCACGTGCAGCAAACCCCCTTATAGGCACATGCAGAGCATGTGCACATGCTGAGCTAGTTTTGCAGGCGGGTTTGGGTCCAGATCCGATCTGATTGGATATGGACCCTAACCGAATTTGGCTTTCTTTTTCTGTTTTCTTTTTAGTTTGTTTTGTTTTATTTAATAATTTAGTTTCTATTGTTTTCTTTTTGCATAAAAAGGATCAATAGGAATTTAAGATTAGATTAATAATAAAGATTATTTTCATTAATATGTTATTGTCACAATTTGAATAGTATGCATGTTTTATGTTTTTTTTATTGTTCATGTGTTGATCATGTAAAATACACTAGTTGTTTAGTTTGTAAACAAACCGATTAATTTATTTTATTCATATGATGAATAAGAGATTAAGTTAATTATATAATCGATTAAATATTTATTAGATGAATGGAGAAAACAAATTGTTGTTTAAATTATTATTTTATTCATGAGATGAATTTAAAATGAAAACTTATTAAATCAATTCATAAGACGAATGGAAAAAAAATGTTGTTTAATTTATTATTTTTTTCATGAGATGAATTAAAAATGATAAAGTGTTAAATCAATTCATAAGATGAATGAAAATTTAAGACTTTTAATGGATTAAGCTTTAAGGATGATTGTGACATTATTATGGTAGTATAGACCATTTATTCATTGTTTATCTAAAATATTGAATGACATTAATTAGATTAATAAAGTAAATAGAAGACTCTTAGATTAAATATTAAGTTGTAATGGCCAATACATTAAGAATGTAGGTCATGTCTTCCATCGTGGTAAGAAACGAAGTATGCCAGTGATTGTGATGGGTTTGTTGTGCAAACACGGGGCCTGTCATGAAAAATGTTATGATGCTTTCTTATTGTAAAGTATATGTGATATACAGATGTGTGAACACCTAAATGTTACTACTTTGTTGTGCACACACACAATGGTGATTTCTTTTTTGTTGAATAAATCTAACGATGGGTTGACTTAACTAAGATTTTATAGTTTGTTGTGCACACACAAGGCTGTAGCTATCTAAAAGGCTAAAATAAATAGAAGTTACATGAGATGTAATTGGTAAGAGTTACCTACCTATGAACCCGTTAAGGTTGGTTATGCACACACGGGGCCTTAATGGGATAAATAAGATTCTATATTTTCACTAGGAAACCATCCAATGAGGTATTCTGTTTTCACTTAGAGGTCTGTGGAGCTCGATATATTAAGTAGGAGACATAAACTATTTTAATAACAAGACCTTAAATGTTTATGCGTAATTATCATGAATAATTATTTATTTATGTTTTTTATTGTTTACTGAGCATATATTGTGTCTACCTCGCTATCACTCCGCGACATACTTGATGCCAACAAGCTGACCGGACCAAACTTAGTTGATTGGTTAAGGAACTTTAGAGTTTTTCTCATTCAGGAGAAGATCTCTTACAAACTTTATTTGTTTGCTCTTGAAGCACCAGTGCGACTGGATGCAACAAGAGAAGAGATTGCCGCTTATGAGAAGTGAAAAGTGACGACGTCTAAGCTCAATGTATTATGTTGGCTTCCACGAGCAATAAGTTGCAAAGTCAGCATGAACACATGGATGCTAAGTTCATTCTGCTTCACCTCAAGGAGTTGCATGGTGAACAAAGTAGAACTGCTAAATATGAGATTCCAAAGCAGCTTTACGCTTGAGAATGATTGAAGGCACATCCGTTTAAATCCAAGTGCTGAAAATGATTAACCTCATTGAAGAACTGGGTAGGTTGAATGTTTTGATAGATGGAGAACCAAGTCAGGACTTGATACTCCAATCACTGTCTGATTCATTTTCACAATTTATCTTCAATTTCCATATGAACAAGTTGGAGGTAACACTCCCCTAGCTACCGAACAAGTTCAAAACCACCGAGGGCCACCTTAAGAAGGATAAGGGCCAAGTAATGGTTATGGAAAGAGCCTCTAAGAAGAAGACAAAAGGGAACAAGCAAGAAAAAGGTGATGAAAAAGATAGGTGGCAGTAAGCAGGAGAAAATGTTTCTGATTAAGGTACATGTTTCTATTGCGGAACAGATGGCCATTGGGTGAAAACTGCAAGGTTTACCTTTCGGAGTTGAAGGAATAAAGGCTTTGGAAGCCAATGTTTCAGGTGCGTTTTTTATTAAAATTAATTTATCATTTACAAATTCTACTTCTTGTGTATTATATACCGGTTGTAGTTCTCATATTTGCAATTCGGTGCAAGGACTGAGAAGAAGTAGAATGCTACAGAAAGGTAACTACGAGCTAAGGGTTGGAAATGGAGCGAAAGTTTTTGCCTTAGCTGTTGAATCTTTTGTATTTGTTTACCTTCTGGAAAACAGTTAGAAATACATAATTGTTATTATGTTCCAAGAAATATTATCTCTATTCCTATGTTGCTTGAACAAGGTTTTGAGATTTTGTTTAAGAATAAAAGTTTTTCTAATTATCATTCAAATGAGAATGATAATTAGAAAAACTTTTATAGGATAGCAATTCTGAATGTTGATGATAATATTTTTCATATAGAACACACACATAAAAGAAAAGGAGATTAATCAAATCTATCTTTGGCACTTAAAACTTGGTAATATACACTAGTAGAAAATGCCACTATTGCAACAGAAGTTTTCCTTGTAAAAGAGTGAAATTTCATAGTTAATGCAAATTCGTAAGAGAATTTTTCTCATTCCCATTTAGTTGTGATGTTGTGAAATCTCTCCTGCTTAATGCACACATTTGTAACGGAATTTTAATTATCCCTTGCGAATATTAGCTACAATAGAATATCTGCAATGGAAGTTGTTTCTTACTGTCCCCATCTATAAGAAAATATCTACAACAAATATTTCCATTGCAAGTGTGTTTTAAAAGGGATTTATTCTGTTGCTGATGAACTATTGCTACAGAGGTTCGCAAAGTAGTCATTCCATTGCAATTGTTACCTCACAAATGCAATTGTTACATCGCGAATGCAATTGGACGCATTTTTTCATTGGTGATTTCGTTCGGATGGCTTAATAAAAATTTTTAAAACGATGTATTTCTTCGATGAAGAACATATAATTATTTCACCTGTTTGATGTGCACAACTATATAAAGAAAACATAATAATAAAAAATATGCAATTTGAACAAACAATACATATTTAGATAATAGTAAACTTAAGAACACCAAAATAAGCATTAATATTATAGAGTATAGAACATTCTCATTACAAAATTATATATTTGTTTCGAAGCGCCAAAATACTAACAATACATTCTAGAAGGAAATGTGAGTTGTCAAACTCTAAGAAATACAATGAATGTTTTCAAAAGTACTTCTAACTTGGGATTTCCTTTTGATCTGGAAGGATGCTTCACAATATTGTCAATCTTTGTTTTCAAATCTTCTCGTGGTGCATCAGGGAGTAGAACTTGGGGTTTCCTCTTTCCATACACAGGTGCCAGAAGCAACAACTACTCAGTAACAAACATTTTTATTAGGCACAAAACAAACAATTCCTGAAGTGATTTGCGATGTAGACTGTAGACTGTAGTCACATTCAAGCTGTAGACTGTAGTCACATTCATTACCCACATATTCATTAAAGTGATTTGCGATGTCAAAGCCACTGTAGCTGTATGACCCGAACTCAAAATCAAATGAAGTAGAGCTTCTCTGAAAGTATAAAACCAAATTTTATAAACATATAAAATAATGCCAAATTCAATATATACTGAAAAGGTTAAAGCACAGCATAAAACACAAAATAGCACTGCCCATAAGATACGTGCTATTAGATGAGATTACTGCAGACAAGTATGATATGAGTTACCTTCTTTTTTATTTAACATCAAATTCCCAAAAACTAGCTAGTTTGTGTGAAAAGACCACAAGGGACTTAAGAAGGCCTATCAGATCCTGTAAAATAACCATTGGTACAAGATAGTGTTACTTCAGTCAATCCATTCTTAGTAATCACAAGTGCTACTTCCATAAAAAAATAAGACTTGGGGTTGTTCCTTTAACATTACCTCCAGAGTTAAACTGAAGCACTTTAAGACTGAAGCACTGAATCTATTAGCAATAGCACTTTGAGACTGAAGCACTTTGAGATGAGGTTATTGAATCCAGTGGGTCTCAATCTATTAACAATAGCTTTAAAGTGAAGCACTTCAAGAAAAACATTACCTCCACAGAGTTTAGGATATGACCCAAGTGTGATCTAAGTTCCTCAACCTAATGAAATTGTAATCATATACTGAGACCCACTGGATTTATAGAAAACAAAAAAAGAAAAGTAAAGGTTCTGTAGAAGCTTTCAGAAGTTGAACCTATAACTATGAGGCCGCCTCTTCTAGCATTACTCATCCGAATGAAAGATTACAAATAATTATGCACAAAATTATACCCTAAATAATTGAAGCGAGCAAAAAATGGCTTGTATTGGTGAAGAGAGCAAAAAATTGAAGAGAACTAAAATACTTTGAAAGATATTGTGTTATCCGAAGGAAACTAAAAACATCAACTAACAGTTGAAATTTACGCAAATTCTCAGAAAAAAGATTATCATAATCTCTATCAAACCTTAAAAAATGTCTTACTTTGAATGCTTGGCACCTACCAAACATTCTCTTCCTATTATTTGGAGAGATCATGCTCCTCATCAACTTCTAATTCTGAACACATAAAATAAAATGCTCCTATGTCCCAACCGACCTAAGGTGTAAACTTCAAGGAAAATGGAAACCTTTGCATAACCATCTGCTTAAGTTTCAGATATGGTTCACAAATATAAATCTAGCAATAATTGCACAAATTTCTAGAATCAATAAAGCAAATGTTTGTTTGATTTACTTGAAATTGACAATAAATAGGATGATGAAGTATACCTAAAACCATAAATCATGGAAGTGGGATACATGTACATATACAGACAGATAAAAAATCTTAAATCCATAGTAGACTTTCAAATTTGATTAAAATTAGTAATTCACAGCAAACAGAAACTCTGATCCTGTTCACTGATGAAAATGACTTGAGGATAACTTATAAAATGCCAAGGATTAGACGAAACTTGAATTAAAGGTTAACACATCATACCAGAGATGAGCAGTGAATTGCTACATTTTTCAGCTGAATAGACTCCGAAGGGCCAGCTGAGAAAATGGCATCCTAGACATAACACATAGATAATTAATCTGTAACAGTGAGAGAAGAAATAAGGTTCCACATTCATCATGACAACAGTTACATGGAAAGGCACTTACAATTCCCTCAGGAGATTGAGCAATTCTCTTTATGGCATCTAAAGAACCTGCAGAAGTTTCTTCATTGCTGGAGTTACACAAAAAATGGTGATTGACAATAATACTAAAACAGGAAAGAAGAAGTAGATAAAAAGAATATAGGAGACATACAACTAGACGATGGGAAAAACAGTGAGAGAGATCTTACCAATTGATAAAAGGAAAAGATCCAAGAACGAAAACTAATTTATTAGCTGAACATTAGCTAGATGTCGCAGGTGCCCAAAACCATCCATGGTTGAATGATCTTTTTTTAGCTCTTGTAAATCTAAGATATGTTCATCATAGTGAAATAGGGAAACGCAAGTTTTCAAATATTATTCTATCAATTACAGTGTCCTTAATAAATTATGTACAATTTAGTTAAGATGGATGCAATCAGGTTGTCTCAGGCGTGCCTCAATCTTCTCGGTTATGGGGTTTGGCGTTGCCACTTGAATAACATTTTCTGATTTGAGCAAATGCCACTGATCTATGAAGAAAACCTGATCTATTGGATATATTTGGGCTTTATCAACATAGTTAAAACAATACACAAATATATACAAAGAAGCCAAGTTGGGTGAAACATACCATAACAGCTGATTCAATCGGACCCTTATTGGCCCTACAATAAATAGTAGGCTTCCATATAGCTATCTGAAGTATTCAAAGTGAGAAAAAACTAATGCAGGGGAATGAAACTCGTAATTCTTTTCTTCAGTGACTAGAAAACCTAATCTTAGGCACATTATCGAGAAATTTGAGCTAGAAGAGTGAATGAAGTTGCAAAATATCACATGCAAAAGAGAACTCTGCAGGGTCAGATGAACAAATTGAATGACCAAAGAACATACAATCCCAGAAACCCAATCAAACATAATGCTGGTTCAAAAATTAAAACATGTGAATAAGAACCCTATAGCAGCATACCTGTCAATTAAGCAGTTAATTAGAAGTGAGTAAATATCATATGTGATAAGATCCTTCACAACATTTCCTCTTTCTTCCGCGTTATCAAGTATATAAGAGACCTGGACAAAAATCCAAGATTAACATGAAAAAAATAATTTTATCAAGAATAAATGATGATAAGACAATATTGTGTAGTTTGTGGATATTTCTAAATAAGTTTCTTGTTCAATATGAACAAACAAACAAACAAACAAACAAAAATTAACGAAATGATCAAAAATTCACAATTGCAGTTGCAAGATTGTTTCTGATGTCTCAATCACTAGATTGTGGCAAATCATGTTATAATCAAAGAGCTTATTTCATTTGGTATAAAGCAATGAAATTCCTTGAACTGACTAATCTAACCTGAAAGAGATTTTTTATTTTTATTTTTTATTATTATTGTTTTTTTAAAGCTTTCCGCATTCCAGATATATGCCAGCATTTAGCTATGATTTACCTAATATGGATATGAGAAGATGCAGGTAGGAAACCCTAATTAATTGTACAGAAAATTCGTGCAAAACAACTAATCATTCACATCTCAAACCCTAATTAATTGTGCAGAAAAATGAAACAAATCATTTCTTAAAATACTTTTATTTATTTAATTAAACTCTAATGTTATGGGTACCTTGAGAGCGGAGAGCTTTATGGATCCATAGACAATGCCGAAGGTGAGGGCGGAAGCACGAGCGACGCCGAAGGTGAGGGCAAAAGTCTGAGATTAAAGGGGAGAAGAGATTCAGAGTATTCGGGGATTTAGGGTTTCAGCCCAGATCACACACACACGAGAGAGAGAAGAGATCTGTTGTTAGTTAAAGGAGGAGATGAATGGTTTTATTTTAGAAAAGTAATTTTACGTGTCTAATACGTGTTTAATATTAAAGATTAAAAACTATTTTAGTAACAGAATATATTATGTTACAATTGTTCTCTTGCAATTATTGCAATTGCAACAGATTAATAGAATCTCTTGCGGATGTCAAAAATATTCACAACGAAGGGGCTTGTTGTGATTAATCCGTTGTAGATGGTAGCACTAACAAGTAAATTTTGGTACTCGTAAATGATTCGTTGTTATTGCAAGATTTTCTACTATATACATGAGAATAGGATTGGCAAGTTGCATATAGGTCACTATTTAAGTGACTATGATTTTGAATCACTGCCAACTTGTGAATCCTGTCTTAAAGGATAGATGATTAAAACTCCATTTTTCATAAGTGTGGTGTGTGTCATTGAATTGTTAGAGTTGATTCACACAAACGTATGTGCACCAATAACAGTTCAAGCCAAAGGTGGATACTCATATTTTATGACTTTTCAAGATTATGAAGTGTATTTAATGCAATACAAATCTGAGGCTTTTGAAAAGTTCAAGGAGTATATGTTTGAAATTAAGAAACAAACTGGTAAGAGTATCAAAGTATTTTGATCGGATCGAGGTGGTGAGTACTTATCCAGTGAATTTCTTAATAATCTCAAATATAATGGGAAATATCAGGGGTGCAATCAAGAATCACATAGAATTTAGCTTTTTTTATGATTGCACCTTTAATTTTATAACTTAAAAGAAATATCACCTCATTCTGAATCTCCTTACTTGAGATAATGGTAATGAATCTCAGTATCAAGAACTCGTCGAGCATGCTCCTTCATTGACTTAATACTCCTTATGAGATATGGATAGAAAGAAACCAACTCTTAAATATGTTAAGATTTGGGGTTGTCCTGCTTATGTGAAGAAATTAGATGCAGATAAACTCGAAGCGAGATTTGACAAATGTAGAATTATGGATTATCCTAAAGAAACAATATGATACTATTTCTACTCCCTAAATGAACAAAAGGTATTTGTTAGTAAGCCTGTCACCTTCGTAGAAAAGGAGTTTATCCAAAAAAGGTGTAGCGAGAGAAATATTGAACTTAGTGTAGTTCAAGAATCACAATCTGACTCACAAAAAGTTGTAGAAAGTTCACAAAGTATTCCTCAACCAGTCTCACCCCATAAAATCCTGAACATCCTCGAAAATCTACGAGAATGCGAAACACACCAAATAGAATTAATATATTCATTGAGAATGACACTTACAATCTTAAAATTGAGGATCCACAAACTTATATAGAAGCAATGAAAGATGTTGATAGCAATTTATGGCAAGGAGCCATGAAATTTGTAATGGACTACATGCCTTCCAACAAAGTAGGGACTTTGGTGGAAGCACCTAAAGAGATAATACACATTCGGTGCAAATGGATCTTTAAGAAAAAGACAGGAGCTTATGGCAAGGTGGAGACCTATAAGGTCAGGCTAGTGGCACAAGGTTTTAGACAAACTGAAGGTGTTGACTATGATGAAACCTTCTTGCAAATAACAATGCTTAAGTCCATTAGGATTTAACTAGCCATAACTGCATATTATGACTATCAAATATGGCAAATGAATGTAAAAACTGCTTTCTTAGATGGTGATTTCGAGGAAGGAGTTTATATGACACAACCAGAAGGTCTTATCTCTAGTGTAGAGAAAACCAAAGTATGAAAGCTGTATAAATCCATTTATGGGTTAAATCAAGCATCAAGGAGTTGGAATATCCATTTTGATGAGACAATCAAATTATTCAATTTTATCGGAAACACTGACAAACCTTGTGTAAACAAGAAAGTCAGTGGGAGTGCGGTTACTTTTCTGGTTTTGTATGTGATGGCATACTCATCATTGGGAATGATATCTCGATCTTACAATCAGTCAAGACTTGGATATCCATAAATTTCTCCATGAAGGACTTGGGAGAAGCATCATGTATTCTAGGAATAAGGATCTATAGGGATAGGTCAGAAAGGAAGATTGGGTTGTCTCAGTCAAGGTACATAGACACCGTGTTAAAAATATTTAGCATGGAAGATAGTAAGAGAGGTTACTTACCAGTAAGACATGACATAGATCTGTCAGGCAGGATGTCTCCAAAGACACCTGAAGAAAGAGAGAAGATGAAAGTCATCCTTTATGCGTCGACCATTGGTCGATCATGTATGGTATGCTATGCACCAGACCTAATGTTGAATATGCTTTAGGCATTGTAAGTAGGTTCCAGTCAGACCCTAAAAAAGGACGAGAGATGTTTTTGTGATATATGGCAGGTCTAACTTGAAATTGGAAGTTTATACCGATTCTAGCGTTCAGTCAGATCTGGATGATAGTAAATCCATTATGGGGTATGTGTTTACCTTGAATGGCGGTGCAGTAAGTTGAAAGAGTACCAAGTAGCAAACAATAGATGATTCAGTCACTGAAGCAGAGTACAATGCTGCAAGCGAAACGACCAAAGAAGCAATATGAATGACGAAGTTCATCACTGATTTAAGAGTGGTTCCAGAGGAAAATCAATCAATTCCTCTTTATTGTGACAACACTGGAACTGTTGCCTAATCTAAGGAACGCAGATCTCATCAAAGATCCAAACACATCATTCGGCGATATCACCTCATTAGGAAAATCTTTGGGAGGGGTGATATCAATATTGAACAAGTCGATACAACAAACAACATAATAGATCCTTTACTAAAGCAATGACAAAGCAGCAGTCTGATCGTCACCTTAATAGCATAAGTGTTAAATATTGGGGTGATTGGCTTTAGTGCAAGTGAAAGATTGTTAGGAATGTATCATACAGTCAATCGCATGAGATGTAGTTGGCAAATTCTCTAGTAAACATTATTCATCATTAATAAAGTTGCTTGAGGTATTTTATATATCACATGCTGCTTATTCTTATTTATGTAATTTATGTACTGTTATGATGAAGTCCATGGATTAATTAAGTGTGTTTTGGGTCTGGAAGACCCGCATGAAGTCTCATGCATCTCGCCCTTTTAAGTATCGTGCGTTCATCCTTTCTGCTACATCATTCTCCTGTGGAGTCTTAGGAACTGTTTTGATTCCTCTGATATCTTCCTTTGCTAGATAGTTAAAAAACTCTTTGCTTGTGTACTCACCTTTCGTTGTCTGACTTTATTGCTTTCACTTTGCAACCTATCTCATTCTCAACTCTGGCCTTCCAAGCTCTGAATGCCTCAAATACTTCCGATTTCTTGCGAATTGCATAAACCCAAACCTTTCTTGTAGCATCATCGATGAATGTGACGAAGTATCTCTTACCACCATAAGAGAATTCTCAGCTGGACCCCACACATCTGTATGTACCAACTCTAACTTCCAAGCTTCTTCTCACACCCACCCAACTGAAAGCTGACTGTCTTCTGTTTGCCCATCACATAATTCTCACAAAAATCCATCTCAACCTTCTTCAGCTCCGGCAAAAGATCCCTTTAACAAAGCTTCTTGACACTCCTTTCACCAAGATGCCCCAACCGAACATGCCATAGTATTGAAGGGGAACTACTTGCTGATGCTGTAGAAATGATATCACTTGAATCACCTCCTCTGAGTAAGTACAACATGTCACCACACTTTCGTTTTGCCACCAACCTGGCACCTATAGTCATCTTCCATTCTCCATGACCAAAAGTTGTTGTGAACACTTCTTTGTCTAGTTTGCTAGTTGAGATCAAGTTTTTCTTCAAGCTCAGAATATGTATTGTGTCATTCAAGACCAATTGTCCACCACTGCTAGCCTTCACTGTCATAGTGCCTCTACCTACAACTGGATATACCTGTCCATTGCCAACTGAAACTGCACCAAAATCACCTGTCTTGTAATCCTAAAAAATATCCCTCAAGGAGGTACACTGATAAGAAGCACCTGAGTCTATACACCAATCATCTTGCAAAATATTAATTCCAGTAGATAAACACAATTCATCTAGACCGGGCTCAATACTTACCACATTGGCTACTTGTGATCCTGCTTATGCTTTCTTATACTTCTCGCATTGGTCTCTCATGTGTCCTGGCTTCTTGCAGTACCAACACTCACCTTTACGATATCCTGTTCTTGACTTGGACCTGTGATTCCTGCTCTGTGAGTTCCCTCTGTTGTTACTTCTATCACGGTTATCAACTGACAGCGCGACATTGTTAGGATATGACACCGAAGTCTCTCTATGTCTTTTCCTCCTTGCATCCTCATTCATAATGCTGCTTATAACATCCTTTAGGGTTGTCGTATTAGTCATAGTGCTAGTAATAGTCTGCTCTACTGTTTCGTAACTATCGGAAAGATTGGATAGCAACAACAACGATTGTGCTCTCTCCTCAAACTTTAAACCTGACGATTCCATCTGATTGTAAACCATACAGAAATTGTTGATGTGCTCAGAAACTGAACCCCTTTCCGACAACTTTAAGTTAACCAACTTCTTTAGGTGTAAGATCTGATTCGCTGCATTCGACTTCTCAAACATGTCTGTCAATATCTCCATTGCCTCCTTTGCGGTCCTTGCCTTCTAAATGTGAAATAGCGCCTTCCTGCTCAGCGACAACTGAATCTGCTCAAGCGCTTTTTGATCCAATCTATTCCAAGCCGCCAACGCAACCGGATCGACCTCCACTCCTTCTGGCTTCACACCAAACAACGGATCATCTAGATCCTTATGTCGGAGATACGCAATCATTTGAATCTTCCACATTGTGAAATCTGTTCCATCGAAATCCTTAACTCTACTCGTGTCTCCATCTCAATCAATACTACCAACCTATAGCTCTGATACCACTTTGTTGAATTCTAACAGCGGAATAACTCAACAACGACGACGACGAGATGCAAGAACTATAGAATCAAAACAAGATAACAAAGAACAACCAAAAGCAACACACAAGAACACACAAGATTTTTTCGAGGTTCACCCAAAACAATGGCCACTTCCCCGTGCAGAGGCACTCCTGCGATTTCCACTAGAAATATGAAGAATAAGTTTACAAATCTCTCAAAAACTCACCCCCAAGGTGTAGGGTTTCTCCGTATCTCCCTCTCTCTCAATGACGGCTGGTAGATCTCTATTTTTTTTTCATTTAACCCAAAAATCATACACAATACAATATATATAGGTTTTCTCAACTTTTAAGTCTCAGCCGCTCATCAAACAGCGTCGGGACGATCGACTGCAACACCATATCGGTCGACCGGTTCTCTCCTTCGACTGTACAAAATCCAACAGAGGGTAGGTCGGTTGACTGCGTGGTTGACTGGTCGTCTCTTCAAGATACTTGCATGGTCGACCGTTCTTTTGCCTGTACGAATGCGGTCAACTGTCCACTTACGGTCGACCCCAACTCTATAGCACCCCGGATCCCCGTTACCGGACATCCGTAACACTCACCAGAATCTTTTTCTTCAAATGCATCTCAACACAGTAATAACACAGAAATTTAAAAACTTTTTATTTCCATATGAGTCATTACATCTTCAATTACAACTAATATCTCGTTCTTGAACCAGAAGTACAAATTACATTAACTCATCACAACTTATTATAAAATATTCATAGACTCCACTTGTAAGGCTACCAACTGTCTTCCAGAATGGTAGTCGACCGATCACTGCCGAACCTCCGCTGAGTAGTCAATCTGCTTCCCTGGGACTCGCTCATCAGCTTGAGTCTTCCGCTGCGCGTGTCTGATATTTTTGCACCTGCTCGAAGGGTAGGACCGGTACCTAAAAGGTAGGGAACGTCAGTACTTCGACTGACGCAATGCTGATAAGAAACAGCGATCTCCAAACTGGCAACCATAAACCATCTTGAATGGAAAAAGAAACGTGCATCCTAATTTCTTAGTGTTCGTGTATGTGATGACCTGAAGTCTAATGCATAATACAAGGCACAGAAACAGATGCACTTAATCTAATATCAGCAAGACTCTGGATACGCATGCATCCCATACTACATACACTCCAAATCAAGTTTTCTCCAAATTCAGGGTTTTGATCTCTCGTCATGCAATGCATTCTACTATTGTACTCAACTTGTTCCTGATAGATACCACATGGCTGGTTAATCCTGCATTTATTACTACTAACACAGTGGTGTCCCCGTTCGCCACTTGTGCCCAATCCTGTCTGGATCACACCAAATGCTGTGACGATCTTACAGATATGCATCCTGCATTTCCATGGTGCTGAAGATCCATGAGGCTGCCGCCCCTTATGATCCGTTCGTGTCCACCAACATAAGAACATGATGGCCTAAAGGGTCTACGCCCCCTAGCCGACAGAGTTTCTCTCCATTCTTACCACGGTACTTCAGGAATTAACAAAGCGAGATACGGCTTTCGTGTGCTCAGCTAGTGAGCGAACACAGCCTGTATCCCTACGTCAGGAAGAGAACAATCCTGGTTATCACCTGCCTAGTGCTGGCCCTCAGAACAAGTCAAATTATAGGGAATCACCCCTAATACCAACTTGGTCCTCAAGCGGAAGTAAGAAACTTAATTAAATAATTATTACTAAAATATGCTTGTCATCCAAAAATCATGCACGTAGTTCTATCGAACAATTGATCCCTGACTGGTCTCTCAAAATAATAATCTGGCGAGTCGATTCTTGTCGGCCTGCCACACTCCTGTTGGTCCTTGACCACTTCCCGGCCTGTGAACCTCAGCGAGTGGTACAACAATACCCAAGAAATGCCTTTCACCGGTAATGCTTTCAATCATAACACCAAACTATTGACAGACCAAGGAGATAAACACAAACTAACATACTCCAAATGTGATTAGGTCAATTTCTTGAGTATGCAACGCTACTAGTTCACAAGTCCATAACTTCTAATCCATGTACTGGGTTACATGAATATCACCTATTACATCAAAAAGCAAGTCCATTAACTCTTATCTACAAGAGAGGAAATAGTACTTCCAACACTTAGTCAAAAATCATGACTAGCCAACTATGTTGCTTCTACCTGAAACTTAGAAAAGTCATATCTCCCATAATACAACTCGGATTTGGGTGTTCAAGCCCAATCTGAAAAGTTAAAGACCTATGCTACAACTCTCTAGTTGATCATCACCTCAGATTCAGTCATCTAAATCCTCAAATTGGCCTCACAAGTCTCAGCCTGTCTACTTCCTGTACACTGGCTGCACCTTACCGGTAGCATAAAACTCTACCTTACTCATCGAAATGATACAAATTCAGGTTCTGTGAAATGTGTGAATGTCCTCTACAACTTCCTGGTTGATCACCAATCCAAATTATATCATTTGATTACCCTAAAAAAGACATTACTCTCAGGTGTACAGAACCACACACTAAGTCTTACCCAAATAGAGCCTTCAGCTCAAAACCTGGTTTCTGTCTAGTCTTGTATAAATCATATTAAATAATCTACTCACAGGAATGTCCTCAAATAAGACTTGTTAGAAATCTCTAGATGTCTAATACAATCTCCTAACAGAACACTTTCTCAAAATCTGCTCCTATAGAGCCTCAACAGTACCATCTTATCAAGGTGTCCATTCTGACTGTGTTATGCATAGTATATGCTAAAAATTCATCATAAATATACTTATCAAATTGTCACCAATTTTTCATTACAGAAACTAGACACCACTCTGAACATCATGCAAAAAAATTCATATCCAAATTCCAAGTAATCAATGAATTCTATCTGTTTCAAACATGAATAAAGATCCTACTGTTCTTCAGTTACAGTCTTGACTACTGTTGATTGATTAATTTTGAACATGCATGAAACTTCATCCAAATAATTTCATGATTTTTTCGTAGAGTCTAGATGCATGCAAGAAATCATGGTAAAAATTTCAGCCATATATCATGTGTCAATTAATTATAAGAATTCCGACAAGCTCAGTTATCATAATAAATAGATCCTGTTCCTGTCTTACGGCTCAGTCCACAAAATGAATTTCATTAAAATATCAAACATCATCAGAAAAATCCTAAATAATTCAAAAATCTTCTAGACATGTATAACATCAATCGGTGATAGTTTCATCATCAAATTTCAAGTAGTTTATTCTCTGAAAATTCGGAACTGAGGGATACAGATCATGGTTTCAGGTTCTAGTTCCAGATTTCTAACAATCTACTCTTACACAACCATTCTAAAACTAATACTACTCATGCATGCAAAAAATTCAAACAAGAATGAACAAGAAAAGATTAGAGAACTCCCCACCCTGAGTTGGCTTGAGAGGTTGTGGTTTTCTTAAGATTGCTCCTCCAAAGATCCTACTCCAAGCTTGAGAACTCCTCTTCAATTGCTCCTTTCTTTCTCTCCTTCTCTTTCTCTTTTTCCTTTCTTTCTCTCTAAAATTTCCAGAGCTTGGGAGGGGAAAGAAGGGGGTTTTAATGAGAAGGGGAGTGAGGAAAGAGGGGGGAAAAAGAGGAGGGGTGTAGGGTGATGTGGTTAGGTGGTTTTGCCAAAAACCATGTTCTAGCTCTTGGTATTTGAGTTGGAGTTTGGCTGAAATTATTTAGTCTTGATCAAGCCCTAAATGAGAGATGAGAGGTTAGATTTGAGTGCATGCAAATTGTAACCATTTTAGTATCATACAATTACATATTTGCATAGATACCGCACTCAAAACTAGTGTATGTACTAGTATCGGTCCGTCTCATTCTCGCGCATTGTCAAGAACGCAACCACCCACACAAACTGCCCCACAAACAATAAACACACCTCACATCAATCATACATACATATATATATATATATCAAACAAACACTGCAATATATACATACATATAGACAATACATATATATATAAAAATATTATATTAGCTGGGGTATTACAAACTCACCTGCAGCAGCTTGTTGCTTCTTCGACTCATCTTCTCATCTAACTTCTCTAACCCCATTATCATGTATTGGATCCACAAACCCCAACAAGACATTCTGCTCAAGCAATTTCCATCCATAGAACTTCATTCTCATTTAGAGACTTGGAAATAGGAACCGAAGAAACCAATTGTAACCCCTATTTTCATTAATACGTATTTTTAAAAATATTTTTCCGTATTTAAATTCTCGGTACCTTATAACTATTTTTCCCTAACTGATTTTTTTATTTAAACTATTTTGGAGTCCAATTGTTTAGTATAAGCCCAAGTTTGCTTTTTTATTTTTATTTACTATTAATGTGAGCCCAGTTGTTATTTAAGCCCAATTCCACATTCTAATTTTATTTTATTTTATTTTATATTTAATCTGAACCCAAAAATTCAGCCCAACAACCTAATTGTTTTAGTTAAATATTTTTAAGCCCAAGCCCATATCCACCCCCCTATTGGATCTCTCACCCAAACCCAATAACCCAAACTACCCCCAAGCTCTCCCTAACGGACTAATCCCTATGATTTCTCCTAATCACTCCCCCACAATTTCCATGATCTGTAACTCCCAGAATAATAACTAAATCCCTACTATTAAGCCCTCAAACCTCTCCCATTACTATTTCAACCAAATAACCCCTCCGTTACTGTGCTCACACCTCCTCTCTCGCTCACCTTCCCCTCCCTCTTCCCTGTTTCCTTCACCAAAAACCATCGAACCCATCAACCACCGCCCTAGCCACCTTCGACCACCATTCCTCCACCATCGCACTCGCCTCGCCATCGACCCCAGACCCTCGTCGACCTCCTCATCGCCTTCAACCCCACCACAGCCGAAACCCGCCATCGAAGCCTTGCTCCTCCTCAACGTCATTTGCCGAACTCGAAACTCCGTCGTCATCCTCTCCTCCGTCGAAAGCCCCCAGTCTTCGATGCTGCACCCCGAACTTCGCCCCGTCATCTTCTCCACCGACATTCTCCCCTCCTCTGTTTTTCATCCGAAACAGAGTGCTACTCCAGTCACCTTCCCATCCTCTGCAACTACCGCCTGTAGTCGCTATCGAGCTCCACCGCCAACAAGACCACCCCGCTGTCCCTCTGTCGAGCCAGAACCGAAGTCCCCATTCGCGCGCACTCTCTCTCTCTCTGGCGCGTTTGGGGAAGAAGACGAGGCGGGAGTGGGTTGATTTGATGTTCGGTGTTCGGGTGTAGCAGATCGGAGTCGGTGTGTGCTGTTGTGTGAGGGATCCGGTATGGAATTGGAATGTGATTGGTTCGATTCGCTGTTTTGGTATTTTGGCACAGCAGATCCCTCTTGCTGTTTGCTGTTTTGTCTGGATCCAGTGTGGGAATAGGCACTGAGTTGCTGATTGCTGTTGCTACTTGGATTTTCTTATACAGTTTTGCACGTGCTCTTGGAATTGCTCCCCGGGATTCTGATCCCGTTATTCTCTACTAAATTATCGAACCGTCTACAAAAAGGCAAGTCATTTCTTATCGAATATTTATTGTATCATATTCGATGTTTTTATTGAATTCCGCAAGTGGATCCTATTGAATATCGTAAAATGTTATTGTATCTATCGTTGGGATACCACGGATTTATACGAGCAAATCCAAGTGGTAATCTCGACTTCATGCCATCTTTTTGCCTCCAATGTATAGGGATCTTATATACACCCATGTAGTTATAGTTATTGAATATAAAAATAGGGAATTATTGTCACATTTCATATCATGGCATTAATGACAACTAGCTATAGTAGATTGTATAAATTAGTTAATTGTTCATGTGATTGCTATTGATAAATTAGTTGAATTGTAATTAGTAGAATTATGAACATCATCGACCTCAATACCATGTTCACATAGGAATGACTCGTTGTGATTATGATTATTAAATTCCAATTTATCATTCTTAACTTTTAACCGTTTTATTCAAAATGAACATGTTGTCTATGCTGAAAATTATGCCAACCTGAATCTCATTGTGCTGTTTCGACCTAGGTAACTTCATTAAAATCAGTCGCTTCCAGAAAATGAAACGTATCCCTATTTGTCTAGATGTCAACAGACACCAGAATTTTTGAATTCCGATTTATATCGCCCGAGTTATGACCCTTTTGCTACAGCTGCGCTGTAAATTCAGATTCATGTATATAACATGTTAGGCTGATAAATTAAGTGAACTAATGATCATATATAGCCAAGATAAATTTCAGATTTGTAGATAACATGCTTAGGGTATTAAAAATTATTTTTACTGATTTTTTTAGTAATTATTTACTGCCTTTATAACTGAAATTAGTCAATATCGACACTCAGCCAGAAACTAAAATCCATAAAGATTACTGAATTTCGCCTAGCTATCGTTGTCGGAATGTAGACTTTAAGTATGCGTTGGAACCGGAAAGGAGTCTAGTTTCTAGACCACCTGACGGATCCACATTTGCTGTCCTGTAGCGACGGAAATTCTGATTTTGGTACAGCAACCTACTGCTGTCCAGAATTGGGTTCCTATGTTTAATAATATATAATTATATCTATAATGTTATTTTTAGTGTATTTAATCGTATAGAGTATATTGCATGATCCTAGGATTGTTTTGTCACCTTTTCTAGCATTCCTTATTAATTGCATTATTGTGTGTTAATTGAATAAAGGAAATAAATCAAAGCCGGGGTTAAGGGTGGATTAGGGTAGTTGATAATATAGTAAGTGTACTCGGATGATGGCCAATGAATATTATTGTTATCGGCAACGTGTAAGAAATTACACATGTCCAATCTTATTACCGTTATCGTCATTGTTACCGTTAAATTTGGTGTGGGAGCAAACAGATAGTATTTGTGGATTCTTGGAAAAATTTGAATAGCAAACCTGAAACCTTTTCCGCCGGAGTTTGATCGTTGGCTCCCGCCGCTCACCTGCAAAAAGTGCGAGACACCGGGATTGATCCCGGCGACGCACCCTCCAACGCTCAAGTCAGTAATCAGGAATGATTATGAAAGAGCGTAAATTGGCAAAAGATTGATTACCTCATAACGATGGTGGAGGGGGGGTATTTATAGCCACCTTGGGGATCAGATTAGAAATGTAATCCCTGTGATCTGATAAGGAATATAATCCCCGTAATCAGATAAGGAATGTAATCCCTAATTCCCAGTGAAAAGATAGATATGAATCACGGCCGTTGATTAGGATTAATCAGAGACCTTGATTTTATCCTGCTAGACCGGGTTTGCTGCGGGTTGGAACCCACACCCAGTTGGAGATGGATCTGTTTTATGGGTTATTGGGCTTTGAATAAAGACCCAGTTCCCCTTTCAGGCCCATTTGTAGGTGAAATTACCATTTTACCCCTAGGCTTTGAGATCCGTGCTCGATTTGGACGATCCCGATTTAACCCCATTTTTAGCCATATCACGAGCCCCCCACTCCCGAAGATTGAGCTTGATCAGCCTTTGAGGAGTAGTTTTACTGTTTCCATGGCTTGCGGGGTTGTATCGGAGTCCAACGGGGAGTTTCGAATCTTTGTATGAGGCAGTATGGTGATTTTCCGGGTTAGTTGCGTGCTCTAAGCTATTTTAGAGCTCCTCCGATCTGCTGGCATTTTTTCTTAATTTTTACCTATTCTTCAGATTACTTATTTAATTTTGTGAAGTGTTGATTCGTCGTCCGGGGGTCTTAATCAACCATTCTAGGCAATAATTACTTGTTTCAGGGGCTCAAAATATTTCCCCAAATTTATAATTATTTCCTAAAATTTTTAAATAATTTTTCCGAATTTTTAATCATTTTTTCACAATTTTTAAATAAATAAAACGGTTTTAATAGATAAAAATTAATTTATAATACCAAATTATGACGTGGCGTGATCTGGACCCTTTATCGTCGCCGAGCGCGATTTTCTGGAGGATCGGACGATCTGTATGGGTCGGCAGGTATTTTCTCCGGATGTGAAGGTCGGTGCCTCGGCACCTTGGCTCGGTTCCTCCGCAGATCGGCTCGGAGCGCTGGGATCTGCCGAGCTACGTGGCAGGATCCTGAGCGTCCATCACGGTACGAATCACGAGGGCGTGGTTCAGATCACGAGGATGTGTTTTCGTCGTTTTGGGGGCGTGGCATGATCTGAGCCGTCCATCAAATTTTGACATGAATTTGGGAACGATCCGACGGTGAATCTGGCTCGACAAAATTTTTCACCATATGTGGAGGTCGGTGCCTCGGCACCTTGGCTCGGCTCTTCGGCAGATTGGCTCGGAGCGCTGGGAACTGCCAAGCTACGTGGCACGATCCTGAGCGTCCATCACGGTGCGAATCACGAGGATGGGGTTCAGATTACGAGAAAATGTTATCTTGTCGTTTTGTGGGCGTGGCGCGATCTGATCCGTCCATCAAGTTTTGACACGAATTTTGGAACGATCCGACGGTGAATCTGGCTCGGCAGAAGTTTTCACCATATGTGGAGGCCGGTGCCTCGGCACCTCGGCTCGGAGCGTGGGAACTGCCGAGCTACGTGGCACGATCCTGAGCATCCATCACGGCGCGAATCACGAGGATGGGGTTCAGATCACGAGAAAATGTTATCTTGTCGTTTTGTGGGCATGGTACGTTCTGATCCGTCCATCAAGTTTTGACACGAATTTTGGAACGATCTGACGGTGAATTTGGCTCGGTAGAATTTTTCTCCATATGTGGAGGTCGGTACCTCGGCACCTCGGCTCGATTAGGACGGCGGTTCGGAGGCACGTCGAGGCGTTGATTGCCGAGGGATGGAGTACAGGATTTTGACGGGTTCTTGTCTTGAAACGTCGCCACCCTCCGACCCAGTAGCTCAGTCGCTTAGCCAAGCTGTTCGGTAGCTCGGCCATGCACCTCGGTGGCCAAGTAATGTAGTTAAGCGAATTGAAGAGTTCTTGTCTTGAAACATTACAACTCCTTTTTGTCGTTTTGCCTTCTCCTAGTGGGCCTTTAAATGCCTAAGGAAGCCCAAACGTTGCTTTGAGGTTATAAATCCTCACCCCCCCCCCCTTCACCCCTTGGCTCATTCCCACTTTACTTCCTAGTTTTTACTTTTACTCTCAGTTTGCTCCGCTAGCGACGATTTGTGCTCCAAGGTGGTTGCGTTAGCTATCGCGTGGGCCAGGCAATTTCCGGTGATCTAATTCCGACCGTGAACGTCACTTTAAGGCCACGTCATATCAAGGTCAGTGTATTTGTCTTATACTTTTTTAGAGATGTCAAGGGTAAACTCGAGAAGTGAGGCCTCGTCCTCGGACGATAGTGGTGCCGAGGAGAGGAGGCAAGTGGCGAGCTGGAGAAAGGGGAAGGAGTTGGTAGGACCATCAGTGGCCGAGGAGAAGAGGAAGAAGGTAGTGGCCCGGTCTCCTGTAGTCGAGGAGATCGTGGAGACTGAGAGGCGAGCCCCTGAGTCGGGCCGGTACCCTAGTGTGCTGTCCGGCCACGCCGGAATTAGGCAGTACGAGGGTGATCTTCTGAAGAAGGCGATCGTTGGTAGGTCGGCAGTTTATGAGGAAAACAACCCGAGACAGACTACCGAGGTGGACGACATTGCCTCGGTATTAACCGAGAAGGACCTGCTCCGAATTAGAAAGGGGTTCGCCATCCCTCCGGAGTACCAGCTGATCCTCCCCGGCCCTGAGATGCGGGCGAACTCCGTACTGTCATTGGATATGTGTGTGTTCGACTTCGACTCTTTGAGCGTCGGCTTGCGCTTCCCTCTGCATCCCTTCGTGTTAAGGGTACTTCAGTGGTATTGCCTGGCACCGACCCAGTTTATGCCGAACTCCTGGCGCCACGTGCTCGCCTTCTTGCTGCAGTGCCGCATTGCCGAGGTCGAGCCTGACTTGGTGGTCCTCCGGAGCCTGTATCGAATCCACCAGATGAATAAGGCCGAGCCTCGCTACTACCTGTCACCTCGGAAAGGCGTTAGGCTCATAGAGAATTGGATTCGATAAAAGGTTGGAAGGAGAAGTTTTTTCTGTTGAAGGGGCCCTCGACGCTGGACTTTCCGAAACGGTGGAAGGTAGAGGTGTCAAAGTTCGCAAGGGTCGACCCGGTGCTGACTGCGGCCGAGGAGGAGGTGGTAGCAAAGCTCATTGCTCTCCCAATGTTGAGTTGGAGAGAAATGACCGAGGAGGTGCTACACGGGTCGGGCCTTAGTCCGATCGACCCGAGTATGCCCCTGACATCTTGTCGCAACCTTTTTTTTCGCTTTAAGTTTCTTGTTCGTTTTTCTAACTTGTTGTTTGTTTGGTTGTTCGGAACATAAGTGCCGAAGATGGATTTCCTGGGGATGATGAATGAGCGAGGCAAGCTTGCCGACGGTAGGAAGAGGAAAAGGACAGGCACGGGTCCTTCGTCTAGCCGCCCTACCAAGGCTCCCTCGGTAGTCGCCGACCCTGCCCCTGCTACTCAAGCTCATCGTTGGTGGTGGTTGTTCCCGCCGACCCCTTGGCCCCTGCTTCGTCTGCCGTGGCCGGTGAGACCTTCTCCGTTTCGGCGGCGCTGTCGCTCTAGGCCCCTTCCCTGACGACTTAGGTCGAGGAGATTCTGACCGAGCAGCACAAGAAGCTGTTCGTCCCCGACTGGCGGATGAAGAACCATGACGGCTTCCTCGGTGACTCGCAGATGTGTATGCAGGCCGTGAAGCATCTCGCGACCCCAAAGGACCGAGCTGCTCTTAAGGCGGGGACGACCGGCGACGACACCTATGAGGTTGCCCAGTCGCTTATGTCGGTAAGTCTTGATTTTCCCCTTTTAAAGAATTTCGCCTAAGTTCACAGCTCGGCTCTAACTCCTTCTTATCACAAGCCACCTGTCACTTTGGCCATCTTATTCAAGAATTCGTCGACCAGGAGAGGGAACTGAAGGCCGCCTGTGACAAGGACAGGGCAGAGAAGGCAAGGACGGTTAGGCAGCTCGAGGCAGAGCAACATCGCTCGGATGGCTTGGCGGTTCGAGCCCGATCTCGAGGCGGACTTGGAGCGAACCAAGCAGCAGCTCGCCGCGGAGGTTGCCAAAGTTGCTAAGTCTGCCGAGGAGTTGGCGGAATCGGCGAAGGCCCTGGAGGCGGCGAAGGCGAAGAAGGACGCCGCGGTGGCAGTGATAAGGGCGGAGGTCGAAGCTGGGGTGAAGAAGCACATGGCTGGGAATATGGAGAAGTCCTACGCCATGGTGCTCGACCATGTCCAGGCTCGGGTCCCCGGCTTTCAAAGAGTTGGGTACCGGCTGTGGCCTGGCGGCGAGGATGAAGGCGAAGAGGTTGAAGAAGACGACGATTGAGAGGAGGAGAATGAACCTCGAGATGGGGAGGTGCCAGCCGACCCCAAGACCGCGTCGGCCGATCCTCGAACCGAGGTGACGAGGGGCGAAGGGCCATCTGGGGAGGCACCAGTATCTGAGCTGTCTGGCGAATTTATCTAAGTGTCTGGCTCGGATATAGTCTTTCAATGTGATGCACTCGTCTTTCATATCGTCGAACTTGATTCGGACACCGCAGCAGCTCGGCATCGTGCGGAACTGTTCAAGCGATCTCGCGAAACTCGTCTCGAGGGCGAGATCGAGCTGATCCGAAGAGTGTTGTTCAACGTGGAGAACAAGAACAGCGAATTACTGGCCGAGGTGCATCACTTGCGGATAACCGAGGAAGAACTCTCGGCTAAGGAAGAAAAGTTGGCCTCGGTGCTGGCCAAGCGAGACGAGCTCGCAACGAAGGTCAAGCAGTTGCAGAGGGTTACGGTCGACAACAGCATCGATGTGATCAATTTGCATTGTATCATATCTGATAGTGCTGAGTACCCGGGCTCGGCAAAACTCCCTCGGCTCAAGATATCGGTGAAGGACGACACTTTGAAAGATAGGATCGTCGAGCTTGAGGAGGAGGTCGCTCGTCTTAAGCCTCGGCTTGTGAGGATTAACGTCCGTAGCACCTCGTGTACCCTCGAGGAGCGCGAGCGAGGGATCTCTTTCTACGAGCTCGCGACTCGTCCTCTCGTCACAGGTCGGACCGCGGCCGATGCCCAAAGTGGCGTAGCAGTTTCCTCGAGCGGAGCCTCAGTCAGAGCCACCGTTAGAGTTAGTGGCGAAGAGGCATCTCGGTTCGTCGACCTAGAGATGAGCTCGGAGGTTAAGCGACGCCGACCCCGAGTGTCTCTGAATCGGAATGTCCCCGTTCCGAAGAGGCGTTGAAAAAGTTGAACTGGGCTTTCAAATTTTTGTAGCGCGTTTTTGTAGTAACCTTGCCTTGAAAAATTATTAAGTTGTTTTAATAAAATTGGAGTTCGTCTACTCGCTATTGTGCCGTAGTTACTTTACTTTTGAAACGAACCATAAGAACCAAAAGTTAGCTTCTTTTATTCGTTCTAGCTGTAGAATTTTTGCTCTTGCTCGGGGTGTGCCGAAGTCTTTTTGCTCTTCGACAGTTAGGTAGCTCGGATTTATGGCCGAGCTACGTGGCTTAATCTGGCGGTGGAGCATGATCATGGTGCGAATCACGAGACAAGAGTCTTAGATTCCAAGAAAACGTTATCTTGTCGTTTTGTGGAGATGTGGCGCGATCTGAGCCGTGCATCATGTTCCAGCACGAATTTTGAGATGATCCGACGGTGAAACTGGTTCGGCAGTATTTTTCTCCATATGTAGAGGTCGGTACCTCGTCCACTCGGCTCGGTAACTCGGAGTACTTAAGGAAGCGGAGTCGAGCCAAGTGTTGGACTCCGAACTCATCGTTAGAGTTATTCAACGGTTGTGGGAGCAATTCCGAAAGGCGAACCACTTCTAGCTTGCTTAAGAGCAAGCTTGCGAAGAAGAGTCGAGCCAAGTGTTAAACTCCGAACTCGTCGTTAGAGTTTGTTCAACGATTGTGGGAGCAATTCCGAATGGCGAACCACTTCAGCTCGCTTAAGAGCGAGCTTGCGAAGCAGAGTCGAGCCAAGTGTTGGACTCCAAACTCGTTGTTAGAGTTTGTTCAACGGTTGTGGGAGCAATTCCGAATGGCGAACCACTTCTAGCTCGCCTAAGAGCGAGCTTGCGAAGCAGAGTCGAGCCAAGTGTTGGACTCCGAACTCGTCGTTAGAGTTTGTTCAACGATTGTGGGAGCAATTCCGAATAGCGAACCACTTCTAGCTCGCCTAAGAGCGAGCTTGCGAAACAGAGTCGAGCCAAGTGTTGGACTCCGAACTCGTAGTTAGAGTTATTCAACGGTTGTGGGAGCAATTCCGAATGGCGAACCACTTCTAGCTCGCTTAAAAGCGAGCTTGCGAAGAAGAGTCGAGCCAAGTGGTGGACTCCAAACTCGTCGTTAGAATTTGTTCAACGGTTGTGGGAGCAATTCCGAATGGCGAACCACTTCTAGCTCTCTTAAGAGCGAGCTTGCGAAGCAGAGTCGAGCCAAGTGTTGGACTCCGAACTCGTCGTTAAGGTAAAGAGTAAAAGCAGAGAGATATAAGCAATTTTACAAGTAAAATATAAAAAAACTTTCTTTATTGATAACTAATAGTTGGCTGCTTCTAAGTTGCGAGCCGTTATTACATAGGAGAAATGAAGGGGAAAAAAATACAAGTAAAAGGAGAGGAACGGTTCGACATCCCAGAATATTTAGAAAGGCGTTAAAGCGCTTCTCTTGGTATTTCAAAAGATGGTCGGCATTCCAAGTCCTGGGGATCTCTCTGCCTTCGAGGTCTTCTAGGCGATATGTCCCGGGCCGAACCACTTTGGTGATCCTGTAGGGTCCCTCCCAATTTGGAGCTGGTTTACTCTTCTGACTAGGAAAAGAGATTGCTAACTTTCGGAGGACCAAGTCCCCTTCTTTGAGGTCGGTGGAACGGACTCTCTTATTGTACGCCAACTCGATCCTCCTCCGATAGCTCTGTTGGCAGATTGACGCTCTTTCTCGTAGCTCGTCGATCAAGTCTAAGTTTGCCCGAAGTTCTCTGGCATTCTGTTCTTCTTCGTAGGCAACAAGGCGAGGAGAAGTTATGCCGACTTCCAATGGGATCACAGCCTCGGACCCATACGTGAGGTTGAATGGCGACTCTCCTGTGGGGGTCCGTTTCGTGGTGCGGTAGTTCCACAACACGTTAAGGAGCTGATTGACCCATAAGCCCTTAGAGCACTTATCCAGCCTCTTCTTAATACCGGAGAGGATCTGTCGGTTAGTATTCTCCACTTGACCATTCGACTGTGGATGGGAGATGGAGGAGAAACGTTGTTAAATAGCGAGGTCTTCACATAGAGCTCGGAAGACAGCCCCGGTAAATTAGGTTCCGTTGTCTGTTATGAGAACTCAAGGGACACCGAATCAGCAGATAACGTTCTTCCAGAAGAACTGAAGTACTTTGTTCTCGGTGATTGTGGCCAAGGGCTCGGCCTCTATCCACTTCGAGAAGTAGTCGATTGCCACGACTAAGAATTTGAACTGGCGGGGAGCTGGTGGGAATGGCCCCAGTAAATCCACCCCCACATTGCGAAAGGGATAGGACTTGATAGGGAGGTGAGTCGAGCTTGTGGGAGGCGATGGACGTTGGAGTACTTCTGACAAGAGCTGCATTGCCGAACGTGCAGTTCGGCATCTTGTAGCAGAGTGGGCCAGAAATATCCATAATTCAACACCTTCCGGGCTAAGGATCTGGACCCTGAATGTCCCCCGCCGATGCCTTCGTGGAGCTCCTGCAGGGCGTAATCGGCTTGTTCCGGGGAGAGGCATCTCAAATAAGGCCTGCCGTCTACTTGTGTGAAGGAGCGCTTGTATAGGATGCCCTCGATAAGCGTGTACCGCTCTGCTCGGGTTCTAACTCGGCGAGCTTCTTTAGGGTCTTCAGGGAGGAGCCCATCCCTTAGGAATTCTACCAAGGGTTTCATCCAATTATCTTGAAGCAGGACAGGTAGCGACTCCATCGAGTCGGAAGTTTCATCTTCTATACTTGGCTTCAGGAGCACCTCGATCAAGACGGTCTGCTCGAGACCTTGGAGGGAGGAGGAGGCTAGCCTGGAGAGAGCATCGGCTTGGGAATTCTCTTCTCGGGGGATTCGCTGGATGAGAGCTTCTTCAAATAGGACCATGAGATTTCTGACCTTGGCTAGGCACTTAGCCATTTGGCCATCTCTTGCCTTGTATTCGCCTAGGACCTGATTTATGACCAGCTGAGAGTCGCTAAAGATCCGGAGGCACTGCGCCCCTGCCTTGCGAGCCATTCCGAGGCCGGCTATGAGTGCTTCATATTCTGCTTCATTGTTAGAGGCCTTGAAGTTGATGCGGAGGGAGTATTGGAGGACGAAATCGTCTGGGCCGGCCGGAATGACCCCGGCTCTGCTTCCCTCGTTACAAGAGGATCCATCTACGTAAACCGACCAGACAGGCAGTCCCTTGATTGCTTGGCTGACCTCGGGGATGGTACTCTCGACGATGAATTCAGCTAAGGCCTGAGCCTTGATTGCGGTCCAAGACTGGTACGATATGTCGTGTTGGCTCAGCTCGATAGACCACTTCATGAGGCGACCGGAGGTCTCCAGCTTCTGGAGGACTTGCTTCAGCTGCTGGTCGGTAAGAACGACCACCGAATGGGACTGGAAATATGGACGAAGCTTTCTTGCGGCCATGACTAAGGCGTATGTCATCTTCTCTATCCTCGGGTAGTGGAGCTCGGCATCCTGAAGTACCTTGCTCACATAATAGATGGGCTTTTGAGTCTCATCTTCTTCCCTCACGAGGACGGCGCTGAGGGTCTGCTCGGAGGTGGCTAAGTAGAGGTAGAGGGCTTCCCCGGAAACAGGTTTGCTGAGGAGAGGGGGATTTGTAACGCCCCGAATTTCCAATAAGGATAAATTTGAGATTTCACAGGATCTTTACTTCACTTCGTACAATTTTACAAGGAAAATTTAAAACTTTTTCACTAATACATCAGAGTTCAATTACAACTTGGTTTTACACAGCGGAAGAATGAAATTCACAATAAAACATTTACAACATCCTTAGAATAAAAACAGCATCAGCATATCCACTTCATAGCTTCATGAATGGTCCTTTACCTGCATGTTAATCTGTGGGCTCGTCAGTTACTTGCAACTGACGAAATGTTATACACGACTATCCTCTCTATGCCGGGAATAGTATAACGATCTCATACTTTAACAAATCACACAAAAGATTGAATGAACAAGTAAAGTGTCAAAAGTGATTATTCTAAACATAAGTGTATGTCATGCCTTAATGCCTAATGCACACAATTCAACACTAGGATGACACTAATGCACACTTGTTCAGATTATATGCATCCCATACTACATAGGTCTGAGGGCAAGCGCCTACGTACTCCACATTAAAGGGTTCGATCCCTCGCCATGAGACTACCCAGTAATAAAACAAGTTTTAGAGTTATTTCACAGATACGGATCTCAGCCTCCCTGGCTTATATTAACAGATCTCAGCCTCCCTGGCTATTATATCGTGATGATAATCCCGTAAATGCCCTTCTAGCCCCAGTATATACATATTCTTTGGAGTATGATAAACATCCGTCGACTACCCTAAGTCCCGGATAAAATACAGTCCATCTCCTATGGGGCAACCACAGTCCACCAACTGGGTCTATAGCCACGGAGATCCACCGTCGACTATATAGAAGCACCCATTTACGTTTGCACAAGTTTATCACATCTTCACTTAAGTGTCTAATTATTTTTAGTTCAAGACATGAATATGTTATCACCCTAGAATCAGTTTTACCTCATACCGGATTTATTCACAAAATATGAGATCGTCCGACGGCATTATCTCAAAATCATATCAATTCTTTCTTTCAAAATTACCGGTAACCGAAGTCTTACTAGTTCTTAATCATAATCTTTCATGTACAAGAAACATGGGTACACATACCCTTTAGTAATCATGTCTTAAACTTATATAATTTCTTCTTTCAACTTAATCACAAGTAATCATAGTCTCATCATTATTCATTATCTAGTCATCCGTTCACATTCTTTATAAGCAAAGGAATAATTTCTTTTAAGAACACAATTCTATCGCATGAGATTTCATAAAATCAAGCCATTATAATGTCTCACTTTACTTAGAATATTCTTCGAACAAATAAGAGTAAAATTCTCTTCAAGAAAATCACTTCACAAAAGTAATACTTTACATTTCTTCTTAGAACATATAAACCTTGTAGTAAATATGAAGACTACATTATACAATGCACAAGTAGCCGAACAACTAGTTTGCTATAGTTTGCTTGGGTACATAGGCCAAATATTTTCGAAAGTGGACCAGTTGTGGACTAACTTTGGTAAATATTTTCAAAAGTGGGCCAGTCGGGTAAATATTTTCCACGGTGGATCAGTTGGGTAAATATTTTCCACGGTGGATCAGTTTCGGAAATTATTTTCTTTTTACCCTTTTCATTATCCCTTCCATTATCCCCCCGTGCACTTGTGCACGTGTATGATACTAGTTATTATAATCATATACATGCTTATAATATAATATTCCTGAAGGTATCAATTGGTTTGTATATGTACCCATATGTTAAAATAATTATGAACCATATTGCAAAGTACTAAATAAACATGAACATCCCGAAATTTAAACTAAATTATTGCATATCGTAAATGATGTACCATGTTTAATATAATTATAATATTAGCCCTTATGCTAATAAATTTATTAAAAACATTTGTTATGGATAATTATTACCAATACAATAATTCTTTCCAAAATTCTATATGAATTTTCACAAAACTAGTTTATAATTTCTAGCATGGTATTTCTACAACTAGAAAGTAAGAAACCATCCACTTTACTAAAAGAAAAATTTCTTTTTAACCATAATGAAATCTCTTCCAATAATCTCATAATTACTAGTTTCTACATTTGCACATTAACATGCTAATGAAAGTTTCTCCTTACTTTTTGTTCTCATTTCTAAGCAACATGACAATGTTTTGTTTCTTAATCAACAATAATATTTCTACAATTTAACATACACAAAGGCATGAATTTATTTTCTAATTATCATATTAAACTTATACTATTCATTAAATAGCATGCTAATGTATGATAAATAATCAATCAATTCCTTTTTCTCATTAATCCTTAACATGATTTAATTTATTAATCATACATGAACTACTTATCATTCTCAACTCATACCATAGCATAAATCATATAAGAAATCCCATACTACTCATTATTTATTACTTAGCATGCATTATTCTAAATTAGAAAGTATGGGGCCACCCACCTTATTGAAGCTTGAACAATTGAAGGAAAGATGTGACACTTCTTCTAGCTCCAAGACAACTCCTAGCAATGGCTCCTCCTCCTAGCAAGCTCCCTTCCCCTAGCAATGGCTTCCTCTAGCAATTCCTCCAAAAGGACCCTCACTCTCTTTCTTTTATTCTTCTCTTTCTCTTATTTATTTTATTTTTGGTGTGAAAAAAGAATGAGAAATGGGTTGCTATTTATAGGACAATGCTAGGGACTATATTGCAAAATCTCCCACCTAATAACTTCTCATTTTAATTCTCTTTTTAATTCTCACCTCTTCATATTTTTAACTCCTAAAACTCCCAACCTCTCATCTCCCCACTCTCCACTAACTCAACCTACCAACTCTTCTCCTCCCCTTGCCCAAAAAATGGTCCAAATACATTTGTGTATGCATGCACACATGCATAAACAAATATGAACACATTTCTATAACTCTAAATGTGTACTAATATGTGTAACTTGTCATGTATTAGTACATGTTTATCTAAAAATGTGATTTTAATAATGGGCTTGCTACATGGGCTCATTACTAATTAATTTATTTAATTATCTAGTGGGCTTGCTACATGGGCTCATTACTAATTAATTTATTCAATTATCTAGTGGGCTCCTCTCCTAATGGGTTACATTTTAGTTTATAGGTCCATGGATCAAAAGAAAGGCTAAATAAAACTAATGCATGCTAAAAATAGTAAAATGAGAGTAGCAAAATGAGAATAAAAATTTGCACGTGCACCATACGTGCAGAAAAAATTGAAAAATGCATTTTAATCAAAAACACGGGGAAAATAAATTCGTTTTATAAAATAGATTTAAATACATAAAAATAAATAATTTAAACCTATAGAAAATATTATACGTAGTGGTGGAAGCACGTGCATCAAAATACGTAAAAAGCACGTAAATCTCAGGGATTGAAATATTATATTTTAGTTGACTGAAATCAATACGAAAAATGTATAAATAGTACGAATCCAAAATATGTAATGAAATACATTACAAAATATACGTGCGTAACACCCAGGGGCAAAATTGTAATTTCAATTTTGCGGGGTGTTACAGGATTGACTAAGTACGCCTTCAGTTGGTCGATTGAGTCTTGTTGTTACTGACCCCACTCAAAGCCTTTAGCCCCCCTGAGAGCTTTGAAGAAGGAAAGACACTTCTCCCCTGACTTGGAGAGGAAGCACCCTATGGCTGCCAGGCGACCCGTTAGCTTCTGAACCTCTTTGACATTCTTCGGGGGAGCCATGTCTAATATAGCTTTGATCTTCTCGGGGTTGGCCTCGATTCCTCTTTGGCTGACCATGAAGCCTAGGAATTTTCCCGACGAGACTCCGAACGCATATTTGTTCGGATTGAGCCTCATATTGTGCTTCCTGAGTACATCGAACGCCTCTTGCAGATCGGCCACATGATCGGTCCCGCGGATGCTCTTCACAAGTATATCGTCAACATATACCTCCATATTTCGGCCGATCTGTGCTTGAAAAACCTTGTTGACGAGGCGTTGATAAGTGGCACCTGCATTCTTCAACCCGAAGGGCATTACCCTGTAGCAGTAGAGGCCCTGATCGGTTACAAAGGAGGTCTTCAGGATATCCGGGGGAAACATACGAATCTGATTGTAGCCTGAGAAGGCATCCATGAAGCTGAGGAGTTCATGGCCCGAAGTGGCGTCAATCAAAGTATCAATGCTTGGAAGAGGGAATGGATCTTTGGGGCATGCCTTGTTGAGGTCGGTAAAGTCGATGCAAATCCTCCAGGTCCCGTTGGACTTCTTCATCATCACTACATTCGAGAGCCATTCAGGATAATTGACCTCTTGTATGAACCGAGCCTTCAAGAGCTTGTCCACCTCCTCTTTTATAGCTTGCTGGCGCTCGGGAGCGAACTTGCGCCTCTTCTATTGGACCGGTTTGAACCCCGGAGTGACGCTGAGGTGGTGGACTAGAGGTTCTTCGGAAATTCCAGGCATGTCAGCGGCCGACCAGGCAAAGAGGTCGCGGTTCCTTCTGATACATTGAACTATGTCCAAGCTTAGGACAGATGGGAGGGTCTTACTGATAAAGAACTTGCGGCTCTGATCCTGCTCAGAAAAGAGCACTTCCTCCAACTCATCCACAGGCTCGGACATGGGTCGGACACCGTCTTGGGGGATTTCGAGAGTTTCGAGGCAGAGGACTGGACCCATGGTAGAGGTCATGTAGCATCTGCACGCCATTTCCTGATTGCCTCTTACTTCCCCTACTCCTCTCCGAGTGGGGAACTTCATCTTGAGGTGATAGGCGGAAGGGACGGCTTCGAAAGCAGCTAAGCCGGGCCAACCCAAAATGACATTATAAGCTGCAGGGACATCCACGACCATAAAGTCCATCGACTCCGTTCGGGTAGTAGGAGTTTTGCCAGCGGTTACGTCAAGGGTGATCACCCCTTCAATAGTCACTGGCACTCCCGTGAACCCATAGAGTGTGTAGCCGGCGGGTTTAAGTCTGTCTCGGGATTATTTGAGGCCTTTGAAAGCAGCGAGGAAGAGGATGTTAACGGAACTGCCATTGTCCACCAGGATCCTCTCCACTTTAAAGTTCGCCATATGGAGGTTGATGACAAGCACGTCACAATGGGGGGTTCGGACACCCTCAAGGTCTTCATCTGAGAATGTGACGGGTACTCTCAGGCCTTTAGGAGGAGGTGTGGTGCAAACCGAATTAACTTACCTTATAAATGCCTTTCAGGAGGAGTTGGAAGAGCCCCCCATTGGGCCCCCATGAATGAGGTGCAGGACACGCTCCTCTTCGAATTCGGGCATTTCGTCGCGTTTAGGACGCCTGTTAGCCCCCCGAGGAGGAGGCGGAAGGTCGGTTCGGTCCTTTCTCACAAATTTGGCCAGTTGCCCCCTCTGAATGAGGGCTTCTATCTAGTTCTTCAGGGCCCTACAATCATTGGTGTCGTGGCCATGGTCCCGGTGATAACGGCACCATTTTTCTTTGTCCCTCTTTTTGCCAGGGGTGTTCATTTTCGGGGCAGGGGCAGCACCCCTTCTTTCTCAACTTCCATGAGAATTGTGAAAATGTTAACGTTAAGTGGAGTGAACTTTTCGAATCTGGGGGGAGGTCGGCGCTGTCCGCCATTGTCCTTCTGGAGCTTCTTCGCTCCTTCTTCTTCTGTTCCCTTTCTCTTGGACCCGGAGGAAGGCCCCTCAAAGTTGGGGCGGTGCTTAGCTTCCTCGGCCCGAATATACTTCTCGCTTCGGAGAAGGAGATCAGAGAAGTTCTGCGGCGGCTTCTTGGCAAGGGAGGAGCGGAGGCTGGAATTAATGATGTTTGATTGAAAAGCTGCTGCAGCGACTGACTGGTCGAGGGAAGCGATAGACCTAGCTTCCGCGGTGAACCTTTTCACATAGTCTCTTAGCTTTTCACCCTTCTTCTAGTTGAGGTAGAGTAGCAAGATGCTGGTCTTCTCAGTTCTGCGGCTAATCACAAAGTGAGTGACGAAGAGGGTCTCGAATTGCTCGAAGGAGAATATTGAGGACGGGGCGAGGCGAGAGTACCATTCCCGGGCCGGACCCTTGAGAGTAGCGGGGAAGGTCTTGCACAACAGAGCATCGGAAGCCTGGTGGATTAGCATTAGGGTCTTAAAGCTTTCGATGTGGTCCACGGGGTCGGACTCCCCGGAATAGGTCTCGAACTGTGGAGGCTTGAAGCCTATTGGAATGAGCGCCTCCATGATGGTTCGAGAAAAAGGAGGTCAGCTCGGACGCAGGGTCCTTCCTCTGAGATCTTCTTCTCTGTCTAGCTGACCCAAGCGCTTCTCCATCTCGTGGAGACGACGGTAGACAGTGTCATCCCTTCGATGGTATTCAAACGAGCCTCTGGACTTATCTTCGTACGAGGGAGAGCGGGGGCTACACGGCGGTAGCTCCGGGAGTGGCGAGGAGTAGGAATGTGCCGAGGATTGCTAGGAGCTGGAGGAGGAGTTATGGACCGATGGTGAGGACTTTGGACCCGTGGGGGAGTAGGAACCCTTTGGGTATTGTTGTTGGGTCGGAGGTTGAGAGCTTGCAACACCGTTACTTGGAATTGCTGGAACTCGGCACGAGTGATGGGTGCCTCATCGTTCCTCGGATGTTGTTGACCGGAAGGGGAATGGGGTCTTCTCCTGTGATGCTCGGGGGACTCTCTTCTCCCTCTTCGGGTAGGGGACCTTCTGTAGTCTCGGCGGTGAGGAGATCGCTCATCCGGACGTTGTTGGCGGGAGGCTCCCTCTCGGGCCTGCTTTTCATCCAGACGGTGGCAAAGATCCTCATCCTTCTACCGATTGAGGACGGTATTGCGAAGGTCGGAAGCTCGGGGATTGTGGGAGGCCATAGAATCCGCAGAGGCGTTGTGTATTGAGACGCGATCTTGATGGAGAGGTTGTTTCTGCGGGTTGGGACGCGAGGTCCCCGCACCGGCATTTTGTAACACCCCAATTTTTTTTTTTTTTTTTTTTGAAAACTAAGTCTCCAAATTCAATTCTTTCAATTTCTATATCACTTTGATCATAAACTAAGAAAGTTATATTTCAGGAAAAATTTTGACAGAGTCTCCCCTGTAAATTTTGCCCCGAAACACAAAAAGCTTACGGAATTCTGCTCAAACTTCCGTAGCTCACAATCAACATAATATTTTCATGGGCTCCCCAGGCCAAAATGAGCAGATACACACAGGCAATATAATATAATGCTCTGGGGGCCAAACTCATAACAAATATCAATTAAAAACTATAAATTTCTTTGAAAAACAAGGTAAATTTTTAGAAAAATCCTTGTAAAACCTACCACAGAGCCCGGTCCTCCACAACGAGGTGGGTACGGGTCACAAACATACCACACCACCTCACACTATACTCATCATCGTCATATACATGCTTATACACCCATAATACAATTTAAATCATAAATTTTACTATTCCTATAACTAAATAGTACAAATATTTAAAATATAAATTTATCCTACCAATCCACGCCTTACCTCTGCACTGATGAGAACTTGCAATAGTGAGGGATCTAGGGTAGTCCTCAGACTCCCCTAACCCCCCAAACACTAAGGGGTTAGCCATTTCTGGTGTGAGTATAATTATTAATCTAATGACAAATTAAAATAGTATACAGAAAATAAATTAAACTTACGAATACCAAATTAAGATAGTGCAACCTGAATCCTGAACACAACAACATCGTCAATACAACGATATATCAAATACTTTGTTAATTCTGCATTCAACTATTTAATTATCCATAACTTCCCACATTTCATAACATACTTCACATCAACCTCGTATGTATATATATATATATATATATATATATATATATATATATATATATATATATACATACTTATTCGACATCCGTATAGTACGAATACACATACCATCCATTACTTTTCAATTTAACTACTCTAACCCAATATTCATTCTTCCACAAGTATCGTCATAATAGCATTATAACCATTTGTATGTTATTGCTCCTTTCATTAATAACAATTTGTATGATTACAACTCATAATACACATACTCTCTTAATAACCAATTTCATGACCAATCCCATAATACGGGTATTTATTTTATTATGCCCTATCCAGTATCATTTCTTACAATTGCTTATACTTATTACATCAAAAACATGCTTTAGGATTCATTTCCATCTCATTATACCACTTTAGAAATTCTCATCACTACAAGAAATTTGCCATATACCAACGGATACCTATAGTGACGGATCACTAAAACCGTGGGTATAGGCATCATATACCTACAAACGTATAGTAAACTGTGGGTATAGGTATCCTATAGCTTTAGAGGGGTAAAACACTGTTGGTATAGTCCAAAATTTATTTCCCCCCAACTTTTTCATTTTTCCTCTCCTCCCAAAATATTTCATTTATCCCTAACTCCTAAATCCCTCTCTCACCAAATCCAATCTCTCCAAATCCAATCTCTAAAATCCTCCTCCTCCTCCTCCTCCCGAGTCGGCGTCGCCCTCCTCCCGCCGCCGTCGCCCTCACTTAAAGGAAGGAGACGATCTCTCCCCCGCATCCTCCTCTTCTTCCTCGGCGTCGATCTCAACGAGATCTTCCCCGCATCCGCCGCCGCCTCCTCCTCCATCCGCCGCCGCCTCCTCCTCCTCCTCCGCCGCCTCCTCCTCCTTCCTGATTTGAAGTATTATATGTCGTTAACACCCCTACTGTGTCATACCCATTCCCCATTCTCTATACATGCTTCATTTTGACTAATGTCCTTTATCTATTTTGTCAGGGAGAAATCTTCAGCTGACAAATTACATGTTTTGCAAGACAGAGATTCGCCGCTTGGACTCACTGATTTAAAAGTAAGAGTAGAGTGCTTTTGTGCCTCTATCAGTTATTTGTTAAACCTTTTCGTTTTAGATTTATGTTTCTTAATATAAATTTTCAATTGAACTTACCTGGTTGAATTTTGGAGCAGGATGTTGTTAATTAGCACCTTTGTTTCACTAGCTTCGTAAGATTGAATCCGAGAGTTGTTTTTCTATTCATTTTATTCTCGGGTATTGCTTATTAGCTCTTACTTGGTAATGCAAACTGTCAAATGCCTTGGTGGTTATAACATTGTGCTCGAACCTTTTATTTTGATGGAGTGGTTCTTCAGCTAGCTTGGAGCTCGACATAGAGCACTATCTTGTTCCATCACCATCTTCTGTAGGTTCCTGTGTAGTTTATGCTGCTAATTTGGCAGTGACTCCAAGGTCCTTGAGTCGTGCTGGAGTTTTATCAAAAAATGAAGCCGCAAGTAGTTCACATGTTGATCATTCTTCATTTAAAAAGGTGTCTACCTCTTAACCTTCTTCTCTAATTTAATTGATCTCTATTATATGGATATGCAATGTAGTATGCAGATTTAGTTGAGCAACATACATATTCAACATTTTAATAATTTATTATTATAGAGACTCTGAAAAGCTTTACTATGCTTTACTATTAAGTAGACCTTGTTGATTTGCACCAAATATCATCAATCGAATGTCTTTGTCATGCAAACGAATTACATAAAAAAGAATTTCTGCGAGTTAGAATGCATAATTTAAATTCTGTTTTGGAGTAACTTTTGATAGCAAAGAACACTTCAAATTCTGCAAAGCGCAGGTCATGGGAACACAGACACAATATTACATGCTATTGCTAAACATTGTTAATCAAACCTGGAAACTATATAATGTATATTGATTATTGAAACTAATGCACATTGTATTTCTTTTGTTTTGCAGGATACCGATTCTATGTTCTCAGATCCTTCTAAAGTACTTTTCTATGTTCTCAGATCCTTCTAAAGTACTTCCAGTTTCTGGTATAGTTGAGTCAAAATCAGTTGGCACATTTTCACTATTGCAAAAGCAAGATGGTCAAAGAGGACTTTTTGTAGATAGGGGTGTGGGCTGTCCGAGGCTTGTTAAATCATCCAGTGCCGTATTCCCTAATGAGCTCACATCGGAATCTGAAGGAAAGGTTTGTCCCGCCTTCAATAGAATAAATGTCTTAAAACTATTCCCTATTTTTGTTGTTGAAGAAGTCAAAATTTATTCCTTTTTTCTTTCTTTTAAGAAGTCATTATGAATTCTTTTTTGCTCTTACACATCATTTTAATAGTTTTAGGGTCGGTATGCCATCTGTTTTCCATAGAGATTTCTTAGTACCCAAATGCATTCACTTACAGTGAGCAAGATGCTCCCATTCAATCTTTACTGATTGATGCCTTGAAATTAATCCCATTAATTAGATGGATACAATAATGTTCTTTCATCAAACGGTTTCTAGAAACTCTGTTAGGATTTTAACTTATATATCCTTGTTTATGATTAGTAGATTTGCATTTCGCATATTTTCATACATATATATTTCAAATATACCTTTATTTCGAGTAACATTTATTGCAAACATTAACTTATGTTGAATTTCAAGTATGTTCTTATCTGTCAATTTTACATTTTTTAGAAAAAATCAGGATGAACTTATGTTTTTTAGTTCCATATGCGCAAGAGATATTTATTTAAGGTTAAAATGGATAAAATATTTGAACGTTGATGTCATTATTTGGTTGTATAATAAATTTTTAAGAATGAATTGAGGGTAAATGCCCAATAAGATATAGAAGTTTTGTTAATGACAGTTTTAATAGTTGAATTTCTTTAGTTATTGACATAAATTTACGTATACAGTTTAATCCGAAAACACAAGGGTATATATGAAAATACATGCATGGCTTATGTGATTTTTCAAAAGTATATGGATATATACGCCAAAACCCTGTTTGTGTTTCTTGACCATGTTCTATAAATTTTCATTTTCTACTTATTATAAGGTTGCTGTTCTATATAGTAGTTTCACTCACACAAAAAAACAGTTAGATATATTCAGAAGCCTTTCCACTAATGATTCTTCCGCTTTCTCATTTCTAATTTCTAGAAAGCAAGCCAGCAGCAGCCGGGGCTGTTGCAGCTGCAGCTGTGGCAGATCAGATGCTGGGACCAAAGGAAGGTATTCGTTTGGTCATTGTTCTGGTAAGATTCACATCCAGAATTAAATTTGCTGACTATGAGCTGCAAGAAACAGACATTACAGTCATTACAGTCTATGATTATTTTGTGAATATTCGAAATATAGATTTGAGGTACTCTGCAGATCTTCCATGCATCAATGTTGACAGTATAGTTTCCCTTCATCACTTTCTGCTGTTATATTGCACCTCCATTTGCAGCTTTGCATTTTCTTCTATACTAAAATTTCCTAATTCTGTTATGTTTTACAAACTTTATGAACCAACTACTATTGACAAGTGGGCTGTTGTGAACTTCTCTGCTCGGTGCAGTATGCAATTTCTCATTCGGGATCTCATCAAATGTGGTGACCTTAAAGGGATTGTATGTATATTTTCTTGTTTGATTAAGAAAACTTCCCTGTAGTTTCGAAATGCTTATACAACATGTTGGAGTAAAAGTTGAACGATTGAAAGAAATTTTCATCGGTATATCTACATTCCACTGTGTTTCATTTATGAGAGTTCTTTAAAATTTAAAATTATAGAGATGGTGTTTTATGCTTTTAAGCAGAGAGAGAGAGGAGTGGTGTATTAAGAGTTTTTGCGGCCAGCTTGTGCATAACATATCATGTGTGCATAACATATCATTTTATTTTGCGGCCAGCTTGTCATTATGTGATGATTACTTCTTGAACAATAGCTTCTTAGCTTACAGATTGAATACTAAATTATTATTGAGATGTATAAATCTTGTACTGCAGGGATGAACTTCTTCCAGTGGCTGAGATAGTGACACCAAATTTGAAAGAAGCATCTGCCTTACTTGGAGGGATGCGTTTGGAAAACATGCGTTCTGCAGCTAAAGCAGTACATGATTTTGGTCCCAGGTGTTCTTTGCAGACTGTCTCAACTCGTTTGGTATGGTCTTTAATGATTAACTGGTTCTTTTAGTTCTTTGATTGGTTCCTTTAGGGAAAATTTTCCATGAGTTTTGAGGGCCACGCATAAAGACTCGTAACACCCATGGAAGTGGTTGTACTCTGGCTTCATGTATTGCAGCAGAATTAGCTAAAGGTTCTTCTGTACTGCAGGATGTTCAGGTTTACTTTTACAATTCATTATCATCTTACTCGATACTTTTCTATGTAAGTTACTCCACCTTTTCATCAAGTGCTACCAGTAGAAAGAAGTATGTTGTTAGCCATGCATAGAAGTAGAGCTTACTAGTCTTGTAGAATCGTGTAATGATGATGCTTGTTATTGACTTGGTTAAACATGGATATTGAAATTTCAACTACTTTGTTTTGAAGATACAGTAGAAGGTTTATTCTGATATCTGATTCTCCTTTAGGTAGGAAGAGGTCTAGGTACCAAGTATGGCCTAATTCTAGTAGGGTTGAACTGTTCAGACTTTCTATAGAAAAGCTTGATATTCAAAATGAAATGACTTTCTTATCAGAAAATAACAAACCTATCTCAAATGATCGTTAAGCTTGTGATTTCTATTCAAATTGTTAGGTTTTTTGAAGGGAAACCCATCAAGAGAAAAAGATGTAAATAGAAAAAAAGACTAAAATGTAAGCATAAATTCTGTTTTATTACCATCAATACATATCAGTATCACATTCATCTGGGGAGTGATGGTGCTGTAGAATTTGTACAGAATTCCCATATCATCGGGATCTTGTTCTTATACAACAAAAATACATTCAGCTCTATTAAGGGAAATTACGAGCTGCTAGCTTTTACACAATAAGTATAATTGTTCATTCAAACAGAATATGTAAACAAATTGCCAAATCATGCATTAATTTTGTTTCTGCTTTTCTTGCAGGTAGCTAAGAGATTAGTGGAGGATGATCTGAGTTACAGTAAAGATATTGTAATTGGAAGTGGACCTGAAGGACCCTTTGATCACTTGTTTAGGCTTAAAAATCATGAATTTAATGCAAATCATGAGAAGTCACCATTCAATGCTGATCAGCTGTTCTTATATGCCGTCACAGACTCCCGAATGAACAAAAAGTGTGGCCGTTCCATTACTGAGGGCCTGAATATGTTGATCGTAGTTTAAAGTATTGATTCTCATGTCTGCACACATGAATTCAATTGTGTATCTGGTTATTAACTATTTTGTAATTTGACATGCTTGTAATACTTCATTAATTTTTAATATGATTGAAGTTTAATTTTATCTAATTTTGTTTCATAAATACATTTATCTATTTTATTGTGTATTTAGTTTATAATTGAATTAATATTATAAAAGAAAATATTAAATTATCATACGCGTAATTAATAAGAAAAAAATTTGTATAGAGCGAAGGGTATATATTTAAATATTTGGATCCGAAAACCATCACTAAAACCTATAGCAATGGAGTTTCAACCGTGGGTATAGGAAAGCAAGTGGTGTCCTTAAAACCTATACCAACGGATACGAAACCGTGGGTATAACACCGATACCTATACCAACGGGTGAAAAAACCGTCGCTATAGGCTATAGTGACGGCATTTTTCCGTGGGGATAGCTAATTAAAAACGACGGAAAAATATGTCCGTTGGTATAGGTTTTACGGGCTATACCTACGGTTTTTTGCGCTATACCCACGGTTTTTTGCTGTCACTATATGTCAAATTCCTTGTAGTGCATTCTTATAAGTAATATATCTTATTATCATTTTCACTTAATCCCCAACACAGTCTGGGGCAACAACATATCACATCTCATAGCCGATAGCTTGGGTAATAATCACTGTACCTCAAACACACAGTTTGGGTAATATCACATCACATCTCAAGCCGATAGCTTGATTATTAATTTCACTTCAATCACTTATCATCTTCACTTCACTTATTTCTCATTTCTATCAATCATTACCACTATTATATCCACTCACCCTGCGAATTATGCCAAGGCAGGTAGTTCCCACAATTTCCACACAATTGCGGGCGGATAGTTCCTTGACACAATTCCAAGGTACAACTCATATCAATCTGTATTTACTTTAATGATCACACACGTAATACAACTACTTCGTATTATTCATGATAACACATCTCTTTTATTATTTTCATCTTAAATTAATCACAAGCTGCATTTATCACTTCTTTTCATATACTAACTCATAGCACGTTCACTTTCACATTTACTTTATTCACAACAACTTTCTTTCCCACACACAGTTCACATTTCACTATCCACTTTCTTTTCCACACGCAATTCACATTCCACTTACCACTTTCTTTACTACCACATTTATTATTAACACTTATTTATTTTATTAGTTTGTCGACCAGTGAGCCACAGTATCCCAACATACTGAAAGCCGACAGCCCAGTAAACACGCGGCCCGATGCTCACACAGAGTCTTACTCGTTCGAGGCTACGTCTTCCTCCTAGCCGAACTAGCGAGGGAACACAGCACTCCTAGTCCCACTAGGGTGCCTCCTCGCGACGTCTGTCATCGAGAGAAAAACACATCGCCCCAGGTAAACTGGGTACTTCCTTCCAGCCGATAACCAGGAGGGAAAAACATTGCCCCAGGTAAACTGGGTTCTTCCTCGCGATGGCGGTCATCGAGGGAAAAACACATCGCCCCAGATAAACTGGGTACTTCCTCCCAACGGATAGCCAGGAGAGAAAAACATCACCCCAGGTAAACTGGGTTCTATCTCGTGACGGTTGTCATCGAGGGAAACCGGGCCTCAAGCCGATAGCTTGGGCGATAAAAATCACTTACCCCAAACATAGTTTGGGTCCACTATTCCCAAGCCAGTCCTTGGGCGTTAGGAGGTCTAGCCCAAACCCCCAGGATTGCTGTAAGTACTGGTCAACAAAGCCATCTGTTATTAGCATTAATCATTTCATCTTTTCAGCTTACTTATCAACACACGCATTTCACTTCTGACTTCAATAATTGCCACACCTTGACTTTAATCACAAAAATTAATACCACATTTTATTAGCACGTACCATCATATCCTTTATCTTCATGTCATCATACCACATTAAGCATACACCCTGTTATTCGACACATAAACTCATCATATCATATTAATGCATAATATTAATGCGCCAAGATATTTATTTTGTTATAACATCCCATATTAAGAACATCATATTATTCATTACCTCATTATATTATATGTAGGCATACGTCAAGTTATAACATTAATAAAAGAACTACATTAGGTTATTCCATATCGTAAGAGTATCAAAATGTATACTTCATCACATTATAATATCATACTATTGCTCATTAATTCACTTCGAACATAATTATAATGTAAACATATACCCACTTACTAATTTCATGAATTATCACATCACGAGTCAATATCATGATATATATATATATCACAAACATACACCACACATGTGAGTTTCCCAGAAAAGGGGCCAAAACCACTTATTTCCTCTAATTAAATCTTATAATATCTAATTATAGCATACTAGCTCATACATCATGTTTCATATAAGTAAAATCACCTATAAGGGCTTATATGCCCCAAAACATGCACAAAACGGGCACTATAATTACACAGATCTTCAAAACATGATCACAATCACTAATCTCGTCTAATTACATCTTATAACATCCATCCATGGCATGCTAGCCCATACACCAGGCTCCGCATATACCCGATTGCCTATATCGGCCTATATACCCCAAAAACATGCACAAAACATGTACGGGGTAAAAATATGCATAAATAATTTAATATATTTAGTTTTTATACATCAACACATCACATTAACCCATAATATAGGTTTTATATACTTAAAATAATTAATTTCACTAAATTTCTCAAAAACCCATTTTCGGGCCCCTAAAAATCCGTATTTTCCTTGAAAATCAATTTTTGCTATAACTTTTACAAGACATATCAAAAAGCCACGAAATTTGGCCACAATATAAAATATTTATAATTACAATATACTCACCTGAAGGATCGAGCAAATGATGTCCCACGTCCGTCCTGTAGCCAGTCGAAGTTCGACTTTTTCCACCTAATTGGAAAATTATAGAACCGGTTAGCTTAAAACTCAAAACTCGACCTACGGACCTCCAAATTCGAATCCGTCTTCACCCACGCGTCACAAATGACATACGTAGGTGAGCTACATTGATAAATTTCGAATTCGGTTCCCAATACAAACATTCCCTTATTGATCGGAGGCTTTCTAATAAGAAAAATTCATATTTTCTAATTTCCTTAATCCTCTTTTTCCTAATCTCACAAATTTGGGGTTAATAATAATAATAGAACTCAATTATACCTCCGAACTCATCAAATTTCCACCTAAACCTCGCTCGGGCATTTTACCGAACACCCGGCGTGCATAATTAGTGTACCCGTATTTTTTTAAGATTCCGATGGGTTTCTAACTCCATAAAATTCTCACTAAACCCATTCTAAATTATTTCCCCTTAATACACAACAATTTCTATAATCCATACTTATCAATTATTCTATTTATTATCCAAATTCTAAAGCCAGCACACTAATTAATTAACAACTTACAAACTAATCAATTTCTTACCAATCTTTTTTCTCTATAATTACCAGCACCACCTAATTACCCTACTATATCATTTTCTAGCACTAAAACTCAAAATCATATATTCACATAAAATAGGGTTTCACAATTTCTCACCTTACAAAACATATCCTTGCAAACGGACTCCAAAATTGAAGAGAGCACCTCAAAAATGGCCTAAACCCTCAAAATTTTGTGAAGAACCCCATAGAAATTGGCTAGGGTTTGAACCCTAGCCTTGGCCGGTTGGGGAAACATGGTGCTGGCCGAAATCTGAAGGAGGGGGAAGGAGAAGGAGTATGGAGAAGGAAATAAAATGGGAAAACTGCTTATAAGTCCCTATATGACTATAATAATATATATATACCCTTCTAGTCAACATTTCTAGGGTTTTTCTTGTGAAAATCACTCCATAATGTACTTAAATTCCTCCCAATGTAAAAATGAATTAGAAATGCATTTGTATGCATAATTGTAGTCAAAATCAATAGTTACGAACGGTAGCAATACATATAAATATGTATATAGACGAATATCGCAATATTTTTTGAAAAATACTTTCAACTTCAAACTATAATTTAATAACTCAAAAATTTAAACCCCCTATCATGAAAAAATGCCCTAGAAAAATTTCGGGTCAAATCGGATTCGTCTCCTCCGAGAAAACTCATCTCAAAACTCCTATATTGTCAATTTTTCTCGTTTACCCCAAAATATCAATTTAATCATTCTAATGCTAATAAAATCAATTAATAGGGGTAAATATACCCAGAAACATATTTAAAAATAATTTAAATCAAATAATTAAGGAATTAAAAAAAACAGATGTTACACATTTTGAGGACTGGAGGGACCCTTAGGAGGTTGCTGATTCTAAAGAGGAGGATGGTCCTGCTGGAGAGGGTCCTCAGCTTGAGGAGGAAGTTGCCCTTGCTGCTGAGCGGGTTGGATGGGGACTTCCTGTTGCTGATCAACGGGGTTGGGTCCACAGTTGGACCCTCTGGATCTTACTTTCCTAGGAGGCATGGCTGGAAAAGATCTGACCAACGGAAAGAGGGGAGGCTGCTAATCGTTTGGTTCCCATAGACGGTGCCAATCTGTTACAGCTAAATGTGGTGTGGGGGCAAACAGATAGTATTTGTGGATTCATGGAAAACTTGAATAGCAAACCTGAAACTTGTTCCGCCGAAGTTTGACCGTTGGCTCCCGCCACTCACCTGCAAAAAGTGCGAGACACCGGGGTTGATCCCGGCGACGCACCCTCCGACGCTCAAGTCAGTAATCAGGAATGATTATGAAAGAGCGTAAATTGGCAAAAGATTGATTACCTCATAACGATGGTGGATGGGGGGTTTTTATAGCCGCCTTGGGGATCAGATTAGGAATGTAATCCCTGTGATCTGATAAGGAATATAATCCCCGTAATCAGATAAGGAATGTAATCCCTAATTTCCAGTGAAAAGATAGATGTGAATCACGGCCGTTGATTAGGATTAATCAGAGATCTTGATTTTATCCTGCTAGACCGGGTTTGCTGCGGGTTGGAACCCACACCCAGTTGGAGATGGATCCATTTTATGGGTTATTGGGCTTTGAATAAAGATCCAGTTTCCCTTTCAGACCCATTTGTAGGTGAAATTACCATTTTACCCCTAGGCTTTGAGATCCGTACTCGATTTGGACGATCCCGATTTAACCTCATTTTTAGCCATATCAGTCATCATACCTAGTACATGAACTATAGAATCTACCACCTTAGTCTAAACGAAATTGATTGTATGCATCGAACCTGTGGTACGGTACACATGGGACACAGTAGTACATGCATTAGTTAGGATTAAAAATGAATAATAGACCTAAGGCTCTCATCACCTTATCATTGCATATTGTTATCTTATTGAACAGTGTTATCGTTATATTGTCATTATTTATCGTTATATTGTCATTATTGATATTGTTTATCGTTATCGTGATAAATCACAGTTATTGCATATTATACTATTATTGCTTTGTCACTATTCAACACTATTAATTTCATCATTTATTAAATTTATTGCTACACCACTATTGTCATTGTTTCTTTGTTTCTCCACTTGCATGTCCACGACTTGCTCTAAGGACTTTCTTTTTTCTCTCTTTAGATGAGCAACTTACAGGTATCCAATGAGATCTACCTGACAAAATCGGTGAGCAGATGTTCTAGGCCTTGCTTGGGAAAATCTTTCTTTAATCATTTCATTTTGTAATTGAGTTATTTCATTTGTTGTTGCTTAAGACTTGTAACGGGCTGATGTTCCCGAGTTTTACCTTTTGTTCCAGACATTGAAAACATTTTGAATATTATTAATGTTTAAATTTTTTTCTATTACTTAATAAATTTTTCATGCATGCTTGGTTGTATATATATCTTGTTATATCCATGTTGTGATGCTGAGTCGATCCTACAGCTTATGGATGATGTTAAAATCATTTGCTGGGCTTCGTCACGGGCTCGTATTCCATGTTTTTGGGAAGCGGGGCGTGACAAGGTTTTTAGTGGTATCAGAGCCAAGTTAGGCTCTAACTATGTTGGAGTTTAGCTAGGTTTGGCTAATGTGTTAGTTTGACTAATACATTAGACAGGCTTGACTCAGTCAGGATTGACTCCACATTAAATAGGCCATGCAACCACATGAATAATTTAATAATCAACTCGATCTGGACACAAGTCTTATCCCATCCATTTTGATCCCTTCATATTCAATTCTTTGATTCATTGCTTCTTTCCATATCTTGCATTCGTCCTGATTTGTTGGTTTCTTATTGGGTACAATTCATTCTTTCCGTACCCATGTTATTTGGCTTCCGGTGCAAGAAATTTCTGATTTTCTGCTTGCCTCGCTGATCCCTTCTTATTCCAGCTTGTGTGTCGTTCATTGTTTTCCCTACCTTGCGTTGATTTTCATTTGTTGATTCATATTGAGTATCACGTTGGTTGTTCCTTCCCTGCCATATTCTCTTCAATGCCGATTTTGCCCCTCATCCTTCTTCCTTCGTATTCAATTCCTTAACTTTCTTTTGTCCCTTCTAGTCATCCTCCTCTTTAACTCTTTATTGGGTATAGCTTCATTTTTCTCCTACCTATTTTTCTCCTTAAAATTATTTTTCCCAAATACTATCTATAGTTCGATTATTATTTGTTATATTTATTTTCGATCTTCTATAAAAATATTTCCCAACAGAGACTTTGTTATTTCGAGCAATTGTGTATTTTAACTTCATTTTTCATTTTTGATTGACTATATATTTCTACTGGATTATATTGATAAGACAAATTCTTATTTCGATGTATAACGCTATTATTATTACTATTGTTTTCGTTATCATTACTAGTATTATTATTATTGTTACTACTATTAATATTCTTATTGTTGTTTTATTATTATTGTTAATATTAAATTACTTCCACAAAAATGTTGAGCACAAACTATATCTTGTCATGCATTATTATTTTTACTAGTGTTGTTGATATTTTAATATTATTGCTATTATTATTATTATTATTATTATCATTCTTTTTGCGATAACTGTTATTATTACTGTTATGATCATTGTTATTATCATTGTTATTTTTATTGATATTAGTATCGATATTGTATTATTATTATTGTTATTGGCATTACTATTTTTATCGTTACTACTATTATTATTATTAATTTAATTCGAGCCTGAGCATGCTTAATTTTATATACATTTCACCACTTCGGTGCAACCTAACGTCGAGATGGCAAATATGCGACTCGATGTTAATTGAGGCAAATTGCAACGGGATATCGGTGAGGCAAAATGTGCAGCCGAATATCCGGACGGCAACCTGCAACCTGATGTCGTGAAGGCAAACATGCAACTTGATGTTAGGGAGGCAAGATTTTCTACCTATTACTAATTGATATTTCAAGACTCATTACTTATATAATGAAACCGATGGTAAATAAATATTTTCTTTATGACATTTTGATTATACAATTACACTTTACGTTTTCATACAACTTGAACTAGTATAGCTGATTTATTTATAGAGTTGATAAGCCAATTCGTAATTTTGTTTTATAATGCTATTTTTAGTATTACTAATGTTTTCATTATTATTATTATTATTGTTATCTCTATTGCTGTTATTATTATTGTTTTCATTATCTTTATTGTTGTTATTTTTATTATTATTATTATTATTATTACTGTTACTCTATTATTATTGGTATTATTGTTATTATTGCTATTATCATTATTATTATTATCATTTTCGATATTATTTTTAATGCTATAATTATTATTATTATTGCATTATTTTCATGGATGTGTTGGATTCTATTATGTCATGTATGTATCACAATTAGTATTAGTATTGTTGATATTTTTATTTTATTATATTATTATTGCCTGTATGATTATGATGATTTTGATTACTGTTACTATTGTTGTTATTATTTTGTTATTATTATTATTTATATTGTGTTCATTATTACTTGTATCATTATTGTTGCTATTATTTTAATATTATTGTTATTATTAACTTTATTATTAATATGTGTTGTTATCATTATTGTTATTGTTATTATTATTATTTCTATTATTATTATTATTATTCCATTATTATTGATATTATTATTTTTATTATTATTCCATTATTATTGATATTATTATTTTTATTGTTAATATTTGTTGTTATTATTACTTTTGTTAAAACCCATTAGTTTTGATCTATAGCATGTCTTTTAATTATTTAAATGGAAGTCAAACTTTATGTTCATTTTTACATTATTTATTTATATCTATTTTGAGCCCATACTCTCCTTGACCCTGGTGCCTCAGTCTTGTCTTCCTGCTCAGTTCGTCGTTTGGTGTCATGTGGCCTACAATGACATGTATGTTACTTGGGACGTCACCATCAGAGTAGCGCAGCGGAAGCGTGGTAGGCCCATAACTCACAAGTCCCAGAATTTTCTTATTGCTTTTCCTTCCTTGCACTGCTTGCTTTCCTTCCATACATTTGCATTGTCTTCATTCATTGAATCTCTATTTGACATCATTTAGATCACTTCATCCTTATCCATGTTACTTCTAATTTTTGTGTTGCCACATTTTGTCTCTTTCCCTTTGCTTCTCAATTTTGCCATTTCTCAAGATATTTTTGCTATATCCTATGTACCGCCTACGCAAATTTTGAGGACAAAATTTTGTTGTAAGGTGGGTAGGATTTGTAACCCCTGTTTTCATTAATACGTATTTTTAAAAATATTTTTCCGTATTTAAATTCTCAGTACCTTATAACTATTTTTCCCTAACTGATTTATTATTTAAACTATTTTGGAGTCCAATTGTTTAGTATAAGCCCAAGTTTGCATTTTTATTTTTATTTACTATTAATGTGGGCCCAGTAGTTATTTAAGCCCAATTCCACATTCTAATTTTATTTTATTTTATTTTATATTTAATCTGAACCCAAAAATTCGGCCCAACAACCTAATTGTTTTAGTTAAATATTTTTAAGCCCAAGCCCATATCCACCCCCCTATTGGATCTCTCACCCAAACTACCCCCAAGCTCTCCCTAACAGACTAATCCCTATGATTTCTCCTAATCACTCCCCCACAATTCCCATGATCTATAACTCCCAAAATAATAACTAAATCCCTACTATTAAGCCCTCAAACCTCTCCCATTACTAATTCAACCTAATAAACCCCCCCCCCCCCATTACTGTACTCACACCTCCTCTCCCGCTCACCTTCCCCCCCCCCCCCTCTTCCCTGTTTCCTTCACCGAAAACCATCGAACCCATCAACCACCGCCCTAGCCACCTCCGACCACCATTCCTCCACCATCGCACTCACCTCGCCATCGACCCCAAACCCTCGTCGACCTCCTCATCGCCTTCAACCCCACCACAGCCGAAACCCACCATCGAACCCATCGACCCACCATCGAACCCATCGACAACTCCTCCTCGATCCCAAGCCTTGCTCCTCCTCAACGTCATTTGCCGAACTCGGAACTCTGTCGTCATCCTCTCCTCCGTCGAAAGCCCCCAGTCTTCGACGCCGCATCCCGAACTTCGCCCCGTCGTCTTCTCTGCCGAGTTTCTCCCCTCCTCTGTTTTTCGTCCGAAACAGAGTGCCGCTCCATTCACCTTCCCATCCTCTGCAACTGCCGCCTGCAGTCGCTGTCGAGCTCCGCCGCCAACAAGACCACCCGCTGTCCCTCCGTCGAGCCAGAACCGAAGTCCCCATCCACGCGCGCTCTTTCTTTCTCTAGCGCGTTCAGGGAAGAAGACAAGGCGGGAGTGGGTTGATTTGCTGTTCGGTGTTCGGGTGTAGCAGATCGGAGTCGGTGTGTGCTGTTGTGTGAGGGATCCGGTGTGGAATTGGAATGTGATTGGTTCGATTCGTTGTTTTGGTGTTTTGGCGCAGCAGATCCCTCTTGCTATTTGCTGTTTTGTCTGGATCCAGTGTGGGAATAGGCACTGAGTTGCTGATTGCTGTTGCTACTTGGATTTTTTTGTACGGTTTTGCACGTGCTCTTGGGATTGCTCCCCGGAATCCTGATCCCATTATTCTCTACTAAATTATCGAACCGTCTACAAAACGGCAAGTCATTTCTTATCGAATATTTATTGTATCATATTCGATGTTTTTATTGAATTCCGCAAGTGGATCCTATTGAATATCGTAAAATGTTATTGTATCTATCGTTGGGATACCACGGATTTACACGAGCGAATCCAAGTGGTAATCTCGACTTCGTGCCATCTTTTTGCCTCCAATGTATAGGGATCTTACATACACCCATGTAGTTATAGTTATTGAATATAAAAATAAGGAATTATTGTCACATTTTATATCATGGCATTAATGACAACTAGCTATAGTAGATCGTATAAGTTAGTTGATTGTTCATGTGATTGCTATTGATAAATTAGTTGAATTGTAATTAGTAGAATTATGAACATCATCGACCTCAATACCATGTTCACATAGGAATGACTCGCTGTGATTATGATTATTAAATTCCAATTTATCATTCTTAACTTTTAACCGTTTTATTCAAAATGAACGTGTTGTCTATGTTGAAAATTATGCCAACCTGAATCTTATTGTGCTGTTTCGACCTAGGTAACTTCATTAAAATCAGTCGCTTCCTGAAAATGAAACGTAGCCCTATTTGTCTAGATGTCAATAGACACCAGAATTTTTGAATTCCGTTTTATATCGCCCGAGTTATGACCCTTTTTCAACAGCTGTGCTGTAAATTCAGATTCATATATATAACAAGTTAGGATGATAAATTAAGTGAACTAATGATCATATATAGCCAAGATAAATTCCAGATTTGTAGATAACATGCTTAGGGTATTAAAAATTATTTTTACTGATTTTTGTAGTGATTATTTACTGCCTTTATAACTGAAATTAGTCAACATCGACACTCAGTCAGAAACTAAAATCTATAAAGATTACTGAATTTCGCTTAGCTATCGTTGTCGGAATGTAGACTTTAAGTATGCGTTGGAACTGGGCAGGAGTCTAGTTTCTAGACCACCTGACGGATCCACATTTACTGTCCTGTAGCTACGGGAATTCTAATTTTGGTACAGCAACCTACTGCTGTCCAGAATTGGGTTCCTATGTTTAATAATATATAATTATATCTATAATGTTATTTTTAGTGTATTTAATCGTATAGTGTATATTGCATGATCCTAGGGTTGTTTTGTCACCTTTTCTTGTGTTCCTTATTAATTGCATTATTGTGTGTTAATTGAATAAAGGAAATAAATCAAATTCGGGATTAAGGGTGGATTAGGGTAGTTGACAATATAGTAAGTGTACTCGGATGATGGCCAGTGAATATTATTGTTATCGGCATCGTGTAAGAAATTACACATGTCCAGTGTTTTTATCGTTATCGGCATCGTGTAAGAAATTACACATGTCCAGTGTTATTACCGTTATCGGCATCATACCTAGTACATGAACTATAGAATCTACCACCTTAGTCTAAACAAAATTGATTGTATGTATCGAACCTGTGGTACGGCACACATGGGGCACAGTAGTACGTGCATTAGTTAGGATTAAAAATGAATAATAGACCTAAGGCTCTCATCACATTATCATTGCATATTGTTATCTTATTGAACAGTGTTATCGTTATTATTGCCATTATTGATATTGTTTATCGTTATCGCGATAAATCACAGTTATTGCATATTATACTATTATTGCTTTGTCACTATTCAACACTATTGATTTCATCGTTTATTGAATTCATTGTTGCACCACTATTGCCATTGTTTCTCTATTTCTCCACTTGCATATCCACGACTTGCTCTAAGGATTTTCTTTTTCCTCTCTTTAGATAAGCAACTTGCAGGTATTCAAGGAGATCTACCTGACGGAATCGGTGAGCAGACGTTCTAGGCCTTGCTTGGGAAAATCTTTCTTTAATCCTTTCATTTTGTAATTGAGTTATTTCATTTGTTGTTGCTTAAGACTTGTAACGGGATGATGTTCCCGAGTTTTACCTTTTGTTCCAGATATTGAAAACATTTTGAATATTATTAATGTTTAAATTGTTTTCTGTTGCTTAATAAATTATTCATGCATGCTTGGTTGTATATATATCTTGTCATATCCTTGTTGTGATGCTGAGTCGATCCTATAGCTTATGGAAAATGTTAAAATCATTCGCTGGGCTTCGTCACGCGCTCGTATTCCATGTTTTTGGGAAGCGGGGCGTGACACCAATCGAGCAAAATCTTCACCAAAATGTTCCTCTGAGACTACGTAAATCCCATTAGCGATCAACCAACACAAAGTAATTGGCAATCCAAGGCTTCGACCAAAAATTAATCCTGTTCCCATTAGCAATACACCATTTTGAAGATGACTTAAATGTGTCTGTTGCACTATATATTGCCCTCCAAGCTTTAGAATTGTTATATTCACAGATAGAAAAAAAATACCTTATTTGATTGATTAAAATTGAGTACAATGTCTCCAATATATAGAATACAAGAAAAATTTAAACTAATACATATTCCGATATGAAACCAAACTGAGTAATATAATATTTAACTTAATATAATATCTGAAACCCTCTCTCAAACTCACAGTGGATCTATCAATGCGAGTTCGCCCACCAAATATCGAAATCTCTGGACAGTGTAAAATTTGGTGAAGAAGTTTGTCGTCTGATGTGAATATGTCACAGAATGATCCTCAAAACGCTCACGAGAATAGTGACAATAAATTTCTTTATGATTCGTCCGCTCATGAAAGACCGAGTTTCTTGCAATATACAAGGTACTCTGGTCATCATAATGAAGAATAATAACTCCAGTGAGAGTGACGCCCATATATGATAATAGCTATGGAACATGAACAATCTCTCTAGTGATAACTATCATCGCTCTGTACTCAGCTTCTATGGAAGAACATATAACAAATGCTTGTTTCTTGCTTCATTATGAGATCAGAAAATTACCAAAAAATAGACAGAAACCCATGGTACACCGGCTGGTAGTGAGATCCACTGCCCAATCTAAATCAGAATATGCACTAAGCTCCAGTGTAGATATAGAAAACATGATTAATGAGATAGTGTTAGTGCCCCGAAGATATTTGAGAATCCAAAGAAGAGCACTATAGTGAACTGATCAAGGATTTTAAACAAATTAGCTGACTATACTGACTGCATGAGCAATATTGGGTCTGGTCATGCATAAATAGACAAGTTGCCCAGCAATTGTCTATATCTAGCCATCTCAAGAATGAGGCTGACAGAAGTTATGACAGCTTTAACCAAGAAAAGAAGAGGAGCAGAGGAAGAGAGTAGAAAAGCATGAGCCGTCTCAAGAATGTGATGATGCTTGTGTTCAGCTACACTATTTTGTTCATATGTGTGAGAGCATGACTGTTGAAAAATGGTGCCGTGAGACTGAAGATTCGATCGCATAGTAGTGGAAGTGTACTCACGAGCACCTTCTCAGAAAAATATCTTGATGCACACACCGAACTGGGTGTGGATCATGGTCGTAAAGATCTGGGAAATATTAGGAATCTCATATTGTTGGCACATAAGAAAAATACATGTATATCGAGTGAATTCATCAATAAAGGAAACATAGTAGAGATAGTCTTTGTTAGAAAGTACAAGAGAGGGTCCCTATATGTCAGAATGGAAAAGCTGAAAAGGATGAGTGGTCTGAGAAGTGCTTTTTTATTAAAACGAAGTGCTATGTGTTTGGCTAACTAACAACCTTGACAAACAGACAACCGAATAAAAGAAAGATGGCCAAAGGCACTAGTATGAGCTAAAGTCTTGAAGCGAGACTCACTAACATGACATAAACGTTTGTGCCACAAATCAACATTAGAGGACATAGCACCAACAAAACTAGAAAGAGATCCATGTGCGTGTAGAAAATCTAGATGATATAGACAACTATATTGACTAGCACACCCAAACAAGTGTCAAGTGTGTGGATCCTTAATAGTACAACCTAAGAAATCAAGGTAACGGCGATACCACTATCTCACAGAGCACTAATGGAAATAAGGTTGATGAATAAATAGGGAGCATAAAAAACATAGAATTAGAGTGGAATAACTAATAGATCCGGAGTGTGTAATGAGATGTAGTTAGACATCGGCTGGGTGAAGTACGAGAATGTGAGAGGGAAGTACAGTGTTGGTGGTGAGAAGTGTATAGTCACTAGTAAGATGATGTGATAAACTAGAATCTAAAATTTATGAAGAATTCATACTAGGAGTAACAGAGAATGTAGGGTCAGAGGAGCCAGCATTGCCAGACGGATCCAAAAGCTTGAGTTCCAGTTAAGCGAGACGATGCTGAAGATTGGCCCAATCAATAGGAGATGGCAAAGTTGGAGTAACTATCGTGGCAGAAGTTGTAGGGGAAGGAGTAGGAGAAGGAGGAATAGGACAGGTGATACTGTGGCAGGAATCGAAATGAAGACAGTGATGCTGCTGTTGTCGGGATCGAGATCGGGATGGTGCTACTGTTGTCGGGGTCGGAAGTAGGGGAGGGACAAGGATAGGGATGATGCTGCTGTTGTTGCTAATGCTGAAAGGAGGGAGAAGGTTGAAATCTGGGTGACTATGGTGTTGTTGTTGTCAGGATCTTGATGGTGATCGGGATGGTGTCGCTGTTGCTGACGTTGGAAGGAGTGGGAGGCATGGATTAGGAAGGTGTTGTTGTTGTCAATGCTGGGATCAAGGATGAGTGAAGAGGTAGATGCAGCAGCTGAAAATACTAGCAAAACTGATGTTCTATGAAGAAACAATTGTACCTACAAACTTTTTTTTTCTTTTTTACAACGGGTGGCGGTCGGCGGCGGCAAGAGGAGTAGAGAGAAGTGGGGTTTGGGGTTTGGGTTTCAGTTTTTTGGATTTTGGAGAGCCAGTCAGGTTTGGGATAAAAGAAACAGATGGTAGGTTTTTTTAAGGATAGAAAGCAGCACAAGGTGGATGAGGGTTTAGATGAGGCCGGGATTTAAGGGAGGAAGGGGGTGGTCTTGGGATTGGGAGGCAGTAGGATTTGGTTTGGATTTTAGAAAGGAGGATTGGGTTTATTGAATGGAAGGGGTCATCTGGTTTAGTTTCTATTGGGTTATGGGTTGGATTGGGTTTGGATAGAAGGTAAGGGGTGGGTTTTTGTGAGGTGGAGGTCAAGGCTGTTGATGGTGGAAGAAGATGAATGGGATTTGTGGGTTTGGGATTCAGTTGAGGTTGAGGGTGAAAGGGAAGATGATAAGAGTAATTAAAATTAGAGATTAGGATTTGGGGTTTGATTAGGGATTAGGCAGGGAAGAAAGATGAGGGATTAAGGTTTTGTAATTAGAGCTCTGATACCATGTTAGATTCAGAGATAGAAAAGAATACTTTATTCGATTGATTGTAATTGAGAACAATGTCTCCTATATATAGGAGAGAAGCAAAGATTAAACTATTACATATTCTGATATGGGACTAAACTGAATAATATAATATCTAAATTAATATAATATCTAACAAGAATATCCAGGCTTCCATTTCAGTCTAAAATATTTGAGGATAAAGAGTATTCGTCTCTCATCACTCTCACCCACACCGAAGAATCAACTGACAATACTTTGCCTGCTTGTTTGCACATAGCATATTCATGAATAATAATAACTCCTTGTTTCCATGGTTGTCCTTGGTCGCGTTATGAAGTACATACATATAGGTATATAGTTGTGACAGAGAGTTTAAAGTGTGGATGTAGAGCGCCAAATCACCACTACAAACGGAAAGAAAATTCCCGACGCTTTTTTTCCCATTCCCTGCGTTTCTAAAATGTCGGGATAAACCTCCCTGGCATTTCGGAAAACGCTGCCGCAAACGCCGGGTTTTCCCCCTGCTAGGGATGCGAAAGAGCTATCCCGACGTTTCCAAATGCCGGGGTAGCTAATACGGATACCCCGACATTGAAAACGTCGGGATAGGGTCATTTCTATTTGTTTTTAATTTTTTCATTAAAAATCCTATCCCGACATTTTAAAATGCCGGGGTAGGCTTTTGTTTTTCTTTGTTTTTCTTTTTTTTTGTGTGTGTGTGTGTGATGGTGGTGGTGTTGTACAAGTGATTTAAGTAATAATCAAGCACAACCAATAAGCAATTTATATCCCAATCATCAAAATACTACCAAATGATAATTCCCTGAATAACTTTGATCCTATATAAATAACCAAATATTCTAATACATAATTCAATTTAAATAAAATAAATAACTTCTAAATTCACAATCAATACATCATTCTCAAACCCTAAGTCAATTTGTAATGCCGATTTCACTATAGATATCATCTCGAAGCTTCTCATCATTTTCCTGCAGCAGAGAGACTGGCTTTTGCACTCTGAGGCTTGACACTACATAGGCTGAAACATAAAACTTTATTAGGGTGAGAACTTAGTAATATTGAATACAAACTAGTACTTGCACGAACATTATGAAATGTTGAATTAGTAATGTTCATTTCCAAATCAATGCAAACAGGTAATAATTTGAGATGAAGACTGTTATTTTGCTAATAACACATATTATTAGCTGAAGGATCTCAAATAAACTAGCTTTCATTATATGCAGAGAACCAAAAAAAATGCAATCATACGTTTACCTTTTTTGCAAGCCCTAGTAACCCCATTCAGTCAGAAAGTAACATCAAGGCTAGCGGAAGTAATACACATCACTTGTTCTAGAGCAGAACCTCTACGCTGGAGGAAACATTACACATAGCTCATTCTAGTGCATAACATCTACAATGAAAAAATAATACACATCACTTGTTTCAGAGCATAAAAGCATTCATATCCTGTCTTGAATTTAGTAATACTCATCAACTAGAGGCTTTAAATTCAGGGCTTGCAGGATGCAATCAAATTTAGAGCCTAATAATAGTTGTAGTGAGCAAATTCTAATAATGTGAAATTTATGGTGGTTTAATTATCTATGCCGAATACCTTGAATGTCACTAGCTATAGGTGATAGGAGAACATGATGATCTTCCGAATTAAATAAATAATTTTTCTTTTGTAATTGAACTAATCATACATGGATTTTTTTTTTAATGCATTGTTGAGTATGCATTAGTGACATGAAAGTAAAGCAGATTAAAGGATAGTGTTCTAAGGGAGGATTGACCAACATTATAGTTGTTTCTTTTCCAGGTACTTCTATGTGCCTTCTGATAATTTATTTATGTTCTTCCTTTTCTATTTATGTGTTCATCTATTTGTAATTTGTACGAAGATTAGACTTTCCGAATTAAGTGATTGTTTACCTTCTAGGATGTCTTCATATAAATCTCTTTTATTTCATTATTAACTCTTTACTGTAACTGTAATTATATGCATGGTTTGGGTCATGTTTTACCGAAAAAGAAAATGGAATGTCACAACTTGTCAACTTAACAAAAGCTTTAGATGACAGTGTAGAACATATCCATTTTTTCCTGATAAATGTGAGAGAACGAATAGACCACCATTATGCATAGGCGCAATTGTTCCCTCAACAGTTAAAAGGATGCATGTAAAATGTAAGACTTAGAAAGTAAAGAAAGAAAAATATATACCTTAAAAAAATTTGGACCTGCTCCAACTTCTCTGTTGCTATAAACACCTACAAGCAAGAAGACACAACAATCCATTTCAGTTAATAAGGTCAGATTTTTCAGATCATCTCATTTATTCACATGATGCTTTCCTACCAAAGAAGGTGAACACTTCTACCAAAAATCTCTATTGGATAGGTGGTGGATCAATAAATACATTTGTTGTGGGATCCTCGAAGGTTCCTTTTTTACACCATTTTCCCTACCGATCCCTTTACCTTTACTTAATATCAATGCCCAAACTAAATATATATAACCAAGGGAACAATTTTCTTTTTTGAGCGAATAGGGGAGTAACACCATGCATGGTTACAAAGAGTGTGATGTGTGAGAAAGTTAAAGTACTGAGACAGAAGCTTAGCTTTGCATTTGAACATCCAGAACATAAATAAATAGACAAAAGAATTTAAAATTGCTGGATACAATATAAGGTTGAATTTACAACCTTTGCTGCAGAAGCACTTTTGTTTTCAGGATTTTGCTCTGATTTTATGGCTTCGATCTTCATTTTCACCCTCCTACAAATACGAGAATCACGATAATTTATACCAGGATGATGAAGTTAGTTTGTGTAAATACTAACATAGATAGATCCTACAAACCTTTTCTGCATCTGCCTTCACCGCCAGTTTTAGTGTATACTTGCTACTAAGTTTACTTTCTTGAAATAAACTCAATCCATGCGACAAACTGTACTTGATTATATTTAGTTAGAAATTTATGAAAGAAAAAGAATAAGGCATAACAAAAAGCTACCAAAAAATTGCAGCATGATTGAACACACCTCTTTGAGGAAATAACAAGTTTTCCACTTCTGTACTTAGGATCCTAGTTATTCATCAAATGATGCAGATACCACTATTTCTACTATGTAATTACTTAGAATTGTTGTATCATCAAGGCAGACTGACCTCAAATCGTCGCATCCAAGATCATTTGCAACTAGTACCTCCGTAATATGATTTCTATTATACTGAATTAGAATCATTTTCATGTCTTCTTCGAGCTGGGATTTCCAATTAACTCAGTGAGTTTCATCTTCTGGAGGCTTGATCTCTAAATCATATGGGAAATAAGCTTCATATGTTCGTTCTTATCATGTTTATTTTAAAATATTACTACTTTCTACTTAAACAGACTTGTAAGTCGTCATTAGGATCACACAACTAGATATATCTATATAATAAAACACAAAGAAAGCTATCAAGTGGCTCACATTCAATCTCCCCCAAAATCAATGGCAAAGATCTTACCTCACAAAACATATTTTCCCGCCCAAAAATTCAAACCCCACAAATTCAAAACTACTCACACACTCTCTCTTTTCCAAATACCCTACGCTCTCTCTCTCTCTCACTATCTCCATCTCTGTCCCCCCTCTCTCTCTCTCTCTCCCTCATCGATCCGGTCTCCCTCTCTCTCTTCTTCGACCCTCTCTCTCTCTCTTCTCTTCGACCCACCGAACCCATTTTCACCGTCTCTCTCTCTTCTTCGACCCACCGAACCCACAGAACCCATCCAACCACCGAATCCCTCACACGCCCTGAGTTAATCGAACCCACCTTCACCGTTCACCGATTTCAACTCACCGTCACCGGACCCAGCCAACCACTGAACCCCTCACCGTCTCTACATCTCAGGTAGATAATTTGAGTGCTTTTTGTTTACAAATCTATCATCTCTTTCAGTCTTCAATTTAATGTTTTTCAATTTTTTGACCAGTGGCAATCCTCTTTGGACCGTCCATCTTCATCTCCGCCATCGTCGCTCGATGAAGAACCCAAATCGATTCCCTGAAGGTGTGAGATCTTTACTGTGGTTTGCTATAAAGTTAATGGCTTTGTTGGTTTTGGAGTTGGGTTTGTGTTTACAGTATTCTCAGGTAGATAATTTGAGTGCTTTTTGTTTACAAATCTATCATCTCTTTCAGTCTTCAATTTAATGTTTTTCAATTTTTTGACCAGTGGCAATCCTCTTTGGACCGTCCATCTTCATCTCCGCCATCGTTGCTCGATGAAGAACCCAAATCGATTCCCTGAAGGTGTGAGACCTTTACTGCGGTTTGCTATAAAGTTAATGGCTTTGTTGGTTTTGGAGTTGGGTTTGTGTTTACAGTATTTTGCTGCAGAACAAGCTGCACAGTTTGGCGGGGCAGCATTCGGATGTGATGGAGACCCTCCCTCCCAAGATTAGGAAGCGCGTCGAGTTTCTCAACGTGATTCAGGTATGGTGATAAAGTTTTGGGCTTTAATTCAGCCTTTTCTGTTCGCCATTTGAGCTAATTGAGGTTTCTTTGATGCATAGTTGGAGGGCATTTAGCTTTGTCATGTTTGTTAATTAAAAGTAATTAGGTTTATTATCTGAATAATGTGGTCGAAATCTATAGGTGGATCACTAACATTTATGTTGATTTTGGAAAGTTTGAGGAAAACCCATTTATTACTATTGGATACTCGGGCGAAGATTAGTAGAGATTTGAGTCTCATTGTCAGTCTATTAACTTCTATGTCATGGTAGATTTTGGAGTTGGTTTACTTCAAATTGATGTTTTGTCAATAAGATATAAGTTGTTACAAGGATATGGAGATGGTGATGATTCAATGTATCTGACAATATTTGAGATTAGTTGAGTCATTAGTAGTTTAGTAACTCAATATTTTTTTTTTCTTGAATCGGAATTGATTTAGTATCGGAATTAGGATGTTTTGATTAATTTTAAGGGGTGAAGTTATTTAGGGTTAGGGTTAGATTGCAGGTTTTATCATGTAAATGAAGATCTTAGTTCCATACACACCAAATATATATTTTTGATGATGTGGTTTTATCCTCTCCATCGACAGCCCATCGACATTCCCAACTCCGCAGTCCCGTCGCCTTCCCCCGTTCGAGCTTTGCTCCTCCACCAACCATCGATTTCCCGTCGCCTTACGCACAGCCCCGTCGCCTTCCGCACAGTCCAGTCGCCATCGCACTCGACCATTGATTTCACCTCTCAGGTATACAAAATCTCTCCATCGATTTCACCTCACAGCAGTTTTTTTTTTCTTGAATCGGAATTGATTTGGTATCGGAATTAGGATGTTTTGATTAATTTTGAGGGGTGAAGTTATTTAGGGTTAGGGTTAGATTGCAGGTTTTATCATGTAAATGAAGATCTTAGTTCCATACACACCATCTATATATTTTTGATGATGTGGTTTTATCATGTAAATTTACTAAGTAGGACTAGATTTTTAGTTCTTTACAACTCTTAAAGCTACTTGAGAATGTTCAATTGCTCTTATCCCTTTGTTCGTTGTGTATTTCTTTATTTGTTTTGCTTTTATGAAAAATGTTTCTATGCATTAATGTTTGTCTTGCTTTAGGATGGTCGGGTTAATGCTCTATATTCAACTCCTTCGATATACACGGATGTAAAGTACGCAGCAAATGAGGATTGGCCTCTCAAGACTGATGACTTCTTCCCGTGAGTACAACTCAAAATGTTTAGAAAACATTAAATTCCTGTGACCAATTGTGGTTCTTTAGCCTTGCAACAATGTATATCTTGATTATAGGTATGCAGATCGTGCAAATGGATATTGGACTGGATACTTCACAAGTCGGTCTGCTTTGAAAGGCTATGTCAGATTGATGAGTGCTTATTACCTGGAAAGTCTTCTGTTCTCTTCTTAGATAATCAATTACTGCATATTTGTTAACTCATGACAAGAATTTTTTTTGGTTTATGATCAGGCTGCTAGGCAGTTGGAATTTTTCAGAGGAAGGAATAGTGCTGGCCCCGCAACAGACAGTTTGGCTGATGCTCTAGCCATAGCTCAACACCATGATGCTGTCAGTGGAACTTCAAAACAACATGTAGCTGATGATTATGCCAAAAGACTATATATAGGTTATAAAGAGGTGATAATTTCAGTTTCTGTATCTCAGTTTATATTCCTTTCCAAATTTAAAATGAAAGCATGTTTAATTCTTTGCAGGCTGAGAAATTGGTCGAATCGTCACTTGCTTGCTTAAGTGAATCAGGGTCCAATTCAGACTGTAGAAATACAAAAACAAAGTTTGAACAGGTAAAATACGAGGCTATGAAGCAGCTATTTTGTTCTTCCAATAAATCCTCCAAGAGGGTCAATTTCCTGAATAGGATGTGTTGTTTTAATATTTTATTTTGGAAGATAATGATTGTAGTGTTAGGTTCAAAACTTCAAATCGGATAACAAATGGACACATTACTGAGGTGAAATTTAGGTTTCTAAAATCATATCTAGATAATGAAGTTTTGTTATCTTTACTGTCTTTTTCTTGCAAAACTTTGTTATCTACATGTATGCTTTTGAATCATAATTAGTTTTAATGCCTGTATTGCTGTATGTGTGCTTGGTACTTTGTACTTTGATACCTATTTGGAAACAGTTTTTTTTTGCAGCACGGAAAATGGAAAATGCAGAAATTCAAAACATAAAGCAAATTCTAGGTTTGCAGCACGGGAAACAGTATGATAGTGTGAAGGGACTGAGATATGGTCATCTCATGATTATGACTGATCAGGTTTGAGTTAAAAATCTAACTTATTAATAATTCTTACCTTTTGATCTTTCCTTTAATTTGGAATCTGTATTGTTTGTTAATACTTTCATGTCATGTTTTGTCGATATAGGATCATGATGGCTCCCACATCAAGGGACTTCTAATCAATTTCATTCATTCGTTTTGGCCATCACTGCTTAAAATTAAGGGTTTCATGGTGGAGTTCATCACCCCTATTGTGAAAGTACGTCACTTTCTTTCACACTTCTACGTGATCTTTCAATAGATTTATTGGATGAGGTTCAATTTAATGTATCAGCTTTTGCAGGCAACACATAGAAGTGGGAAGGTATTGGCCTTTTATACAATTCCCGAGTATGAAGCATGGAAGGAAAGCTTCAGTGGGCATGCCAGTGGCTGGTCTATAAAGTACTATAAGGTATGTTGTCTAAGTTATGTCTTCCTTTGTTAGCACTTTAATGTTTTTGGTTTCTCTCCTCATATGTTTATCATTTCAGGGGTTGGGAACAAGCACTGAAGTTAAGGAATCCATGATGGAGTCCATGGTGAAGTTCCCTCATGATTTGGAGCCATGTGTGATGCCTCAGCCATTCAGTGCTAATGAGCTCAAAGTATTCCAGAAGAGGAAAGCAGACTCCATAACTAAAGTGCAGATATAGGAATGAAGAGGTCAGAGATTGTACAACAGTAGAGAATTGGAGATTTTTAGTTAGAGTTTAGAACTGGAATACACAGATTTTGATTACTTCTGGTTTATTGGAAAAAGAAGACCAACAGGTTAATATTTTCTTTTTTCCTTTTTAAAATATGGTGGTAATATTTTGATGCCGGCAAGTGTTTTATTTATTATTTATTATTTATTTTGGTTTAAACTTTTTAGATTAGATGAAGTATCTGCAATTGCAAATCATTTAGTTCAGTTTTGTTAATTTCTTTTAATAATTAGAGGATGTTAGTTTTGATCTAACATGTTTTTAGTTTCTTATAAAATGAAATAGGATTCTTTCTACTACAGGAAAGGGAAAGTGTCAAGTACACCGGTTTTAAGATGAAAGATAAATTATTCTGGAGCAACTTCGCAAAATAAGTATTGCTTCAACTAAACAACCTAAGAGATCTATGGTAGTAAACAAGTCCCCTCTAAGGTACACGTGATACGAACCCCCTATCCTAAATCAATGACATGTCAAAATAGTATTTAGTTTCAGAATCTGCTACTAATACATCACATCGCATGGATACTCAATAGACCTACAAATTTTGGCATAGTTAACAATAGTTTAAACATAGATGATTTTAAACCACAATCACACCAAGCGGATAGTTAGTTTCACAACCATTTGCAAGTTGGAACTAGCCGTATCCACGACTATGTTCTCTGCGAGGAAGGTAAAAAAACTGGACACATTAATGACTACAGTTGTACCTGCATATGCACTCATATCGAGCCATCAGCTGAACATTTTGTTCAAGTAAATTACAGCTACAAAGAGTTTCTCTATTGACAAGCAAAGTGCTACACATGATAAGAACTCTCCAAATCCTAAACCTGAGATCCCTGATGATCTCAAAATACTGTCCAGTTCCAATCTGCAACTAAGACATCACATGAATAGTCAACACTGACAACTTTTGCCATATCTTGCATTATTTTTTAAGATAGAGTATGACCTAAAGTTACATATATACCAGGAGGTAATTTATACACTAGAATTATTCACTAACCATTTCTCAACTAACAAAGAAAGTAAAACAAACTGGAACAGACTGATGTAGAAAGTAGAACTTGACGACATATTCATGCACTTAACATGGAAGAGCCATCACCTGGACATTTCTTTCCCAGATGGCATCAATTCAAGTAAATTGCAGCTACCAAACAGTCATGCGGTCAATAAATATCCCCAAGGCCTATTGAGCAGCAAAGTGCCCCAGAGAGAGTAAAAACCCATTGCAAAACCTACCACCCCACCAAAGTAAATCCATGCAGCTTCTGAATCATCATCAAAGACCTCCTCTGTAGAGCATCAGATTTTGGATCTTCATCATCTGGGGCCTCTCTGCATTTCTTCGGCAAAGGATTACCACAGAGATCAAGGTTCCTAAAATAAACTGACGGGTCCATAAGAGTTTGAAGCTGGTTTCCTGATGGAACTATCATCATCTCTTGCACATAACTTATGAACACTTTCTAGACTATTCAAATGTAAAAAGGTCATTATACTATGATGGTTGTGGTTTTGATTGCTTTCATGTCTTGCAATAAGTTTTAATTACGTTAACAGCGTCCATTGAGAAAATGTTCAAACTTCTTTAGTCATTTCTATTCCCGTTAGACCTCTTGCTTTATATCTTCATTATTAATTTAGTTATCGAGTACTTCATTATTAAGTGCTGTCAGATCAAGTCCCTTTGTTGTTATACATGCCTTGAAACTTATGAGCTTAAATTCTAAGAAGGATGACCTGATACATGGTTGGATGTCCATGGATATGTTACTCTTTACAAATAGTATCAATCAGAGCGCAATAGAAATTTTAGAATCTGGAGATCAACTATATACAATCAAATATATTTGTTTTGCGGTTCTAAAAAAAAATGTGGTTGTATAGAGGTTCAAATTTTAAGGACAAGCCTAGCACAAGTATGTTTAGGTTGTAGGGAGAGAATTTATCTTTTTGTGTATATATGATTGTGTCAACAGTTCATATCCAATAATTTAATATAGGCTTGGGGACTTGCAAATTCTACTAAGTTGTGTCAATAGTACATAGTTGTAAATGTTGCTCGGCATTGATGTTAATTTGCTATGTTGCATATATTTGGAGTTTGTTAAGTGTAAAAAAGTTGCATGCTTGCATAGAACTATTAGCAAGTCTTCAATCAACTGTCATTATGAAATACCTATGACCTGCATTGTGTGCAAGCCAAACAATAGTGTATTAACTATACTCTTCGAAGCTGTTAACCTGAGATTACTTTATATTAACTATTTCCCTCTTTGCATCGTAATTAAAAAATCGAAGTCAGGACACTGTGTAGAAAGTGATACATTTGCTAAACAAAAGTTATCTCATTAGCCACCTTTGCAACTTTTTAATGTTTTATGTTTTATGTTTCGTTATAATCTTTACTTTATCTTGAAGAAATTACTATATATACTTCTATTTCCATATCAATGAAACCTCTTCCTGAAATCTTGCATATGGATATGGATAATAATCATTAAGAATGATATATATGAATTTTCACCAAGAGCATGCATGAGTGTTGTTCATGGAATGTTGACACGAGCTAGGAGTCCATACACATAGCTTCCACATTGTAATAGAAGTTTCTTTCACTTGAAAGCTAAAAAATTGTGAACCGTCCTCTGAAAAACAAATTTCTCATATTAGTACCTCAACAAATAGTTATTGTTTGCTGTTTGTTGTTAGTTAATTTTAAAACTCTCATTGTTTTTATTGATTATTGTAAACTCTTACTATTTGTTTCAAAACTCTTACAGTTTTTTTAGGTACACTGTTTGGTCCCATTTTTGAAGACATGAAGCATTCTGTTTTTCTACAAGACTGTAATTTTTTTTTACCTCTCATTCGGTTGGTTGGTGTAAATTTTGGTGAAGGATGTAATAGTTGTAATATTTAGCATTTTGGGAGATTATGTAAGTATCTGTGTATAAGGATGATATAATATAGTTATGTTAATACCCGTACCCGCAATTTTGTGGAGTATTGGGTTCTGTGTTTGGTTTTTGAAACGTTTTTCGAAGGTTTTTCAAAAAATCCATTACGTTTTCAAACGATTTTTTGGTTTTTATTTTGTATCTTGCATTATATTCTGATTTTTCCCCCCACAGCCTTATATATATGATGCCTGTGTGATGTTGCTCGGTTGAGCCTGGGGAGGATTGATATTTATTGCCTGTGATGTCATATATTTAATTGTTAGCAGAATTCCGTAAGGAATTTCTGTAAAAGGGCTAATATTTTAGGGGAGGTTCTGTCAAAATTTTTACTATATTTTCTAAAATCTATTATGTTTTCAAACGATATCTTGGTTTTTATTTTGTATCTTAGTCATATGAAGATTTTTTCTAAAATCTATTATATTTTCTAAAATCTATTATGTTTGCAAAGAACCTCATTTCTCATTTTGCCACATTGTCAAATTTGGCAAAAACCAGTGTGGATACTCTTACAAAGTTGGGGCCAAAAGAAAAAAAAGTCCGAAGCTTTGAGAAATCATAGCTTTGCAGTAACAAGGCAGTCTCCGTAAGGCAAAAAATCTTCAAGATAAGAGGGGTATAATAACACCATAAGACAAGAGACCAACTGAAGAGCTTCTCTATTAAAATTTGGACAACTACATGTATGGTTTCTCTGATGGGCCCTGACACAAAACTTCAATCCTTAAATAAGCTATGCAAGTTACAACAAGAAGTTGTTTCCAATTACTATTATATCCCCTACAAGGGACCACCCACACTGTCAAACCAATTCGACAACCTTTCTATCACTACACTTGCTCAGGTAAAACAATTTACAACCCCTATGAACATTTTGTATTACCGCAGTTACATAAACTTGCTCCTATCCAGGCTCAAGTAGCCTAGGCAAGGGGGGCAAAAAAAAAGGGGAGAGAGAGAGAGCAAACAACATAATGTACAAATTACATTAAACCCCAACAATCCCAAGGGAAGATTCAAAACTTTCTTTCTCTGAGAGTTTGATGAGCATAAGGGTGAAGGTTTCCAGTAGTAGATGGCACGCCATTTGAAACATGCAAGGAGGGAAGGTTGTTTATGGATGCATGGGGAATTAAGGTAGGAACACCTTCAGGCATAGAGTAGTTGAAATGTCGTGAAGCTGCCGATTCAGAAGTTTCAGGGTGAGAATTGCTGGCATCCCTGGGATTACAGAACACAATCAGACGATAAGCTTAAGAATAAATCAACAGAAATGTTTAAATATCAAATGTACCTAATAACTATTATGATTCCAAACTATATCTTTAGTCATATGAAGTTTTTTTTCCCAGGGCCTAATATATATTATGTCTGTGTAATGTGGCTTGGATTGGGCTAGGGAGAATTCAATTTGACTGTCTATGATGTTAAGGAATTGCTTTCAAAGGAATAATATTTCATAAGAGATTCTATCGAAATTTTTACTACAATCCTACCTGTAAAATTTTAAATAATCCTGTCGAAATATTTACTAAACATTTTAAAGAAAGTTAAGACGTCGCGATAACGTGCCGTATGAAACATTTTAAAGACGTCGTATTAGAGAACTATTAGGAAATAATATAATTTCAGATGAGGCCTGTATAGAGTAGTTGATTGTATTAGAAAGGTGGGTGTATTTGTTTACACCCACTTATTCGTTAAAATGTTTTAATTTTTTTAGAAATTTATATGCAGTTCACCTAATCAAATAAATCTAACTAAATTGGAAGTGCAGTCCCGAATACGTGCCGTAGGCACGTGCCACGGGCATACCTAGTCTGTGTATAAGGATGATATAATATAGTTATGTTAATACCCGTACCCACAATTTTGTGGAGTATTGGGTTCTGTGTTTGGTTTTTGAAACGTTTTTCGAAGGTTTTTCAAAAAATCCATTACGTTTTCAAACGAATTTTTGGTTTTTATTTTGTATCTTGCATTATATTCTGATTTTCCCCCCCACAGCCTTATATATATGATGCCTGTGTGATGTTGCTCGGTTGAGCCTGGGGAGGATTGATATTTATTGCCTGTGATGTCATATATTTAATTGTTAGCAGAATTCCGTAAGGAATTTCTGTAAAAGGGCTAATATTTTAGGGGAGGTTCTGTCAAAATTTTTACTATATTTTCTAAAATCTATTATGTTTTCAAACGATATCTTGGTTTTTATTTTGTATCTTAGTCATATGAAGATTTTTTCTAAAATCTATTATATTTTCTAAAATCTATTATGTTTGCAAAGAACCTCATTTCTCATTTTGCCACATTGTCAAATTTGGCAAAAACCAGTGTGGATACTCTTACAAAGTTGGGGCCAAAAGAAAAAAAAGTCCGAAGCTTTGAGAAATCATAGCTTTGCAGTAACAAGGCAGTCTCCGTAAGGCAAAAAATCTTCAAGATAAGAGGGGTATAATAACACCATAAGACAAGAGACCAACTGAAGAGCTTCTCTATTAAAATTTGGACAACTACATGTTTGGTTTCTCTGATGGGCCCTGACACAAAACTTCAATCCTTAAATAAGCTATGCAAGTTACAACAAGAAGTTGTTTCCAATTACTATTATATCCCCTACAAGGGACCACCCACACTGTCAAACCAATTCGACAACCTTTCTATCACTACACTTGCTCAGGTAAAACAATTTACAACCCCTGTGAACATTTTGTATTACCGCAGTTACATAAACTTGCTCCTATCCAGGCTCAAGTAGCCTAGGCAAGGGGGGCAAAAAAAAAGGGGAGAGAGAGAGAGAGAGCAAACAACATAATGTACAAATTACATTAAACCCCAACAATCCCAAGGGAAGATTCAAAACTTTCTTTCTCTGAGAGTTTGATGAGCATAAGGGTGAAGGTTTCCAGTAGTAGATGGCACGCCATTTGAAACATGCAAGGAGGGAAAGTGGTTTATGGATGCATGGGGAATTAAGGTAGGAACACCTTCAGGCATAGAGTAGTTGAAATGTCGTGAAGCTGCCGATTCAGAAGTTTCAGGGTGAGAATTGCTGGCATCCCTGGGATTACAGAACACAATCAGACGATAAGCTTAAGAATAAATCAACAGACATGTTTAAATATCAAATGTACCTAATAACTATTATGATTCCAAACTATATCTTTAGTCATATGAAGTTTTTTTTCCCAGGGCCTAATATATATTATGTCTGTGTAATGTGGCTTGGATTGGGCTAGGGAGAATTCAATTTGACTGTCTATGATGTTAAGGAATTGCTTTCAAAGGAATAATATTTCATAAGAGATTCTATCAAAATTTTTACTACAATCCTACCTGTAAAATTTTAAATAATCCTGTCGAAATATTTACTAAACATTTTAAAGAAAGTTAAGACGTCGCGATAACGTGCCGTATGAAACATTTTAAAGACGTCGTATTAGAGAACTATTAGGAAACAATATAATTTCAGATGAGGCCTGTATTGAGTAGTTGATTGTATTAGAAAGGTGGTGTATTTGTTTACACCCACTTATTCGTTAAAATGTTTTAATATTTTTAGAAAATTATATGCAGTTCACCTAATCAAATAAATCTAACTAAATTGGAAGTGCAGTCCCGAATACGTGCCGTAGGCATGTGCCACGGGCATACCTAGTAATCACATAAATAACAACTAAGATAAAAACATGCAGTAGTCAACATAATAACCAACAACTAGAAAAACAAACAACAGTTACGGATCAACAAGCCCGGGATACAAAGTTCAACAAAAGGAAATACAATGCGATAAAAGAATAACATGGAAGAAGATATTTATTTTAAAGTAGCTCTTGCTCCAATTCTAGAAGAGCTGCTCACCAATGCCTCCTGGCAAATCTCCTTGTGTACCTGTAGCTGGGTCAACTAGAGTGGAAAAGAAAATGTCTTTAAAGCAAGTATGGACAGCAAGTAGTGAAAAGGAAAGAGTAAGGGAACATGATACATCAAGGAGTATGAAGCAAGATCAAGTCCAAAAGCAATAACAATGTCAATAAACAATGGTCAAGTGTACAAGTGTCAACTTAAGTTTATTAGCATTTTATTTTTCCTATCTATTGCACATAATACCGCGTCCCATACCACAGGTTCGGTGCACGCAAAACAGTATACGTTTTAGACATAGTAGTGGGATCTACAGAGCGTGTACTCAGTGTAATAAGATAACAAGATAACAAGATAACAAGTTCACAAGTTCACAAGTAATTCTCCACCTTCCATGTCAATATTCCATGTAAACAAGAAGGGCCCTACCGAGTACATTTTCTGAGATTATCTACTACTAAGTCAACCCTTATTAATCTCGACTTGTTTAATATTTTATTATTTCATTCATGGTCATGCAAGTGTATGTAAGAGTGTCAAGGCGACGATAGGAATGCAACAAAATGATACAAAGCATGGTAAAATACAAGTAATTGTGAAACTGAAAAGAGCAGACACAACAGTACTAAAACAACAACAACTCATAAACTATAACTCAGAATTCGATTCTGCCAAAAGAGAAAGTAAACTAGACATCCGGGGCTACAATTTATATTCAGCAAGTTTTTATTAATTTTGACTGTAACTAGGTCAATTATCCTAATCTTTATAGGTTAACTGTTCTGACAGCAACTTACCGTCAAAACTTTATGGATAAAAACTAGGTGTAAAATCAATATAAAAATCTACAAAAATTAGGAATGGGTCCTAAGTATGTCTACTAAGTTTCTAGATAGTTTCATGGCATTATATTACTGTTATCATGGTGTTTCAACTGAAAGTTGTGTCGGTATTTCATTAATTTGCAATCTGAAAAGTACAGACCAACAGTGACTAAAACTGTGATATCTCACAGCTCACAGATCGGAATCAAGATCCATCAAGTGGTCTGGAAACTAGATTCATTAGGCTACAATTATCTTTTATATGGTTTTGGTTGATTTCGATTGTAACAGGGTCGAAACCTCAATACAAAATAGAGTAAGCAACAAGACATAACAAAGGTCATCATATATATGTTTATCAAAGTGAATAATCAACATGTTCTAGTTATCATGAAGTGCATTACATTAAGGTACAGCAAGTTGAGATGAAATTCTACTATATACAAGGCAAGATTATCATGTCACGATTCAATTCTTGAGATCTCAATCAATCAACATGTATTCATATTATTATATATTTCTCATATGCGAGTTCTAGTCAATTTGTTCATGTCGTGTAAGCATTCAAGTTTGGGTTTGAATCAATGGATATTGGCACAAGTCAAGGATACTTCGGGTTAGCTCGTGTAAACCCTAGATATCTCAAACGGAAAGTACACATTCAATATACGATAATCGAAAGGGAACTACTTACAGAGTAGATCAATAATCTTGAACTAGAAAAATAAACCGAGTTCAAGTGGACTTGCCTTTTGTGTGAGATTCAAATAACTAGAATAACGGGATTAGAATCCCGGTCAATGATCCACGAGAACACTAGCGAGACACGTGCAAAATACCAAACAGCAACTCAAAGACCGAACAACAAACAGCAACACACGCACACACAGCGGATCCAACAGCACAATAGCGAAACCCAAAGAACAGCAAGATCGGATCCCTACTCCCAGAACACCAAACAGCAAAAGTGGCCACTACTTCATCTCTTTCTTCCCTGTGACAGAGAGAGAGAGAGAGCGCTGGAGAACTGGCGACTGGCGGAGATGGTGCGGCATTGTGGCAGGGGCACTCGGTAGCAGCGACCACGGCGAGGCGGTGATGTGGTCGGAAAGCGACGCAATAGTGAAGAACGACGGAGGCGAGCCGGAGTGATGGAGGGAGGTGAGAGATCGGGGAAGGTGAAGGGGTTTCGGCAGTGCATCACGACAAGGAGAGGCGCACAGAATGGGAGTGCTGGTGTCGCTACTAACAACGAGGGAGCTCGGGGAGTCAAGGTCGGCAATGGCGGATGGACGAGCGAAGCTCTGTTTCTCCACCGAAACAGAAAAGGGCGAGAGTGAGCAGGAGGCAACGATTGAGACGAAGTGGAGCTGGTGGAGCTTTGATGGGTTCTCGGAGGACGAAGATGAAGGAGGGGGATTCGAGGTGTAGCGACGGAGGTGAGCTGTGAGGAAGGTGATGGCAAAAACTGTGGAGCTCGAGGGAGGCTCAAGCGGCAGAGCGGAAGCGGTGTGGGGCTTGGTCGAGGCCACGGTGGAGTGTTGGAGGAAGAAGGAGGAAGACGGGGGTCGTTCCGTTGGGTTCTCTGTTTCTGTTGGGAAACAAGAAGAGGGGGAGAGAGAGAGTTACGGGGAAGGTGAAGAGTGAGGGGAGAGAGAAAGAGAGTTTAATATAATAATAAATAGAGTAATGGGTAGTTGGAGATAGTAGGGGGTGGGGGGGTTGGGAGATACGGGGGATGTGTGCAGTTGAGGAGATCTGGGGTGGTTGTTAGGAAGAATTTGGGCTTGTGGGTTTTGGTAGACTAGGATTTGGGTTTAGGATCCAATAAGGAGATGAGTTTGGGTAGGTAGTAGTATGGGATTGGAAATAGATTGGGCTAACAACAGATAACAAGGATGGTAATAATAATAACAATAATACAAAAAATAATAAATTGAAACAGAAGGCCCACGACAAGCCCAAGATCCAAAACACATTAAAAAAAAAGAGAACACCACAAAAATACAAGAAAAATCCTTACAACCGGAAACAGGGGTTACATTTAGCATTTAGGATTTAGCTTTTAGCTAGGAGCGCTGCTTCGTTATTTCTATTAAAAAAAAAAATCGTCGTCGAAAACAGTAAAAAAAATTTAAAAACAAAAAGTGAACAAGTCAGACGGATGATCTTCATCTGTCTGGTTTGTTTGCTTTGTTTCTTAATTTTTTTTTAAGTGGTTGTCCAAATTACCTTAAAGCCCCTCCCTTCATAAAAAACCAAAAAAAAGTAAGTTTTCTTAGGGGTAAAAGTGTCATTTCGACAATATTGTTTAGTACAAATTTTTAAAGCAATAAGAGATGGAACACCTTCATCCGTCTCGAATCTTTTTTTTTTCAATTTCGCAACAGATGGAACAACTTCATCCGTCCATTCGCTTAAACAGATGAACATCGTCCGTCTTCTATTATCACACCCCACTTCCCAAAATACGGAAATACGAGTCTATAACGAAGGCCCAGTGAATGATATTAACACCATCCATAAGTTGTACCAGTCTTAACTCAACAATATGATAAATGAATAATCACAATCACACAGATAAATATAATCACATAAACAACAACTGAGATAAAAACATGCAGTAGTCAACATAATAACCAACAACTGAAAAAATAAACAACAGTTACGGGTCAACAAGTCCAGGATACAAAGTTCAACAAAAGAATAACAGTGCGATGAAAGAATAACATATAAGGTGGTAATTTATTCTAAAGCAGCTCCTGCTCCAATCCTAGAAGAACTGCTCACCAATGCCTCCTGACAAATCTTCTTATTCACCTGTAGCTGGATCAACTAGAGTGAAAAGAAAATGTCTTTAAAGCAAGTATGGACAGCAAGTAGTGAAAAGCAAAGAGTAAGGGAACATGGTATATCAAGGAGTATGAAGCAAGATCAAAGTCCAAAAGCAATAACAATATCAATAAACAATGGTTAAGTGTACAAGTGTGAACTTAGGTTTATTAGCATTTTATTTTTTCCTATCTAGTGCACATACTACTGCGTCCCATACCACAGGTTCGGTGCACGCAAAACAGTGTACGTTTTAGATATAGTGGTCAGATCTACAGAGCGTGTACTCGGTGCAATGAGATAACATGATAACAAGGTAACAAGTTCACGAGTATTTCCCCACCATCCATGTCAATAGTATGAGTACACAAGAAGGGCCCTACCGGGTACATTTTCTGAGATTATCCACTACTAAGTCAACCCTTATTAACCCCGGCTTGTTTAATATTTTATTATTTCATTCATGGTAATGCAATTGTATATATAAGAGTGTCAAGGCAAAGATCGAGGTGCAACAAAATGATACAATGCATAATAAACTACAAATAATTGTAAATCTGAAAAGAGCAGACACAGCAGTACTAGCACAGCAGTAACTCACAAACTACAACTCAGAATTCGATTCCGCCAAAAGGAAAAGTAAACTAGACATCCGGGGCTACAATTTATATTCAGCAAGTTTTTATTAATTCTGACTATAACTAGGCCAATTATCCTAATCTTTTTACAGGTTAACTGTTCTGGCAGGAGTTTATAGTCAAAGTTTAATGGGTGAAAACTAGGTGTAAAATCAATATAAAAATCTACAAAAATTAGGAATGGATCCTAAGCGTGTCTACTAAGTTTTTGAAGAGTTTCATGGCATTACACTACTGTTATCATGGTGTTTCAACTGAAAGTTGTGTCGGTGTTTCATTAATTTGCAATCTGAAAAGTACAGACCAGCAGTCACTAAAACTGTGATATCTCACAGCTCACATATCGGAATCTAGATCCGTCAAGTGTTCTGGAAACTAGATTCATTAGGCTACGATTCTCATTTATATCGTTTTGGCTGATTCCTATTGTAACAGGATCGAAACCTCAGTACAAAACAGAATAGGCAGCAAGACATAACAAAAATCATCATATATATTTATCAAAGTGAATAATCAACATGTTCTTTTTATCATGAATGCATTAACATTAAGGTACAACAAGTTGAGATAAAATTCTACTGTATATAAGGCAAGATTATAATGTCACAATTCAATTCTTGAGATCTCAGTTAATCAACATGTATTCATATCATGGTATATTTCTCATATGCAAGTTCTAATCAATTTGTTCATGTCGTGTGTGCATTCAAGTTTGAGTTTGAATCAATGGATATTGGCATGAGTCAAGGATACTTCGGGTTAGCTCGTGTAAACCCTACATATCCCAAACGGAAAGTACACAATCAATATACGATAATAGAAAGGGAACTACTTGCGGAGGAGATCAATAATCTTGAACTAGAAAAATAAACCGAGTTCAAGTGGACTTGCCTTTTGTGTGAGAAATTCGAATAACTAGAATAACGGGATTAGAATTCCGGACGACGAACCAAAGCACGGACAAGACACGTGCAAAATACCAATAGCAAGAGCAAAACCAAACAGTCAAAACACCAAAAGCCTAGATCGGATCCCAACAAACACCAAACAGCAAAATATCTGATCCCCAAAAAACCAACACAGCAAACAGCGGCAGAAACCAATGGCTACCCTTCTTCCCCACACCGATAGAGAGAGAAGGAGAGAGCGCAGGAGAGGGGACAGCGACTGCGGTGGTGAAGGCTCAACGATGCGGCGGTACAGTCTAGGGGGCTCGGGGGTTCGGGCTGAGATGGCGGAGGGAGAGGCGAGGACGGAGGGCGCGAGCTTGAAGGTGGGGAGCGGCTGTTGTAGTTCGAGCAGGGAAACGAGGGAGTGCTTCGGAGGTTGGGGATGGAGGCGATGATCGAGGTGGAGCGGAGGTTCGAGCGGGAAGCGCTCGAAGGAGGATGATGGCGCGACGGTGCAACGGCGATGGGTGGAGACTCTGGAGGCGAGGGCTTCTGTTGAGAGCGGCGAAGACGAGGCTCGGAGACAGGGATGACAGCAAGCAGGGATGAGCGGTTGCTCTGGAGGAAGATGACGAGGTCTCGACGGGGTTCGAGCGGAGGGAGGAGGTTGCGGAGGCAATGGGGAGGGATGCTCTATTTTCCAGAGAAACAAATGAGAGAGAGGAGTGGAGTGAGGTTGAAGACGATGGGGGGTGGACGACTAAGTCGAGCGGAAGGCTCGAGCGGCGGCGCTGACGATGTGCGATGGAGGCGGCGAGCGGTGGACGAAGGAGACATAGCGAAGGCGAGCGGAGGTATGGTGGTTGCACTGGCGATGGAGGCAACAGTCGAGCTGGGGAAGAGGGCGAGAGGATGACGACAATGGGGAGCTGTTGTTGGCGGCGAAGCTCGACGATGAGGAGCTCGGGATGGAGCGATGCTGGATGTGGAGATAAGGCGGAGGGTCTCGAAGTCGGGGGTGAGCAGGTGGGACAAGAAAGACGATGAGGTTGGGGGTCGCGGTTGGGTTTTAGGAAGTTAGAGGAGAGAGAGGGGGGGACGAGGAGAGAGAAAGAGATGGGGAATAAAGTTATATTAAAATAATAACAAAATATAATAGTGGTTAGTTGGAGATAGTGGGGATGCAGTTACGGGAAATGTGAAGAGTAGACGAGTGTGGAGAAATTGTATACGGGTGAGTATATAGGATTGATTCTGTACAAACACATATGGGTACTGGGTTTAGAATTGGGCTTGGTTTGGATTGGGCTAACAAAAGATAACAAGGATAGTAATAATAATAATAATAACACAATAAATTGCAATAGAGGGCCCACAACAAGCCCAAGATCCAAAAAAAAAAAAAGAGAACACTACAAAAATACAAGAAAAATTCGTACAACCGGACAGGGGTTACATCTATATTTAACCATTGGCTAAAGCAGCTGTTAAGTTTAGCAAGGAACTGTTCACTCCTATTCTAAGTTATGGGTATTTAGCAAACGGCTTTGAGCACTATTTCTAAATCGATTTTCAATTTTTGGGTTTTTAGAAAACGACAGTGGATGCTCTAACTAAATTAGTTGTAGACATAAATTGCATTCAGCGATACAAACCACAAGAACATCGGGAACATGAGTCTTCCAAATGATTGAAGCCTCCTGAGTATCGATCCTCTCATTGTTAAGTGGCCTGTAGCTAGGCTGACCTGACCGAGAACACCATTTTCTTATCCCACCTCTACTCTTTGTCGCCTTGTAAACTAGTGTGTGGCCTTTCTCGGACCCGGCATTGGACCAAAAGTGACCCGATCTATACAGGTCCGGATCCTAAAATAAAACTCAATACACTTCCGAGTCCGGGTCCGGATCCAGATCCGCTCAAAATAGAACCGACCCGCATCCAGACCCTGACCCATTAAAAAATACCCCCAAAAGTTTGGAATTTGAATAATAGGGTTATAGGGATATACACGTAAATAGTAATTGTTGAATACAGATGTGTAAATATAATATTTATTCATATACTTAAGTGCAAAAATTGTTGGAACAGTAAAGTATCGGGTGCAAAAAAATACTTAAATGCAAATATTTAATCCCGCTACCCGACGGGTAGATTTCTTTAGTTCGGACCCGGACCCGGACCCGGTTCGCGCAAGTCCGAGTCCGGGTCCATTTTTTGGATCCGTGAGGTACCAGATGCGGGTAGTGGAGGACCCGGCCCAACAGGACCCGATAATAGCTCTAGTCAATAAACTGTTCTTGACCTCTAGTTGCCCAGGATCAAGGTTACTAGGAGATTACATCTCCACGGCCCTGATCTGAAACAATCTGAGATAAGACAACCATGTTTCTCCGCAATTTCAACGAGGGAGGGGAATAGAGAGTCTAGGGTATTAGAGCACCACAAGCATCAGTCTAAATTCTAGTTTTCCCATCCCAAATTTGCACTTTTCTTTTTTCCATCAAAACGCCAGTACAAATTACTAACATTAATTCATATTACCCCAATATCAGAACCGTGTTCTAAGAACGCCTCTACCATCTGCTTCTACCACGTCTTGATGCTCTCATTCTATAACCAAGATGATTAAATGATACGCCTTAGTTGAACCTCTCTTAGGTAGAATATTGACAGAAAAAAATTGTTTTGTGGTATACATGACGAACCACCCTGATTTTTGTTATGAAACGGCTTACCAAGTATGGTAGGTGTAGCAATTGGCATGAACCTGTCCCTAAATTTGGTGGACTAAGAGCATCCACAGTCGTCATTGTGTAAATTATGCATATATGGATAAATGCATATAGCATTTGGCTATTGTGCTGCAGTCGTCAAATGCTATTTTTTATCATTTTAATTTAAAATAATTAAAAACTCAGATCAGATCAGATCAGATCAAACGGACGAGAAAAAAAAACCCAAAATAGAAGGTCGCAACTTAATGTTGTGCGGAAAAGAAAAAAAATTCAAAAAAATGGTCAGACGCAACTTCATGTTGCGTCCGACATTTTTTTGATTTTTTTTAGTTTTAAAAAAAAATCAACAAAATGGTCAAACATAACATGAAGTTGTGTCTCACATTTTGTTGAATTATTTTTTCTTTATTGAGTTTTTTTTAGTTTTTTTTTATTACGGTTAATTATTTTTTTCTTGAGGGACGCAATGTGAAGTTGCGTCGGAGGAATAAAAAATAATTTTTTTCGTCAGACGCAACTTCATGTTGCGTCCTGTATACACTACAAAATAAAGCGGAATATCTGGCGTAAATTCCCCGGCGTTTGGTATATTGCGCCGGGAGATTCCCCGGCGTTTATTAAATTGTGCCGGGGATTTCACAAATCCCCGGCGCTTGAAACGCCGGCCAAAACTTCCCCCACCCGCGCACTAAATCCCCACTTCCCTCTCTCTTTTTCCACTCGCCCTAATTACCCGCGCGCCGAAACCCCCAATCTCCAATCTCCAATCTCCCGCGCCGAAACCCCCAACCCCCAATCTCCAATCTCCAGTCTCCAGTCCCCAATCTCTAATCTCCAGTCTCCAATCTCCAATCACTCGCGCACCCAATCCCCAATCTCCAATCTCCAGTCTCCAATCTCTCCGAAAACTAATCTTCGATTTCGTTCCTCTTCGATTTCGACGAAACCAATCTCCAATTATTTCTTTCTTTCTTTCGACGCCCCAATCTCCAATTCGACGAAAACCCTACCCCTTTGCCGTCACCGTTGGATTTCGTCGCCATTGGATCTCGTCACCGTTGGATCTCGTTCGTCGCCGTTGGATCTCGTCGCCGTTGGATCTCGTCGCCGCTGTTGTGTCTGTTTATAAGGTGACTTTCTTATCGATGAAGATTGTTGTATATTCATGTTTTCAAGCTGTAGTGCTGTGTATTCTATGTGTAAAGACATCTAATACATCTGTAAAATTTATATACCACATTCTGCTATTATAGACAAGGTTGAAGGCTTGTGTAATTACCTTAGTCACTTGTCTGACAGCTAATAGGGCTTATTTTCATTATGGATCCATAAGCTGTAATCAAAGCATTCATCCGCCATGATAGAATATGATTTCTTTGTTTACATTTTGTAGTTGGTTTTAAGTTAATCTAGTTTATTGCGAGTATGAGTAGATTATTTTGCTTGGTTTTCTTAATACAGCTGATAAGATGACTAAATTCAATATCATTCTGTGTTAGTTTAGATGCTTCCATATCAAAATCACATTTTAAAAGTTTCCACAAGTTTGCTAATCACATTTTAAAAGTTTCCACAAGTTTAGATGCTTCCATATCAAATTCAATGTCTCTTTCTATTTAGTATCTAAACTGCATGTTAAATATTTTATTGCTAAACTACATGTTGAAGATTAGCAGGTGTGAATTATGCCGCGACGGAGTACGGTGCCTAGAGGAAGGGGTGAGGAGCCTCTAAACGAGGAGGATACCCACTTAGAGGTGGGTGAGGGGAGCCCCCCCCCCCCCCCCCCCCCCCGCAAAAAAAAGATCCGGGGAGCAACCAAGTTAACTGATGTATGGAAGCTACCCGCGGGGCAAAAACTATTAGTGGAGATAAACGGGGATCATCAGCCCATAGGCAAAAATGCAGTGACCTTCGCTTCTTTCATTGGGTTGATCGCTCGAAATTCGGAGTATCTTCCACTATCTTACGATAGATGGACAAAGATCCCCATAGTAACAAGGGTTAAAGCTGTGGAAGTTTTTAAGGTACCATTCATTTCTACATTATTTCTTATTTTCTTTTGGTTTCAACATATAAGTTACATCATGTTCATTTAGTAAACACCATCAAGTTTGCTTTTTTGACTTCTTTTGTACTCTTTGAGAAATTTAACTCTAAATATTTTTGCAAATTATGTTTTACAATGTGAATTTGTTTATGAAGAAAGTGATCTGGGATAATTTTCAAAATTTTATGTTACCATGTAGTAGTAGTCTGAGTATAGAAAATGAAGCCGACCATGTAGTAGTAGGCATTAGAGTGTAGACCATGTACTTGCAAACTCATCCAGTGACCATCCAGTGACCATGTAGTAGTAGGCATTAGAGTAGTAGGCATTAGAGTGTAGTAGTAGGCATTAGAGTAGTAGGCATCCAATGACCATGTATTTGCAAATTGGAACTCTTGGAAAACACGTAATTTTCGATGTGAACAAATTACATGTTTAAATTACTCTTGGTCTAACCATCATAAGGTGGCCTAGTGGTAAAAGCGATGGGACTTGGAGTGTGCTCCTCCAAGATTCTGGGTTCGAATCCTGGGCATGATGGCCAGTGGCCGTTGGCAAAAAGCCTTCGCAAAACCTAGCTCACGGGACTGGGAGTAGTCTGAACCATAGAGGGGGATGGATACCCAGTTAAATCAAAAAAAAAAAATTACTCTTGGTCTTGGAGATTATAAGCATACCTTTTCCTAGCTGCTGCATAACATCAATCTAGTTTTTGGAACAATTAGAACGGCCTCTCATTACCATGAACCTTTACCTTATTTATTCTACCCTACTACTTCAAGCCTATTACATCCTTATTATCTTTTGAATTCATGCTATGGTAGTGTATTTTATTGTTTTTTGTCTAGCAAACATGCACTGTGTACTTTAATCTTTGGCATATCATGTATCAATAATTCATGTCAGGCATATCATGCAGCACAAATTTGATTACCCGGCGGTTCTTGATGTCGATTGGGTAAATAAATCTATGTCCAAGAAATGAAGAGACTATAAGGTTAAGCTGAAGGCAAAATATTATGACGAGAACCGATCAATGGTTGAGAACATAAGAGTAGTCCCGAGAGGTGTCGCGCGTTCTGATTGGAAATTTCTTTGTCATTTTTGGAGTATACCTGAAAGGAAGGTAATCAAAAAAATGTAGTATATGATTCAATATATTTTGATATGATATTTAGCTTATTAAATCTCATTGTGATAATTGTAATAATTTTATTTATGTGCAGAAGAGAGCTGAAAGAGGTCGTGCAAGTAGGAATGCACAGGACGTGTTGCACACTGCAGGAGGTACAAGCTTTGCACGGCGATGCGTAATAATGGTATATCTAAGTGTTTTGTTCTTCACTATAAACTCTTTAATGAAACTCTTTAATGAGATCTGATATCACTTTTGTTTCGTTATAAAATCTTTAATTCCCTATGTATTCTAATATATGTAGGATGTGGAGCGAGGAGGTGCGGATCAATACGGCGATTTAGATTTCTTCGACGCAACCCACATGAACTCACAAGACGTATTTCCGTCCTCAAAGGCAGCGACGATATCGGTAATAGTTTTTCTATCTTAAATTTGCTTATTTGATGTGTAATATGCCTTAACAATGAATCACATATGACATGTTTTTGGAATTTTTTTTTTTTAAAACAGACAAATGCTCGAAATAGGTATGCCGAACTATCATCCACTCCCACCGCCGACTTTTCCACAACACCGATCGATATAGTGCAGCTTCAACACCAGGCGTTGGTCAAAAACATGGGTCCGGTGTGCCCTGGCCGTGTGCGTGGGAAGGGGTTTGGACCAACACCATCTCGAACTTGTGCTTCTTCATCAACACAGCCGGATCCTAGAGATGAGAAGATAGCTATTCTAGAGATGCAAGTCGCAGAGCTTAAGGCAACAGTTGCACATATAGCACAGATAATGAGGGAAACAAATGTTCAAAATCCCTCTAACATACCGAGACAGGTTAGAAATTATATACAGTATTGTTCTTATCTAATTGTGTTTATCAATTGCTTATGCATTTTATACCAGTCTGACTAATTGTGTGTACCAATCTGACTCAAAGCATCTTTCATACTTATTTCTTATACAGCAAGGTGATAGAGACCCGACATCATCCAGTCGTCCAAATGAAGAGGAAGCCGACGATCGTGATCCCGTCAACGGCATCGCTAGACATACACTGTAGGCGGTATTTTCTCATCTTTTAGGTATTACAACCTTACTAGCTTCACTTCTTTATGTATTACAGCATTTTCTCATGACCTTAGCAGATCTACATTTCCATCTTTGGTTTGGAGTACTCTGAAGAAAAAATCATGAGGAACTGTTAATTTTTAGTGCTTAGCACTTGAGATACTCATACCATGAACGCTTGGCATATAATGGGACATTTTTGAAATGTTTGTTGTATACACTAGCTTTTCTATGACTTTTGTATATCTATGTATCAGCAATAACTATTGGCATAAGAGTTTGTCATAAATCATCCACATAAAAAAAGAAAAAAATGGAAGCAGGGGAGGTGTGAGAAGATATCAAAATAGAAAATTCTACCTTAATTGGCCATATCCAATCTCATACAAGTTAAGACTTAAGAGAAACCTCCACAATTGACTTAGCCCTTAGAAATAATGCCTAGATGGAGGGGAAGATGCATTCTAGTGATCTATATGACAATCGATTATGCCAAGTCTTTATATTTTAACTATATGATGAAGATTGTGTGTTGGATCAGAGGAACCTCAACAAAAAATCATCTCTAGGAAAATCAAAATGAAAGTTGAATGTGTATATAGAGTTCATAATGACCAAGAAGAGAGAAGGGACCAAAGGCAAAGTTAATTGATCAGCTATACTACATTCAAAAACAGAAAGTTACCATGTATTATAATATAATTCAGCAAGCTAATTTCTTTTTTGTACAAATAATGCTATTCTTTTAGCTCAAAACTGAAAAGTAATGTTTGGAACAGAAACTTTATCTTTCTTCATTAATGCTTGTGGTCCACAAGATATTTAACTTTCGAAATAAGGAAATGTAACTAACGGTGTTGATACATGATACAACATATAATTACTCTGCAGTTTTCAAATACTCACAAATGGAAACAAAATTCAAACAATTCCAGGCATTTTTGAAAGCTTGGAAACTTGCTTGTTCTTCAAGATCAGTATCTATCCTTAGAAGACATATTTGATAAAGTTGATTACATTGAGTGGGCCTTGTAAGTCCAAGCTGACATTGTTGGTATGTTTTTATTTTTTCTTTACGGCCATCAAATTGACTGTTTAAACTTATACTTTTGGAATTGATTTGAACGATTTATTAATTCATATTATAACTTCCAACATATAGCTATTGTCTCTTGATGAAAATAACTCCAGAGATGGTCTTACACCAGCATAAGCCACAGTTTTATCTGCTGCTACACTGGGTTTAATCTCGAAATTGTAAAAATGTGGCTTAACCTTGAGGGTAAAATAAAAGTCACATTATTGTGACTTTCAAAATCCTAGGCAGCATTATTGCGCTGCAGCTTGTTATGACTAAGCCTCATCCGAGCATACTACAATAACTAGTTTTGAAATGTAGGCATAATTCATGAATTAAACCCTTTGGTTGCCTTTTTGTAGAAACTCTCCATTCTTTCTGTTATCATAATTTTAAGATATTATTTTTTTCCCTTGTTTTTTTTCTTCTTCCTTTAATTTCTTTTTAATGATCGTTTTGCAGCCATGTCGGCATGCACCTACTGTAAGTACTTACAATTAAAAGGAAGCCTCTTATCTCAGGTAATCTTTATTGTGTGTCTGAAATTATATGAACTTGAACATTAATGCTGCAGGCAATTACTTTTCACCGAATAAGGCGACTCATAGTGCAGGATCTGACACTGTTGAATAGTCAACAGATGCATATGACATTCACCATGTACTATCTTGTCAGAGCAGTTCATCTCAGGGTGATTGCACCAGCATGGAGCCCAAACACTGACGGGATCCACATAAGTTCTTCTAATTCAGTTATGATTGAAGAGAGTTTGATTAGAACAGGTATGCTATTCAATTTTGTGGTCTCCATGCTCGGTGCGTATTCTTGTTCCTGATATCAGCCATTAGAGTAGTAGGCATTAGAGTGTAGCCTCAAATATATTATTTACATGGATAGCATCAGCTACAAATAATCAAATAATCCTATCAGACTTCAAAAACATACTTCTCCCGGACAATTCCAGATGCATCCATGATGCTGATTTTCTACGTAATTGAAATTCTTTTATTCCTCTAGTCATCATAGTCTGATAAATTTTAGCTTTTAACTTCAGTTTCAGATTGTCCGCCTCATTTGTTAGTTTATTTTCTAACTATGAGATTTTTTACTCCTGGGACTTTTCCCTAATTGTAACTGTTTCTGAATTATCATGATGTGTATAGAGCATACTCTGATTGTAAAATCTTATGCTCCTTGTCTTCCATGTATCAGTCATAATAATAAAAAATATGTCGTAAATGATACCATGATTGTGCATGACACTTGTGCACCATTAACATTAATTCTAAGCCCTGAACATTTTCTCTCTGATTTGAGTATAGCATGTTTCAGTAACCGGATATTTCAAATGCTGCGTGAGTCATTGAGTCTAAATTATACACACTTTCTTCAATTTCATGCATTCAATTTACTGTATCTCATCAAACTAATCAGGTGTTTCCCGTTTGTTGCAGAGAACACAAACTTAATGTGCCATCAAGAGTTACGACTAGCTAGTTTGCATCAAAAATGGTGTCATGGTTAGTGAAGGATTTCATCATATCTTTCAAAGGATCTTTAAGGAGACTGCAAATTTTCTCTAACTATAGGATTACCACCCGACTAGAGTTCTCACTATTGTTTATCAACCTTTGTATTGACTAGGAAGCACTGGGATCTTGTTGAATGGTTGGAGAACTTTATGTGATCTATGTTTATGAAAGAACTTTATGTTTAATATGAAAGAACTTTATGTGATCCATCTTTTGAAGTTGAAAAAACTTTATGTGATGTATATATAGTACTATGAAATTAAGTTGAAAGATCTTTGTTTTATGAAAGTTTCAAGGAGTATTTGTTTGATTATTTGTGAGTTTCATAATTTGTGGAGTAGTGGAGATTGTGATAATTTGTGGAGTAGTGGAGTTCGTGATAATTTGTGAGTTTCAACAATATGGTTATCATTCTATGGGTTTCATAATTTGTGGACGAGTGGGAAGCAGGAATAAAACATTCCCCGGCGTTTACCAACGCCGGGGTATGTTTAGTAACGGTATGAAATTTAAAAGTTAAAAAAGGTAAATCCCCGGCGTTTCTCAAACGCCGGGGATTCCTCAAAATATGGCCGGTGTTTCATTTGCGCCGGGGATTCGAATAAGATTCCCCGGCAGCGGCAAGGACGGCACTTGCGGCGGCGTTTTGCGAAACGCCATTAACCAATCCCCAGCGTTTGAAAACCGTCGGCCATTGTGGTAAAAGAACGCCGGCCATTTTGTTACTGTTTGTAGTGATAATATGCATAATTCTCATATCCACTCTCATTTATGGCAATCTACTATAGTAGAATATGCATAATATGCATATTTAGTAGACGACTGCAGCAATTTTTTGACCAAATATGCATAATATGCATATTTAGCCAACGACTACAGATGCTCTAATTAGTAAGCATATTAGTATGTGGGTTTAGAAATATAATTAATTAGAGCATCCATCCACTATCATTGCTGTTAAAAAATGGATATTTGGCAATTTGAATTTAGAAATGAAAGAGTTGCGCTGCTATCGTAAAAACCAAAATTTGGCTTTAAAAAAAATTAAAAATGCATACGAAAGAACATCCTCCGTCTAATAAAATTTGTAAATTTTTTAATACCCAAATTTTGATAGACGGAAAGATCATGTTTCGTTTGACAATATTTGTTTATTTTTTTAAATTTGACAATATTTTTTTATTTTTTTAAATTTTGCCAGACCGTCTGGTCGCAACTTTTTTTAAACTTTTAAATCAATTAAATGGCAGTTTTATAAATAGTTGGATGACATTTTCGTAATAAAATGCAAAGAATAAAAAGGGAAAGTTGTTGGATGAAAGATGTTTTTTTTTAAAATGGCATTTCGGTAAATATTTCGATGGTATTTTAGTAATTTTTTTAAAAAAAAATATTAAAGAATTCACAGTCTCTCTTCTTTTATTTATTTATTTATTTATTTAAATATTAAAAGTTAGCAGACCGAAGAAAATCTTCCGTCTATCCTCTTTTAATATTGAAAATAATTGAAAGACGGATGACGATCTTCCGCCTTCTATTCTTCTATATTTAGCAATTGCTAAATATAGCAGTCGACTGTTCACAACTTTTTTAAAAAATTGGCATTTGGCAAACGATAGTGAAAGATTTTTCGCTAAAATATGCATATTTTAAGTTTTTAGTAAACGATATTGGATGCTCTTAGCGAGCTAAAGAGTATTAGTGGTGGGTTGTAGGATGGCCCAAGTTTGTGGGTTTGATAAATACTAGAAATAAATTGTGGTGAATTAGTGTTAGCTTAAGTGGGAGAATGAGTGATAATTTAGTCCTACATTATATAGGAGTTTGAATGGAGATGAATTTAAATATAATTGCTAATGAACCGAAAATACCTAATAGCTTGGCGTGTAAACATGCATGTGTACGTATATGATTGCATATACTTATTCATATGCAAAATTATGTATGTATCATATATATTCATGATTATAAAAAAATTAATGCAATATGCATATTTATTAATGCAATATGCATATTATTTAAGAGTGTTCCTATTGCTTTATATGCTTGAATCATATATTATTGAGATGTAGTTTTGTTATAATAGAAAGTGCACAAGTAGTTTGGTAGGCCCCAAATCTGTTTTTTAGGTCTAATTCGAACCAAAGCTCAGGTAGTATAGTGGGGCCAAGCTTGCGCACATGTTTGAAATTAGCATTGATATAAATACCCAAAATCCGGATCCGATCCGGACCCGGCATTGGACCGGAACCGACCCGGCCTATCCGGATCCGGGTCCGGATCCTAAAATGAGATCCGTTGTACCTTCGGGTCCGAGACCGAGTCCGTTCAGAAGATACCTGACTCGGACCCGGACCCGGACCCATTAAAAAATCCAAACAATCAACATAAAAATAAATATTCTATCCTGATATCTCCCCTCCTTCCTCCTCAATTCTAAATCTTCCTCATCCAAACTCAAAACTCATGCGTTTTTCTTCTCTCCTCTATTCTAAATCCTTCACTCGCCGGCTCTGCTTGCCGCTTACGCTCCCGCTCCTACCCGAACGGGTAGGAATATTTTAATAGAACCCAGATCCGGAACCGGACCTGGTCCTCACGGGTCCGGATCCGGGTCTAATTTTTGGACCGGTAGGGGACCGAGTCCGGGTCCGGGTGCGGGTAGTGAAGGACCCGACCCGATACCAATGCTATTTGAAATGCAGGCTCAGACTTATATGGGCCTGGGCTAATCCCGATCCGTTGCGAATCCTAAATATTGGTCACCCCTCTTTACACTGAATAGATAGTTTGTCGGTACTGATAATTTCCTTTTGGTTAGCCATTACATATATAACATTTCTCAATCTTACTACAGTATTGGATGAGAGTAGTTAATTTTCGTTGTTTTCCTAATTATCAAAAATAATTATCAAATCTCTAATCTCTAATATTATAATGGGAGAGTTGGGATTGTAATTTGTAGATAACTTGTAATTTGTAGACATTCATTCAACCATCTAATCTCAACCATTCATTTTTAAGTTGAAGTTATATTAACCATTCATTTACTCAACTGTTTTTAGTTGTCATAATACCCCTCAAAGTCCAAATTTATTTACGATATAATTATTTACAAAAATGTCACTTATATAAAATAAAAGTTTGTGCCACTATTGATAATTTATAAAGAGTATGTATGAGTAAAGGGATATCTCAGGTTCGAAACCAAATTACATCTTATTATCTACTCTATAAATATTATTGATTAGAACATGCATCATACGTGTAGATTATTAGTAAATAATTAAAGAAAAAGATTGGGGCCACCCCCAAATCAAAATTTTCCAACTACTACTACGGAATCTACACCAATTTCCTGCCCAACAATCCTATTTTTAGTCCTCCCGAAAATCGGTCCGAATTTCACCTATTTTTAGTCCTCCTGAAAAACCATCTGAATGTCGATCAAGTCAGGGTGTTTGCATTTGCAAAGTTAGGGAAATTTTTCATTTTTGCAAATTTTATGCCAAATTGCAAATCCAGAATTGCAGATTTCCCCATAGCATTTGCATGCCCATACAAATCTTTTATGCCCCAACATTAGATTTGCAAATATGGGCATGCATGCAAATGCCAAAGGCATTTCTGTAATTGGCCTTTTGTAAATTTTCCCAAATTTACAGAATCCAAATTTCCCAAAAAATTCAAACCCAAAGATCTCCTTGTACAGCATGATGATTTAGTATTTTGCTTCAAATCTATGTCAGTAATATCAATGAAAAAGAACCTTCTCGTGTATTTCTTTGATACAATTGTACACATATAAGAGCATCCACAGTCATTCGATGTAAAAAATGGCAAAATACATATTTTGACGATCCATTTTGACGAAACGCTGCCGTCATCAAATGGTAAAAAAATGTATAAATTCGATAAAAAAGAAACAGACGAAACATGTCATTAAAAAATAATTTATACATGCCGAAACTTAGAAAATATTAATAAAAAATACGGGATGAAACACCAAAGAAAAAAATTGCAAAATAATGTTTCGTCCAGTTTTTAAGGAAGTTATTTTCAAAAAAAAATTGTAAAAAAAATTTTAAAAATTAGTTTGTAAAAACAATTTATAAAAAAAATTTAAAAATTTGTAAAAACAATTTAAAAAGTTGCAAAAACAATTTAAAAATTTACAAAATTAATTTTAAAAATTTTTAAAAAAAATTGGATTGGGACGACATGAGACAAAACATCATGTTCATTCCCACCCTTAAATTGATTTAATCGGTTATTTTATTTGGTTTTTAGTTTTTTTACTTTGGACGAAACATGATCAATTAAAAATATAATTAAATAATCCATACGAAATATGATGTTTCGCCAGCTATAATATGCATTTTGCTATTTCGAATGCTATTTTTTTCTTTCTACTGTAGCCGAATTGCAAAAAAATGACAAAATAGCTCACGACTATGTGCGTTACAGTACATAAAAAATGGTAAAAATGACAAACAAGCAAACGACTGTGGATGCTCTAACGGGAAAGCCATGCATGGCATGAGCTCGGATTTTCAAAATATGAAGAATATAGTATTATTCTGTGCCCATGAGTTGATTGTAGTTCCTTAAGATTATTGTTTGTTAATGTTTAATTATTAGCAGCGCCCCCCCCCCCCCCCCCCCCCCCCCCCGCGGGGGGGGGGGGGGGGGGGGGGGCAACATTTGAGATTTGTTTGTAAATTTTTTTTTTGGGGGTATATTAGTGTGGAATATAGGGTTTAGCCCCCCTAAATATATTTTAAAGCCCACCCCATATATATTTGAACATTCTATTTATTTTTTTTGGGTCCAAGCTCAACTCTATTCTATCTAGTATCTATAATAACTTTACTTCTCTAGTATCTATAACAACTTTATATATATATTGCATGTTACCTTATACAATTTTTTTTTCCAGCCCTCCTCACTTTTCAATTCTGGATCCGCCCCTGATTATTAGATACTTTGCAGCCGGTCATTATCGGCATTTATCAACCCTCACCCTAAAAAATTCTCTTCTATTCAAATTATAGGGCAGTTGGCAGTGCATATTGGATGCGGTCTCCGGTGGATGAGTAGCCATGAAGAAAATAGGAATGGTTGTAACTGTTGGTGCTCATTGGCTGTTGTAAATATGGTTGCATATATATAGGGAAAGTTTCGGTTGAGCACTACTCTAGTGCTCACCGCGTGAACACTAGGCCTTCGGGTGTTCATATCGAAAATCCGAACCGTTCATATTAATCTACACATCTAAATTAGTCTAAATATGTAAAATCTCTCTCTCTATATATATATATATATATATATATATATATCTAATATTATAATGGGAGAAGGCCTTAGTGTCATTTGTAAATGTTTGTCATTCTACCAACCCGTGCAATGCACGTGTTGGTAGTTTTTTTCCCTTTTCATTCCCCCTCCCCATTTTTCCCACGTGCAACGCACGTGTATGATACTAGATTTTTTTTGTCCTTTTCATTCCCCTTTCCATTTTCCCCATGTGCAACGCACGTGTATAATACTAATATATATATATATATATATATATATATATATATATATATATATATATATATATATAGAGAGAGAGAGAGAGAGAGAGAGAGAGAGAGAGCCTTCTTCCGTTGCAAACGGGTCTGTGTGCACAAATCCGTGCGAACTTTGATCTGGACCGTTGGATCTTTCCATATAATTTTTTATTAAAATTTGCCTTAACCCGTCGTTGGGAAGGACGGGTTAAGGCTAAATTTTATTTTAAAAAATAGCCTTAACCCGTCCTTCCCAAGAACGGGTTAAGGCTATCTATATTCATTTGTATTTGCATTCAGATCGTCTTCTTCGACGATTTCTCTCTCGCTCTTTCTTCTTTCTTCGACGAACCCAAAACGGGAAAAACCCTAATCCTTCGTCTAAACCCAAATTAGCCCTCCTCCGTCCGCTCCCCCTCCTCTCTCCCAATATCTACTCCAAAGTTTGAAACCCTACTCTCTCATCCCCTCTTCGAAACGAAATTGAAACCCTAGTTCTTCTCCAAATTGATTCTTTGGCTTCATTTGGACCTATTTTGTAAGGTATAGACTATTTCTTGACCTCAGTAATCTATATTTGTGTTTATTTTTCAATTTGTGTATAGTAAATAATTTAGAAAATGGGAGAAAATTAATTTGCCTTAGTAGATTTTAGATGTAGAATTGGGTTGACTTTAACTATATTCATTTGCCGAATTTTTTTGCTTGCGTTAGTAATTTGTAGAACTAGAATCGTATATACGAAATTAGTTAGAAAATTTTCGGTGCGGTTTTGGTTGAAAACCCTGTAAACGACCGTAAAAAAATACGAAACTTTACTAGTAGCTTGGTCTCACGTAGTACAAGCCACCACAAGTTGTAGAAGTGAGTTTCGACTCACGATTCGAGAGATACGGTCGCGTATCGCTTTCGGTTGGAAAAAACCAAGTAAAGCGGTACACGGCCGTATCTCGCAAACCGTGACTCGAAACTCGCTTCTACAAGTTCGGGTGGCTTGCGCTACGTGAATTTGACCAAGTCAGAAAGTTTTATAATTTTCGTATGCTGTTTATGCAGCTTTTCTGAAATTCCTCGCATGAGAAGTTTTTGACTTAGAATTTTGTAAGTGCGGTTAGAGTTGAAAACCCTTCAAATGATATCCAAAAAATTTGAAACTTTGTGAGTTGGTTGGTGTCCCTTATGAGAAGCCAACCCAAGTTGTAGAAGTGAGTTTCGACTCACGGATGACTCACGGTTCGAGAGATACGGCCGCGTATCGCTTTCGGTTGAAAAAAACTAAGTAAAGCGGTACACGGCCGTATCTCGCAAACCATGACTCGAAACTCGCTTCTACAAGTTCGGGTGGCTTGCCCTACGTGAATTCGACCAAGTTAGAAAGTTTTATAATTTTCAGATGTCGTTTGTGCGGTTTTGTCAAGTTCCTCGCATGAGAAGTTTTTGACTTAGAATTTTGTAAGTGTGGTTAGATTAGATTAGAGAACCCTTCAAACGATATCCAAAAAATTTGAAACTTTGCTAGTTGATTTTTTTCCCCTATGAGAAGCCAACCCAACTTGTAGAAGTGAGTTTCGACTCACTGTTTGAGAGATACGCCCGCGTATCGCTTTCGGTTGAAAAAAAACCAAGTAAAGCGGTACACGGTCGTATCTCGCAAACCGTGACTCGAAACTGGCTTCTACAAGTTCGGGTGGCTTACGCTATGTGAATTCGACCAAGTCAGAAAGTTTTATAATTTTTAGATGTCGTTTGTGTGGTTTTCTCAAGTTCCTCGCATGAGAAGTTTTTGACTTAGAATTTTGTAAGTGCGGTTTGAGTTGAAACCCTTCAAACGATATCCAAAAAATTTGAAACTTTGCTAGTTGGTTGGTGTCCCCTATGACAAGTCAACCCAACTTATAGAAGTGAGTTTCGACTCACGATTCGAGAGATACGGCCGCGTATCGCTCTCGGTTGAAAAAAACCAAGTAAAGCGGTACACGACTTTATCTCGCAAACCGTGACTTGAAACTCGCTTCTACAAGTTCGGATGGCTTGAGCTACGTGAATTCGACCAAGTCAAAAAGTTTTATAATTTTCAGATGTCGTTTGTGTTATTTTCTAAAGTTCCTCGCATGAGAAGTTTTTGACTTAGAATTGTGTAAGTGCGGTTAGAGTTGAAAACCCTTCAAACGACATCCAAAAAATTTGAAACTTTGCAAATTGGTTAGTGTCCCCTATGAGAAGCCAACCCAACTTGTAGAAGTGAGTTTCGACTCACTGTTTGAGAGATACGCCTGCGTATCGCTTTCGGTTGAAAAAAAACCAAGTAAAGCGGTACACGGCCGTATCTCGCAAACCGTGACTCGAAACTCACTTCTACAAGTTCAGGTGGCTTGTATTACTTGAATTCGACCAAGTTGCATAGTGTTGCTATTCTTCGTTGTGTTTTGTGCGTTTTTTGCCACATTTTCGCTTTGTTTATTGTTGATAGATAAATGGATGTAACCCGTATCAACTAATCTTAAATTTTTGATTCACAGATAAATGGCTAGAACAAGGCGACCGAGAAGTCCTTCTAGTAGCGCTGGTGGCTCACCTATGATGGAGGTAAGATTGATTATTATTATCGGTTTTAAATACGAATATGAGTTTTATTGTCTCATTAATAACAATATTTCTCTTTATTCGTGTAGGTTGGTGGGTCTACAACTGCCGAGGCCGGTCCCTCGTCTTCGGTATCCATTGCTCCTCCTGAACCAGTGGACTCCAGCTTACTTTCGTTGCAGTCCAGACACCGATCGGAATCCGTGTGGACTGGGTCCACAAAGAAGTGCAACTTCCGGAAGCACGAACTTCTTCCATTCGACACCCGTATCACTCCCTTCTTAGTTGAAGCCGGTTTCTATGGAGCTCACTTTATGGGGGATGTGACGCTTGACCGACCTCTACTAACAGCTCTGGTCGAACGATGGAAGCCGGAGACCCACACTTTCCACCTACCGGTGGGTGAGCTGACCGTCACTCTTCAAGATGTAGCGATCATTACTGGGTTACCAATAGATAGGGTCGCCGTGACGGGGAACATTGATTTTGACCGAGTAGAAGTTATTCGTGATCTGCTCGGTATCGATATTGAGGAGTCCTTGATCCAAAAAAAAGAGGACATTGAAAGAAAAATCATCAGAGATACTCCTGCTGATTTTGATGTCGATCTATTAGATCAAGCCTTAGACGATGCGAAAGATAAGGCCGAAACTGAATTCTGGACCGAAATCTTCGATGGGAAATTACTTCTACTTAGTTAGTTGAAATATCAATTCGACAGATTTTTGACGGAGAATTCAGATGATGAATCCATACGTTACTATGCCCGTGCGTATATTTTCAACATGATCGGGGAGTGATCTTCCCTAACTCATCTGGTGCGAGCATGCCACTGATGTATTTACGCTTGTTGGAAAATTTTGCTTTCGCCGGCATTTCAGTTGGGGCAGTGCCGCATTGGCATCTCTATATAGGAATATGTGCTCATGTGCATTAGGTATCGTACAAATGGGTGGCCCGATGGTTCTTTTGCAGATCTGGAGTTGGGAACGCATCCACATCGGATTTCCCCGTATAATTGAACCAACGTCGGCTTGGTTGGCCGACCCACCAGCTGTAGAGTTGTTACCCCCTTTAGGGGTATATTGGACGGGGCGGCGCACCTGGGTAGATAATCCACGGCAATCACTGATCTATTATAGAGATGAGTTAGATAACTTGCGGGACGAGTTCGTCAATTGGGAACTGTACTCGTCCGCAAGGTTGGAACGGGTTCCACCGGTTTGTTTGGCCGGTGCCCTTTGGTTGACGGCTGCACCACTAGTCAATTTTTCTGTTGTTGAGTTCCAGTACCCGGACAGAGTGATGCGGCAATTCGGATATCAGCAGAAGATTCCCGAAGTCCGGTCTTATGATAAAAAATTGCACGAGGTGAAAGGAACCGGTGGAGTGCCCAACTTTGATTGGGCTGATTTTCACCGAGTCCATGTGGCAAACTGGAACAACATGCAGTATCAAATGACACCGAATATGCTTACTTTCGCTATACCGTTCGATGGCTCGTTCCAGCATGTATACATGACGTGGTACAGGTGCATTACACGGTTGTATGTTTCTCCACAAGCCGTTGTACCAGCCGGTGTGCAAATTCCGATTCCCCCTGCCGAGGAAGAACCAGCCCCCGCATATTTCTCTTCCCAGCCGATGTATCAACGAAAGGCATCGACGTATCGGAACTTGGTTAGTACTTTTTTACGCAATTTCATACATTTAGTATGCATGTATTGTTAAGATATAAGGATAGAATGATAAATTATTATACATGTTGTTCAAATTAAAATTTTCAACCTTATGTAGATTGAAAACACATGGGAGACCGTTCGGGTAGCTACTCGTGTTTTGAAGAGTAAGGTACCCGAGAACGTTAAGGAAATCATGCAGGAGATTCTAAAGCCGTGCCGCCGTAGTCTCGAAGAGGTCGGTGAAGGTCCATAACTTGATGCATATTTAAAATCCAACATGCCACTTTCTCGGCGAAAACAAACTGTGACTAGGCCGGGAATTCGCATCACCGAGCCGCAACAGGTTCAATAACAACAACACCTGAAGAAGATGAGGAGGAGCAAGGGGAAGATGACCCTCAATCTCCTGAAACCGAAGGTAGACGACGGAATCCTCAACGAAAGAGGAACCCACCCGATCAATTTACACCGAGTGGTCGCAAACCGCATGGTCGTAAAAGGTAGTATCTAACAATAAGTTGGTTAGTGGTATTTTATTGTTTGATTTTTGATTTTATTCCATTCAAATAACTAAGAACTATTGTTTGTTTCTATGTTTGCAAATATTGTAGATAAATACCGGGCATCCACGGAAGTCAACCATGAAGATAGCTGAATCGATCCATGTACAGGACTTCATTGCTAGGATGAATTTTTTTGTAGTGAATGTCTTGTAATAGGTAGTTGAAAAAAATACAGAAATGAAGTTGAACGAATTGTTGAGATTAGTATTTGCTAATGAATGTCCTATTTTATGTGTTAACATATATATTGTTGTGAACATGGATTTCTGGGTTGTTGTGGTATGATATATATATGTTGTTGTATTGTTGTGAACTGAGTTTCTCAATTCTTGTGCTATGAATTGTTGTTGTGAGGTTGTATTTTCACCAAGACACCTGTACTGATTATCTTCCGAAATATCTCTACTTAACCCGTCATTAGTGATGACGGGTTACCCACACCTAATCCGTCATCGACCATAACGGGTTAAGCAGACATATATTGGCCGAAGATTTTTAAACTCAAGTCTGTAGATGATAAAGTTCTGCCAAAATATCTCTACTTAACCCGTTATTGTAAATAATGGGTTAAGATCACCTAACCCGATATCCATAATGACGGGTTAAGTAGACATATATTGGCCGAAGATTTTTAATCTCAGGTCTGTAGATGATAAAGTTATGCCAATATATCTCTACTTAACCCGTTATTATAAATAACGGGGTAAGATCACTTAACCCGTTATCCACAATGACGAGTTAAGTAGACATATAATGGCAGAAGATTTTAATATCAAGTCTGTAGATGATAAAGTTCTGGCAAAATATCTCTACTTAACCCGTTATTATGAATAACGGGTTAAGATCATTTAACTCGTTATCCACAATGACGGGTTAAGTAGACATATATTGGCCGAAGAATTTTCGACTCAGCTCTGTAGATGATAAAGTTCTGCCAAAATATCCCTACTTAACCCGTTATTGTGAATAACAGGTTAAGTGATCTTAACCCGTTATTCACAATAACGGGTTAAGTAGAAAGGTATTTTTATGCTTTCTACAAATTTCTCTTCTCTCTTTGCAAGCATTGTCTCCTGAACTCTGCAAAGTGACATTAATATGCCCATAATTATTTATATTTTTTATTAATTTCTATTTATTGCCACGTAACTAACCACTATAAATTCGTTAACATTATAGGTGGTGTAAAAGTTCAAAACATAAAATATGATAACTAACCTAGGGTAAGGGTTAGGTTAAGATAGGGTTAGTGTAAGGTTAGGGTTAGGGTAAGGTAGAGTTAGGGTAAGGTAGGGTTAAGGGTTAGTAGTGAGTGTTTGTTTTTTGTTTTGATTAATTAGGTTAATATTTGTAGATCCCCACATTTAGATTTCACTTTGCAACATGTGGAACCACATGTGCAATATGTCAATAATCCTAACTTGTAGTACAAGTAGTTAACTTGCTTTTACAAAAAAAAGGGTTAGGCTTTTCCAATACTTTTTCTGTTATGGTTTCCCAATACATGATGGTCCCTATTTTGACCGTTTTTTTCCGAAAATAATCAGATCCAGTTCTTGATGGCTAAGTTATTGAATCTAATGGCGTGGCACTCTAAAGCGAACTTAGGCTTTTCCAATAGGGATATCATCATTATCACAGCATCTCGAAGAACTGCACACAATTACTTCACGACGAGATTCCACATCCGTATTGGTCTTTCTGTACATGCATGTGGAGATATACATATGGTTTTTCCCATATATAGGCTACATGTGGGGTTCTACATGTGGTTTTTCCCATATATAGGCTACATGTGGGGAAAAAACACAATGACCAAGGATATAAAAGAAGAACCAGATAAATGTCCTATCTACATTACTCCGAGCTACATTACAAATGTGCCTAGTCTTGCATTGTACTAACGTCACGCAGCTATCCCATTAATTCTCTTTCTTCATCTCTATCCGGATCTTTCCATAATGAACTTGTTATACTACATGTGATTAGATCCATTTCTTGATGGCCAAGTAATTGGATCCAGGAAGTTCACACCTCTTCTTCCCAATCTTGTGAAATTCTTCCCAATTGCATGTCTGGAGAATGTCTTCAGGAACATTTTCATTGTAAACAATGTACGAGAATTTTGAAGATTATACATTCTTATTCAAGCCAGACAGAGAAGAATTATTCTCTTATCTTATTGGGTTATACATGTGGAGATGTACATGTATATTTCTGCATATGGTTTTTTCCATATTATTCTTGTTGTACATGTGGGGGTGTACATATGGTTTTTCCCATATATAGGCTATATGTGGGGATCTACATGTGATTTTTTACATATGTAGGCTATATGTGGGGATCTACATGTGGTTATGTACTTTAGGTTTTTTCCATATTGAACTTGTTCTACTACATGTGGTGCCCAATTTGAAGAGAAAAAGCACAACGATCGAGGATATAAAAGAAGAACCAGATGATTCAAGCTAACTTAGGTTGTTGAATATGTCCATGTATGTATGATATTTATACTTTCTAGAAATTTCTCTTCGCTCTTTGCGAACATTGTCTCCTGAACTGTGCAAAGTGGGATTAATTTGCCCATAATTGTTTATATTTTTTATTAATTTCTATTTATTACCACGTAACTAACCAATATAAAATCGTTAACATTAAAGGTGGTGTAAAAGTTGAAAAAAATAAAATTTGATAACCAACCTAGGGTTAGGGTTTGGGTTAGGGTAAGGTAGGGTTAGTGTAGGGTTAGGGTTGGGTTAGGGTAGGGTTAAGGGTTAGTAGTTTGTGTTTGTTATTTGTTTTGATTAATTACGTTAATATTTGTAGATTCCCATATTTAGATTTCACTTTACAACATGTGGAACCACATGTACAACATGACAATAATCTTAACATGTAGTACAAGTCGTTAACTTGCTTTTACAAAAAATGTAGGTTCCGGCTTGGCAGCACCTTAGGGTTACAGTAAGGTTACGGCTAGGGTTAGAAATCTAACCTACGGGTTGACTACTCTAACCTACGGGTTAAGAAGTGTTAAGAAGTTGGATTTTACAGAACCCGTAACCCTACTTTAACTATCCAAACCTGCTGTAACCCTACTCTAACCCTACTAACTACCCTAACCTACTCTAACCTTATCTCTAACATTCTCTAACCTTATCTCTAACCTTATCTCTAACCTTTTCTAAATCTACAACCTTATCCTAACCCTGCTCTAACCTTGTCTGCACCCTAATTCTAAAGCTGACTCTAACTCTACCGTAGGGTTACGCCTTGGGTGAGAGTAGTTCGTAGGGTTAGATTCATTTGTAATAAACCTTTTATGATTTTCAACCCTATTATTTATTTTCATAATGTTTAAAATTAATTTAACCCTTTTTTCATAATATCTCTACTTAACCCTACCGTAACAAACAATAAGCCCGTTACCCTAGTCGTTACCTGTTGACACTGTAAGTTTTAAACCGAATTCGTTCGAATGAACGTAAAAGTTTTGAAAATTTATTGGTTTACTTTAAAAGTTGAAATCGTGTAACGAACTTCTCTGGATAGGTGATTATGTAAAATTTTATGAACAGATTTTTTGTAGCGGACTTTAGTAGGATTAAAGTAGTGTTTGAATAATTTATAATAAATTGTTCTCATTATTTGAACTACATTATATGTTATATTTGCAAACCTTTTTACAATTTTTTTTCTGAGCAATGTAAAAATTAGTCGTACTGCCAATATATGTTAACTTAACCCGTTATTCAGGATAACGGGTTAACTGTACTTAACCCGTTATCCTTAATAACGAGTTAGGTTAACATATATTGGCAAAACTTCACCATCTACAGACCAAGTATTCAAAAACTTCTACCAATATAAGTGTGCTTCACCCGTTTTTGTCAATGACGGGTTACGTAAACTTAACCCGTTATCCATAATAACGGGTTAAGTTGACAAATATTGGCAGTGCTTCATCATATACAGACCAAGTATTGGCATAAAGGACTGCATATATTTGTCTACTTAACCTGTTGTTAGTGATGATGAGTTAAGTGTACTTAACCCGTTATCACCAATAACGGGTTAAGTAGACAAATATATGCAGAAGTTTATGAATACTTTGTCTGTACATTTTGAGATGTGTATCAAATTGCTATTCATGCTTGTTGTCCTTGTTGCTGCATTTTGAGAAGTGTATCACAGTTTTGAGAATTGTATCAATGTATTGAGAAGTGTATCACCATTTACTTGTTGTCTTCATCTTCTTCTTGTTTTCTTGACTTCTTGTTTGCTATGCATTTTGATGCATGCTTGCTGTCCTGCACCCTTCCTTCTTCATTTCCCTATAACTAAGCCTATTAAGTTCATGCCTCTTGAGTTCAATGTAGAGAAGAAAGGGAAAAAAAGATGGAGGAGACACTATAAATAACTATAAGTTACAAAAATGTAGGAGGAGCTAATCTTTTCTTCTTCTCTTCATTATAATCTTTTCTTCTTGAAGGGGAAAGAAGTTTGAGTTATAAAAAAATTAAGTTCAAAGAGAGTCTCCTTCAATTGCTGTTCTTCAATACATTGTTTCAAAAAGAAGCTGAAGATGCAAGAGTAGAGAGACATGTACATGCCTGATTTAGTGTACAAGTGCATACTGGGTTTCTCTCAAGGGGTAGGAAGGACTCCCGACTCTGCCTTTTTTTTTCTTCTTTCCCCTTAGCCTTCTTTTTTTTGGGGGGCTTTTTGAGTGTATGCATAAGTAGCAATTCTCCTCCTTTCATACAAATTCGTTCCCTATTGTTACACAGATTGCAACAATTCTCTGGTTTCGTAGGATGGAGTAGTGGTGGGTGTTATAATGTATTCATGGAAATTTTCAACTTTTTGGCATGCACACCTCACAATCGTGCAACAAGTAGTACGAATATAAGGAGTGTGTGTCAAGAAGTTGTCAAGTACTTTGAATATACGGTTACACCCACTACTACTCTATCCCACGAACCGGAGAATTGTTGCATCTGTGTAATTGTAGTGAACTAAATTGTATGCAGGGGGGATAACTGCTACTTATGCATTTAAAAAAAGGCAGAGTCGGCAGTCCTTCCTACCTCTTTGAGAAGAAACCCAGCATGTACGTGTATACTAAATTAATTTCAATTTTGGATGAAAGTGTCAAAGAATGATTTTGTAATATGAATTCGCCTGAGTTATGTATGCATTCTATGTATCTTCAAATAACATGATTTTGCAAGATTGTAATGTTTGATGTACAACACTGTTATAAGATATAACCCGTATTCCTATATTCTCCGAACTTTATCTTGGAAATTTGATGAGTGAATTGCTAAGTGAACAAATTATCATCTGTACGGCTTGTTGTGAATGAACAAATTTGTATATGTATCAACAAAAACAGATATAGTCTACACAGACGAAAGTTCTGTAAAAAATTCTCTACTAAACCCGTTATTATAGATGACGGGTTAGGTTATCTTAACCCATCATCGACAATAACGGGTTAAGTAGACATATTGGGTTCGAAGATTTTTAATCTCAGGTCTGCAGATGATAAAGTTCTGCCAAAATATCCCTACTTAACCCGTTTTAGTGAATAACAGGTTAAGATCACTTTACCCGGTATTCTCAATAACGGGTTAAGTAGGGATATTTTGGCAAAAGAATTTTAATCTCAGGTCTGTAGATGAAAAAGCTCTGCCAAAATATTCCTACCTAACCCGTTATTGTGAATAACGGATTAAGATCACTTTACCTGTTATTCACAATAACGGGTTAAGTAGACATATATTGGCAGAAGATTTTTAATCTGAAGTCTGTAGATGAAAAAGCAGACATATATTTGCATACATTTTCACAATTTTCCACAACATAGATATATCATCCAGAAATAAACAATCTGCAACACAAATAATAAATCTGTACACATCGGCATCCAAATTGCACACATCTTCAAAATTCACATATTTCAACAAAAATAAACAATCGCTACCCAATTACAACATCAAAACCCACAACAACATTTGTAGTTCACAAATACACAAAATGCACACATACAGAGATTAAACTATGATTAAATACATCAGTTATTTAATTGTACCAAATAGATACGTTCAATTAGCCACATATATACAATCAAAAGTAACGAATTTTTCAACGCTTTCATTCTTTCCATGGCCGCAATTTTGTTTCATTCCGGACCTACACCAAAAAATATATATAAATTTGAGTTAATAATCGAGTCGAAATTAGTAATTATCTTCACGACAAAATAAAAAAGTAAGCAATTATTCGGTATTTATCTTGAAAGTTTGATATGACATACATAACATGAAAAACCCTTTAGCACGAAACTTCACCTTCATCATCATCACTCTCCCCAGTGTTTGGAGCTTCTTCAAACCCTACCGATCCACTAAATAAAGAAGAAGAATGGGTTAGTATCGACTACAACAAGTTTAGATTCATTGAGTACAATTAACAAATACTTAGTCTCTGATATATTAACTTGCTATATTTTTTGGGCAATTCCGTGAATCGTGACCTACGACACGAAGGCATGTCCTGCAGAGTCTTGGCCTCTTCGTTTTTTGGCCTTCTTTGATAGACTTCAACCTTTTCCCTTTAGGTCTCCCCTTTGTGGTGCACTGTACAGGGTCACCTACATGTGCATGTGCATATGCATGTCCAGCACTCTCAGGTTGTGTACTACCTTCGTGTGGTGTGTTGTTCACTAATTCATTATTAGCAAAGCCTTCGATTCCCTTGAGCATGTGGTCGAGCATGTACTTGTACCCTCGCTCTGAAGAACAACCAAGATCGACTAAATGTCTTGAGTGCATAGTCAGTTCACAATAACGAGAGGTAAAATTGTCGCCCATACTATTGGGAACCGGTATACTACTTCTTCTCAGTTGATACCTGGTCCATCGCCTACAAATATATTGCTCGGGTAGTGCTGTGTGATCTGTGAACCGAATAATTGCCAATAGATGTTTGCAGGGAATGCCTATGAAACTGTACATGGTACAAGGACATTTAGCAATTTAAGTGATTTTACAATAAGAAATCACCCTCCCCGGTTCTGCATTTCCACAAACTGTTACAGAATAAGTTGTACTATCCGTTGTATCCATACTCGCAATTAAACTCACATTAAGTAATAAGCTTTTTACAACTTCTTGTTGGAATATGTAGAAAATCTTCAGTGTGTATGTTCCCGCCATTTGTGACTCCAACGCCCATTCGGTCTTCAATTTTGGCCTCTCCTCGCGATTACGATATGTTTCTTTAAGTTCATCGTGTCTTTGTTTCACTAAGAGTCGGTCAAAGATGACGGCAAATTCATGTAATGAGTACTTCTTATGAGTATGGTGCTTCAAGGATGAATGTAGCGATTTGCTACGTTGGGTACTCAACATGCCGCCCCAAAATGAGTCTCTTGCGTACACGGGAGCCCATTTTTCGCCGATCTCAAATTTTTGCTTCAACCATTTGTTATTCTCAAGTTTGTACTAGGGGATCAAATTTTTTCACTTCTGTTCAAATTCTGTTTTAAATTCCACCGTATAAATAATAGTCTTCAAAGCATCCCTGAACTCGTCAACGTTATTCTGCATACGCACTTCATGCGGTAACTTATCCAAAATATGCCAAATGCAATATCTATGTGACGTGGCTGGGAAAACTTTAGAAACTGCAAAAGTTATTCCACGATCCTCATCTATCACGATGTTCATCGGATCGAATGCCATTGCTTCTCACCACTTTTCAAAGAACCACTCAAATGAGGATGCCTTCTCATTTGGGATGAACCCACAACCTAGGAATATTGATTGCCAATGATGGTTGAATCCAACAAATGGTACGAACAACATCCCGTATCGGTTTGTATTGTAGGTAGCATCAAAGCAGAGAACATCCCGAAATACTTCATAATTCTTTCTACCGATACCATCTACCCAGACACAATAGGACAATCGCCCTTCGGGATCACATTGGTAATCAAAATAGAATAAAGGATCGGTCTCCTTTTTGAATTCAAAGAACTTAAGTAGCATTTCCCCGTCGTATCCTTTTAAACCCTCCATCTCGTCTCTCCTAAGATTTCTGACATGGGTTTCAGTGAAACCAATTTTCTCATTACCTCCACTTGTACTTTCGAAGAATAGCATTTGTTTGTATACAGGGACATTAGCTTCGGTAAGTTGATCAATTACTTTTTTATCTGTCTTAGTCAATTCACGGTTTCAAGGTAGCAAGTGACGTCTACCGGGTGAAGTAAATTCGTGATTGTGTGCTTCATTTAACGAATAAAGAATCCACAAATTACTTTGTGGGTTTAGTTTGATACGAACGAAAGGTTTGCAACCCGTTCTAGAAGTTGTTCCTCGTCTAGCTTCATTATGATTATTCGGTGACTCCCCGGCTTTATTACAAATATATGATTTATCTACTATATCGTTTCTCTTGTATTTATTTTCACCCTTACGCATAGAGAATCTTGCACATTTGTAATATGATGAATAAAATTTTTCCGCTTCCTCTAGAGTAGGAAATGTCATACCAATCTTCGGTTTTAGGTGCTCGTCAACATGAGGAAGAAACTCGCCAATTTGTTGTGCACGAACAAATTTCTCCCCGACAACAGAACTTCCTTCAAAACTATCCATACCTAGGTTACCATGAAAAGGAGAACAGTTAGGGGTACTAAACCATTGTATTTGGTATTTTTATAACCAAAAGAGACACACGATTGTAGCTCTCAGATACTTAATCAAAACTCACTTTTACAAATTAGGATTGCTTGTGCTACATGAGATCATCCTACTCGCAAAGTTTCGTATTTTTTGGAGGTCGTTTGAAGCATTTTCTAATCTAACCGCACTTAAAAAATTCTAAGTCACTAACTTCTAATACGAGGAACGTGACAAAACGGCACAAACGGCATCCAAAATTAATAAAACTTTGCACCTTGCTTGAATTCACGTAGTGCAAGCCACCACAACTTGTACAAGTCTGTTTCGACCAACGGTTCGAGAAATACGGCCGTGTATCACTTTATTTAGGTTTTTTTCAACCGAAAGCGATACACGGTCGTATCTCTCTAACCGTGAGTCCAAATTAACTTATACAAGTGCGGGTTGCTTGTGCTACATGACATCATCCTACTCGCAAAGTTTCGTATTTTTTGGAGGTCGTTTGAAGGGTTTTCTAATCTAACTGCAATTAAAAATTTCTAAGTCACTATCTTCTAATGTTAGGAACGTCACAAAACTACACAAACGGCATCCAAAATTATTACATCAGTGCACCATGCTTGAATTCACGTAGCGCAAGCTATCCCAACTTGTATAAGTGAGTTTCGACTCACGGTTAGAGAGATACGGCCGTGTTTCACTTTATTTGGCTTCTTATCAGCCGAAAACGATACACGGCCGTATCTCTCTAACCGTGAGTCGAAATTGACTTATACAAGTTCTGGTTGCTTGTGCTACATGAGATCATCCAACTAGCAAAGTTTTAAATTTTTTGGATATCGTTTGAAGGATTTTCTAATCTAATCTAACCGCACTTATAAAATTCTCAAAAACTTCTCATGTGAGGAACTTCAGAAAACTGCACAAACGGTATCTGAAAATTATAAAACTTTCCGACTTGGTCGAATTCACGTAGCGCAAGCCACCCGAACTTGTAGAAGCGAGTTTCGAGTCACGGTTTGCGAGATACGGCCGTATACCACTTTACTTGGTTTTTTCCAACCGAAAGCGATACGCGGCCGTATCTCTCGAATCGTGAGTCAAAACTCACTTCTACAACTTGGGGTGGCTTGTACTACGTGAGACCAACCAACTCGCAAAGTTTCGTATTTTTTTAAGGTCGTTTACAGGGTTTTCAACCATAACCGCACTGAAAATTTTCTAACTAATTTCGTATATACGATTCTAGTTCTACAAATTACTAACGCAAGCAAAAAAATTCGGCATTTGAATATAGTTAAAGTCAACCCAGTTCTACATCTAAAATCTACTAAGGCAAATTAACTTTCCCCCACTTTCTAAATTATTTACTATACACAAATTGAAAAATAAACACAAATATAGATTACTAAGGTCAAGAAATAGTATATACCTTACAAAATAGGTCCAAATGAAGCCAAAGAATCAATTTGGAGGAGAACTAGGGTTTCGATTTCGTTTCGAAGAGGGGATGAAAGAGTAGGGTTTCAAACTTTGGAGTAGATATTGGAGAGAGGAGGGGGAGCGGACGAAGGAGGGCTAATTTGGGTTTAGACGAAGGATTAGGGTTTTTTCCGTTTTGGGTTCGTCGAAGAAAGAAGAAAGAGCGAGAGAGAAATCGTCGAAGAAGACGATCTGAATGCAAATACAAATGAATATAGATTACCTTAACCCATTCTTGGGAAGGACGAGTTAAGGCTATTTTTTAAAATAAAATTTAGCCCTAATCCGTCATTCCCAACGACAAGTTAAGGCAAATTTTAATAAAAAATTATATGGAAGATCCAACGGTCCAGATCAAAGTTTGCACGGGTCTGTGCACACAGACCCATTTGCAACGGAAGAAGGCTCATATATATATATATATATATTCGATACATTATGCACAAGGCATGTTAGGGTTTTGGCATCAAATACACGTAAGCACTGAGTACTTGAAGTTGGAGAAGAATAGGAGGAGACAAAGACAACAACAAGTAGAAGAAGTGTAGACTGGAGAGTTGCGGTCGACCAACCTGGGGGTACGGTCGACCGACCCAAGCTGTTGAGAGTTCTTCGAGTGTACAGGGTCCAACAGAGGGGGGGGACGGTCGACCGGTCGTGTTTCGGGTTTGGCTTTACACGTTGCGATTGTAATGCCCCGATTTTCATTTATGAAAATTATTTATTTATTTTGCACATAGTGTGCACGTGCAATTTACGTAATATGAAATCTTATAATTATTTTCCTTATGGATGATGAGTATATGCATAAGTATGTATATATGTTCTTTAAATTATTTTTCATAAAAGCCCTTTTCCTAAAATAAACACAAGCCAAAAAATCTAATTTATTCTATTTTGTAAAAACTAATATTTTAGCCCATCAATTTAAGCCCATGAATTAATTCTTTTAATAACAACTTGTAAGGTAACATCTTTTAAAAGATTATTTTTTTTGTATAATGTACAAGTTTTTATATGGAGACTAGTGCATTCACATGCATTGCACGTACACGTGCATGAGCACACTTTCCTTGGCCGGTTTTTGAAGAGGTGGAGTTAGTGCATGGGTAGTTACCTAGAGTGTGGGTAGTTACTACAACTCCTACTCTCATCCTAACCCTTGATCCTATAACCATCCACTCAATCCTAGCCCTCTATCTCACCCAAAGATTTAGTATAAATACCCCTCTCACTCATTTGTCTTCTACACTAAGAACATTATTGGAGTGAAAGTTATATTTTAAGAGAGTTGTGTGTGAGTATCTTGGAGGCCGGTCATCACTTCAGAGGATTCTCGGTGGCAAGGAGCAAGGAGGAGGAGTCACATTATCACACTAGAAGGCTTTACGGGATTTCGATTATTTCTTCAACAAGGTGGGCGTTTCTCAGGACTTCTAATATAGAGATCATGCTAGGGCTAATATTGATTGTCATCATATTTGTGAAAAGTGGATTGATAGGGTGATCGTATATTAAAATGATTTTTGTTATACTTATTATGGAAGATGTGAGTAAATGAAAAAGAACTAAGACATTTAGAGAAATTGGAGATTACCTGTACAGTCGACCGATCATGTTGACAGTCGACTGGTACGACGAAATAAAATATATACAGTTCGAAATTCCATGAAATGATGTATTTAATGTGTGCTGTTATCTTGATTCTTCTAGCATGCTAATTTAGAGTCAATATTTATTTCCGTAGACGAATGATGAGTAAAGACAAATGTACGGTTAGAAATTGCATTTGGATGGAAGAAATGCTAGTATTGTGAAACTTACATTTAATCGTAAACTATGTTGTGATGCTGGTAAATGGATAAGAATCGCATGTTTATGTTGACATTGAACATACTGTAGTTGAATAAAATGATGTGTGCTAATTGAAGAACAGAATGAAGAAATATTCCTTAAATCGAAATTAGCTTTGATCAGTCGACCGAATATTGGCAGCAGTCGGCTGTACTGAACATGAAAAGTTGTATAGTTGAACTATCCAGAACAGCCGACTGGTACGAATGATAGTCGACTTCCCCGTAAAGTATATTTAGATTTGAACGCTGAGGAACAGACGACTGGCCATGTGCAGCAGTCGACTCTTCCGAGCAGGTTATTGAAGAACTTTATTTGGTTGAACAAGTCGACTGGATAAGCTCTAAGTCGACTGTCCAGATCTCTTTTTGGCATATCAGAAATTCGATGATTTGTTTTATGATTAAGATTGCCAATCTTATGTTGAATGATTATTGGGTGTGACATTTTAGAAGAAGTAAATTCTATTTATTTTTGCATGAATTTATACATGAAATGAAGTGAACCTTTTATTTGAAATTATGAAAGTGAAAGTTATGAACATGGAAAAGAGAAAAATCTGTTGAGATTATGAAAATGAACTCATGAGCTGGAAATGCTCAAACTTTTGGTAATTGTGAATTGAAATTGAAACAAAGGAGTAGCTAAGTCTTCTACTGGCAATTGGAAAGAAATGAAATGATATGGAAATTTGAAAAGAAAGACCAAGGTTGGTCATGTTGAATGAATGATTAAGTCCGGTACAGTGGAGAGGCTAACTCTAGAGCTTTGATTTTTGTTCATGATTCAATTAAAATGAGGACCAGATACATAGTGGAGATGTGATGAAAGTAAGAGAAAAATACGAGTATGAGGGCCATCGGATTGGCGGTGTGAGAGTGATCCACAGGCTGCCTGCTTGATGCGTTAAGACATGGCGTGGGCACTACTCCAGAATTATCGTCCCGGTGGCGACACTTGTGGGATGTTTGAGTGGCTATGGGTGGTGCCATTATTCCATGGCGGAGGCTGAATTGTCCATAGGTTGCCTGCTCGATGCGTCATGTCAGTGCGTGGGATTCCCCTCCAAGCTGCCTGGACATGGGCTCGTAGATCATAGAACATCTAAGATACTTACCGTAGTTACAGTAGTAGATTAAGTCATGGTGAGGGATTGAACCCTATAAAATGAAATGCGAATAAGGGCTTGCCCTCGGACCTATGTAGGTTAGGATGCATAGAATCCGAACAAGTGCGCATTAGTGTCATATAATAATTGCATTAAGGATTAAGTGCACAATCACAATACGACATCATTAAGATCTTCCCTTTAATTTGATATGTGAACAAGTTTGTGATTTGTTAAGAAATGAGAATCGTTATACTATTTCTGGCATAGAGATGATGGCCATGTATAATTTTCATCGGTTGAATAAACTGACGTACCCACAGTTTTGTATGCAGGATAAGTGGCTTGATAAAAGTGAAAGGAGAACTGATGCTTATAAATTATTCATTGATGATGTACATTTATTTAAATGATGTAAATTGCTACTGCTGTCATTACATGTAAATTACTGTGTTATATGTTTCTGCTGTAAAATGTAAAGTGTAAAATTTCATGTAACTCTGATGTGATATGGAAAGTTTAAATTCCTTGTAAAATTGTACCGAATGAGACGAAAAGATCCTGTGGAAATCTCAAATTCAGTGGTATCTGGAATTCGAGGTATTACAGCGATCACCGACCTTGGGGGTGCGTTCGACCGACTTCGGCGCTGATTGTTTTTTGGCTTACGAGTTTAAGGCCCAATAGCTAGATTTGTGTTTATCTTTTAGGGTTTACTTGGGGCTATATATATGGTTGTAGACTCTATGGTTTGTATGATCTTGAAACATCATATTAGAGAGACTTGGTGAGCCGTTATTATTGTTCAACTTCAAGAGGAGATTGTGCTGAGTGTTTCGAAGGTGGGGGGGAGCGACTGAGAGTTGTAATCTCTTTTGTAATCCTTGTATTTCTTGGGGAATAAGAAGTATTGATTATCTCTGCATATTAATTGTTTTCTTGTGATATCTTGCATATATTATGGTGGCTTGTTCTTGGTTCATCTAAGTCTTGTTAGTTTCTATTGCTTGTGGTGCACTTCCGCTATTAACACTACGAGTTGTGGTAGATTCTTCAACAAGTGGTAGCAGAGCAACTAGGTTCAAAATGACCGATAACAAATCGAAGATCGAGAGGTTCAATGGGAGTGACTTCGCGATGTGGAAGATTCAGATGATAGCATATTTTCGTCAGAAAGATCTTGATGGTCCGATGTTTGATCAGAAGCCGATAGGTGCAGACAAGGATGTGAAGGTCTTGGCGGAGTGGAATCGTTTGGATCAGAAGGCCCTGGGACAGATTCAGTTGGGCATGAGTAGGAAAGCATTATTTCATATCTCGAAGACATAGACCACAAAGGAGGCTATGGAGATTCTCATGAATATGTATGAGAAACCGTCGGCATCTAATCAAATTCTTCATCTGAAGAAATTGGTTAATATGAAGTTGACAGAAAAAGGTTCAGTAGCAGATCATATGAACAATTACTGTATGGTTTATAACCAGATGGAAGCTGTAGGTTTAAAGTTTTCGGAGAGAGTGCAGTCATTGTTACTTCTATCTACTTTACCCGATAGTTATGGTGCGGTGGAACAGACTATTACAGACACTATGACAGATTCGACGACTCTACAGGATGTGGTGAGTAGCATTCTGAACGAAGAGGTGAGAAAGGGTGAGGAACAGGGGATATTCATCATCATCTTCTAGAGATTCCGCAATATACGTTGAGAAGAGATGTGGGAGATCTAAGAGCAGTCGAAGAAGAAAGGATCAGAGTAGTTCATCTGAGAGTGGGTCTGATGACAGCGATGGAGGACATGGGGCTGAGTGCTGGTATTGTCACAAGAAGGACCACATGATGTGCAGTTACAAGACTTATATGAAGAAGAAGCAGGAGAAACCGAAGAGAGAAATCCCAAAGGGAGCTCAAGTGGGGCTTGTTGAAGAGTTATGCTTATCAGCTCGGGAGGAGTTCGGCACTCAAGATTGGTGTATTGATTCGGGAGCTTCTTTTCATTGCACTCCGAGGATAGAGGTGTTTGATGACTACAACGAGGGTTCTTTTGGAGATGTGATCATGGAAAACGGTCACCGGTATCCTGTATGTGGGGTTGGTACTGTTCGCGTGAAAGCCAATGATGATCAGTGTATTGTCTTGCGGGAGACAAGACATGTTCCAGACTTGAAAGAAAATTTTATCTCGGTTGGAAAGCTCGACAAAGAGGGGTTGTCTACTATAGTTGGTGGTGGGGAGTGGTGTATAGCTGCAGGTTCAAGCATGATTGCAAAAGAGAAGCGTGAGGGAACACTGTATTTGCTTAAAGACGGGAGGAGGTTTCTCTTGTAGTTCACTCTTAGCCGAAATCGAGTAGTAGGTTGTGTGGGGTCCAACCGAGTTCTTTCAGTAATGGAAGTGATCCTAGAGGGCAAGATGTTGCTGCGGTGAGGGTACTTTGCGATATGATAGTTGAAGCTTCAAGTCGCTCTTATGAGGTAGAGAATACTGGTATCGATATGCGGAGTGATGTCGATGAGGGTAACCGAATTGGACTGTAGAGGTTGAGCAGTCTGTGAATATTGTGGAGGCATCTTCCACGGAGGTTTCTAGTGCAGAGGGTGCATTGAGAGGCTTTGAACCATGTCCGGTGTTGATGGAGATTCTGCAAGTTGGGGAGTCTTGTAATACGGAATCCGACACGTGATGTTGTTTCTTCAGTAATCGTGCTCTATGCGATTGGGTGGAGCACATCCTTCATGAGGCGATGAGGGATGGTTGATGCACTCCATGTGGTGGAGTGGCGGAGGTGCTCTTCATGAGAGTGAGGAGTACTTGGGTCTTCCATAAAAGTGGGAGATTGACAGAGATAATGTGAGGTAAAGATTGCAATAACTTTGAAGCATTGTGTATTTGGTCCAAGTGGGAGACAACACATTTGGTCCAAGTGGGAGATTGTTAGGGTTTTGGCCTCAAATACACGTAGGCATTGAGTACTTGAAGTTGGAGAAGAAGATGAGGAGACAAAGACAGCAAGAGAAGACAACAACAAGTAGAAGAAGTGTAATCTGGAGAGTTGCGGTCGACCGACCCAAGCTGCTGAGAGTTCTTTGAGAGTACAGGGTCCAACAGAGGGGGGAACGGTCGACCGGTCGTGTCTTGGGTTTGGCTTTACACGTTGCGGTCGACCGACCTTGGGGGTGCGGTCGACCGACTTCGGCGCTGATTGTTTTTGGGTTTACGAGTTTAAGGCCCAATAGCTGGATTTGTGTTTATCTTTTAGGGTTTACTTGGAGACTATATATATAGCTGTAGACTCTAGGGTTTGTATGATCTTGAAACATCAGATTAAAGAGATATGGTGGGTCGTTATCATTGTTCAACTTCAAGAGGAGATTGTGCCGAGTGTTTCAAAGATGAGGCAGAGAGATTGAGAGTTGTAATCTCTTTTGTAATCTTTGTATTTCTTGGGGAATAAGAAATATTGGTTATCTCTACATATTGATTGTGTTTTTGTGACATCTTGCATATATTGTGGTGGCTTATTCTTAGTTCATCTAAGTCTGTGTGGTTTCTATTGCTTGTGGTGCACTTCCGCTATTAACACTACGAGTTGTGGTAGATTCTTCAACAAGACAGCAAGAGTAAATTGCCGTCCCCTCTAATTTCCTAATGAGATAATTTTTTGCGGGAATTTATTATATTTATCGGCCTGTCTTTTTTATTAATTAAACTCCTAACTGGCTCTCTAAACTATTTTTGAAAATGAGTAGCAGGCATTAATTTAAACCACGGTTAGGATAAATAATTGTGACAACAACCACTGCTTTCCAGCTCATATGGTAAAGAATTGGGATGGGTAAATGGAGATCTTAGATTCCAGAACACGTACGCTACATCAACATATCTCTTTATTCAAAAAATAAAATAAATATTTGATACAGCCTAGAATAACATTAAGCTTAAGCCAGGGTGAGCAAGTGAATAACAGAATCACAAATTCAATTTCGGTAGTTCAGAATTCTGTCACCACGATAAATTTTGGCATTCTGGCTAGTAATTAATTAAGAATTTGTCAAAGATTTATATCCAGCACAACTGTCATTTGGTGTAACAAATTGCAAGCTCTATTATAATGAAACATTAATAAAGTGTAGCAAATCCAGAGAGCTATATATTGTGCAACCCTGGTGATCACTGATCAGTGGGGGCATATTATTGCGTTAAGGTTTGAGGGATGATGATTTTGGAAAAAGGATAAGGTTTCAGGATTGGATGATGAGGAAAATTGAATAGGCAATTGGCAGGGCCGGGCCCAGGGCCCAATTCAGGGGGAGGAGGCAAAAAAAAATTTTTAAAGTATAATGGACTAGTAATTTACACGTGCTACGCACGTGAGGAAAATTTTGGGGAAAAAATTTTGAAAAGAAAAAAAAAATTTACATTGTAGGCTCATCAGTCATCACCCCCTTCCTATTATATATGTAGAGAATATTAAAGATATATGAAGAGATAGAGATAGAGATTAATAGGTTTGTAATTAATATTTGAACTAGGAATTTTAAAGGTCCCCTCTTTTAATTAATACATTTTCAAGTTCCATAGTACAGTTCTCTCTCTCTCTCCTTCTGGCATCAGTGCATCTTCTTCAAAAAAAAAATTCGTTCGTGAGTTCATCTTCTTCAATCTTCAATCACAATCCACTAACCAATGACCATGTTCCAGCTCAAGGATCGAGCGGTAATGGTGCCGGAGTTAATGGAGACTAGGTTGCAGCAGCTGCAGTAGTGTTGAAGGAGAAATTCAAGTGTAAGCTGCAGCAGCTACAGTAGTATCTGATATATCAGTTAGTGTGTCAGCTGGTTGTGTAAATTGATATTGTTCAGGGGGTTCTTTGTAAAATACTCCAGCCGTTAGGACAGCTGGAGTTATTTAGTTGGGTGTTAGAATTGTGGGACCCATTTAATACCGGCCTAACTAACTAGTGCTGGACCCTTGTATATAAATCCCCAATCCTGTATTCATCATTTTCATGAATGAAAGTTACTTTTCTTGTTCATCCTCTTCATTCTTGTGTCGCCATTGCTGTGATATCTGCAAGCTGCGATGCCAAGAAGAAGAGCACCAGTAGTTGCAGATGTAGTTGAAGATCAACTTGGATCAATGGTATCAGAGCATGAGCTTGGACCTGAGGGGGCTTTTGATCATGGAGACGATCAAGAACCACGAATAGAAGCTGAGAATCCCAACAATTCAGGGTCTGGATTTAGGTCTGGACCTAGAAGTAGGGAACGAAATGCGCGAGATACCACCGAGAGAGGTGTTGAATCTCACAAGCGTTCCAGCTTGGAGGATCGGTTCGATCGTTTAGAATCAATCCTGGAACGGTTGCTCAAAGAACCAAGAAATGGCCGTCGAGCTCTTCGAAGGCAGAAGTCTTGGAGTTCCAATGGTAGTGATGCGGATTCTGATGAGGATCTCCGTGGTAGTGATGAAGAAGGGCGAAGGCGGCGATCCAAACCGCAGTATGGGGAACCAAGGAGGTCAAGAAATTTCAATCCTAGCAACAGAGGAGATAGGGGAAGGAGTTCAAGAAATGAAGGAAGGGTTCAAGAAGGTAATACTTTTTTCCCAAAACATCCGAAAATAGATCTGCCAAGCTTCGAGGGAACTGGAGATGTTTCTAACTGGATTTACCATATGGAACATCACTTTTACACTCAAAGAGTCAGTTCTTGCGATCAACTTCCTTTTTCTCTATACTATTTGAGAGGTGATGCACTTCTTTGGTGGAGATGGTTTGAATTACAGGAAGAAGATGAGATTGACTGGGTTGTGCTCAAGAAAGAACTTACTCTGCAGTACGGACCTCTGGAGTTGGAAGACCCTGAGACTTCTTTGTATAAGCTGCAGCAAACAGGTTCTGTGTCAGAATATCACAAAGAGTTTTTGAAGTATAGTCAATTAACCAAACCTTTAGCCAAATCCTCTCTAGTTAGTTGTTATCTGTCAGGACTAAAGAGTGAATTGAGGAAGGAAGTTAAGCTCAAGAATCCACGTAGTGTGTTGGCTGCTTACAAGGAAGCTATTGCAAGGGAAGAAATTCTTAATGATCAGAAGAAGAATTGGAAGAATCATTCCTTTGTTAAGAATAATTCATTCCAACTTGGCTACAAATCTATAACTCCTCAAACAACTTTCCATCCTCCAGCTCCTTCAAATCTTCCAAGTAATAGATCATCCACAAGTGGTAACACTGCGGGATCCTATAGTAATCCTGCGAATAAAGATCAACAAGTACTACAGTACATGAAAGAGAGACGGGAGAAAGGCCTTTGTTTCCATTGTGATGAAAAGTATGTGAGAGGTCATAAATGTGCTGGCAAAACGTTTATGCAAATGGTTGGAACTTGTGAAAATGGAGTGTTCATGCATATTATGGAGAATTTAGATGAAGAAGTAGAGGAATTTTGTGGAAGTTCTGAAGAAGAAGGAGAAGCTGTGCTAGCCAAAGACCAAAGTGATACCAAGCCAGTCAAGCCTATATCCTCTCTTTTGAAGCCAGGAACTATTTCCCTTCATACTCTCACAGGCAGTAATCGACCCACAACCTTTAGAGTGTTGGGGTGTATCAGTTCCTACCCTGTTTGTGCACTATTGGACTCAGGAGCTACGCATAATTTCATTGATGAGCAGCTTGTACACAAGCTTAGACTACCAATTAATCAGCAAGCTCAACTGGAAGTGACAATACCAGGAGGGACACAGCTGAAGTGCTTGGGCCTTTGTGAAGAAGTGAAGTTTGTGTGTCAAGGAATACCAATAGTGGCAGATTTCTATGTATTACCTCTCGACACTTGCCAGTTAGTTTTGGGAACTCAATGGATTGAGACCCTGGGGGATGTTATGTGGAATATGAAGGAGAAGCGGTTGAAGTTTGTTGTAAATGATCAAGAAAGAACTCTAATTGGAATCTCACCTCCAGAAATGGAGATTTCCTCTCCTAAAGAAATAGCCAAGACACTTTTGCAAGCTAAAAGTGGTTGGTTTTTGCAGATGGTTGGAACTCCGATAGGTGCAGATAACAAACAGAACACTGTGAGTATTCCTCTTCCTCTACAGCAGATTTTAACTAAGTTTAAGATAGTGTTCAAAGAAGACATGGGTCTTCCCCCACACCGTAGTTGTGACCACACTATCACCCTTCTTCCTGGCAGTAAACCAGTGAGTTTAAGACCTTATAGACATCCCTGGCACCATAAAAATGAGATTGAAAAGTTAGTTAAAGAAATGCTGACCACAGGTATAATACAGCCAAGTCATAGTCCTTATTCATCTCCTATTGTAATGGTGAAGAAACCTGATGGTAGTTGGCGTATGTGTGTTGATTATAGAGCTTTGAATGAGGTAACTGTGAAGGACAAATTTCCTATACCAGTTATCGATGAACTACTTGATGAGCTTCATGGTGCTTCGATTTTTAGTAAGTTGGATTTGAGAAGTGGGTATCATCAAATACGAATGCGTGTGGAAGATGTACCCAAAACAGCATTTAGAACTCACGAAGGACATTATGAGTTCCTTGTCATGCCATTTGGATTGACTAATGCCCCATCTACTTTTCAATCTCTCATGAATTCAATTTTCAAGCCTTATCTACGGAAATTTGTTTTGGTTTTTTTTGATGATATATTAGTCTACAGCCAAAGTTTGATTTCCCATGTGCAACACTTGACTGTGGTACTGCAAGTTCTTGTGGATAATCAGCTATATGCAAAGATGAGTAAATGCTCTTTTGGAGTCAATGAGGTGCAGTATTTGGGACATGTTGTGTCTGCTCAAGGGGTGGTAGTGGATTTCGAAAAGGTCCGAGCTATTCAGGAATGGCCGATCCCCAAGACATTGAAAGCTTTACGGGGGTTTCTTGGTCTCACAGGATACTACCGCAAGTTTATAGCAAAATACAGCTCACTAGCTTGGCCTCTGGTAAAATTGACGAAGAAAGGTGCATTTGCTTGGAACAATGAAGCTCAAATCGCTTTTGATCAGATGAAACAGGCTTTATCCTCTCCACCTGTGCTTCAGCTGCCAAATTTTTCCATTCCGTTTGTACTAGAATGTGATGCGTGTGGCTCTGGATTGGGGGCTGTTTTACTCCAACAAAGACACCCGATTGCTTATCTTAGTCATGAACTCAAAGGTAAAAGTAAACTCTTTTCTACTTATGAAAAGGAGATGTTAGCTATTCTCCTAGCTGTGAAGAAGTGGAGGCAGTATTTGTTGGGGAGAAGTTTCATTATTCGTACTGATCACAAACCCCTAAAACACCTCTTAGAGCAAAGATTATATACAGAAGCCCAACATGTTTGGTTGATGAAACTGCATGGGTATCACTTTGTAGTCGAGTATAAAAAGGGTAGAGATAATATACCTGCTGATTGTATCTCTAGGCAATTTGAGGGTGAGGAAGCAGATGCCGATGGTCTTTGCAGGCAAATAGAGGGTAATGAAGAGGATCAGTCTGCCTCTTTGGCTTCCATTGTAGTTGTGCAACCCACTTGGTTGTCTATGGTAAAACAACTGGTCACTACTGATCCCTACTATGAAGAGCTTCAGCAGAAGTTAACTATGGAAGAAGATAGTAGGATTTCTTTGGTTGAAGGAGTGTACTATTTTAAAGGCCGTATCTTTTTGAGTCCCAACTCCACTGCGAAGCAGTTGTTCTTAGAGGAGGTACATTGTACACCTCATGGGGGACATATGGGGGTAGATAAAACTTGGCATCAGTTGAAAAAAGTGGTATTCTGGCAGGGAATGAAGAGGGATTTAAGGGAATTCATCCGTTCTTGCGATGAATGTCAGCGAAATAAATATATGAGTACTTCACCTGCAGGCCTACTTCAACCCCTTCCTATACCGGAGAATATTTGGGATGACTTGAGCATGGATTTCATTGAGGGATTGCCACGAAGCGCAGGTTATACTACAATTCTGGTGGTTGTCGACAGATTGTCAAAATTTTGTCACTTCATTCCTCTCCGACATCCTTATACAGCAAAGGTAGTAGCGGCAGCCTTGTTTCATCATGTGATTAAGCTATATGGTTTACCAAGGAGTATTGTAAGCGATAGAGATGCGATCTTTACTTCTAACTTTTGGAAGGAGCTCATGGCTTTACAGGGAACAAAGTTGTGTATGAGTACGGCGTTCCATCCACAGTCAGACGACCAAATGGAAGTTGTCAATAGGGTCTTGGAAACCTACTTGCGCTGTTTTACAGCTTATAAACCCCAAGCTTGGTCGGAGTGGTTGGATTGGGCTGCCTATTGCTATAATACTCACGTTCACAGTTCCACTCATACTTCTCCTTATCAAGTTGTCTATGGCCGACCTCCTCCAACCTTGTTGTCATATGTGCCGAGGACTGCAAGGGTTCAAATGGTAGAGGACACACTCCTCTCTAGAGATGCTGCTCTGAAGCTTTTGAAGGATAATTTGGTGTTGGCTCAAGAAAGAATGAAATCACAAGCTGATAAGCACAGATTGGATAAAGAGTTCACAGTGGGTAGTTGGGTGTTCCTTAAAATCCAACCATATAAGCAAGTTTCGATTGGGGGACATCGCATACACAAACTCTCTCCACTATTTTATGGGCCGTATGAGGTGGTTGCGAGGGTAGGAGCAGTTGCTTATCGCTTGAAGTTGCTTGCAGATGCGCGAATTCATGATGTTTTTCATATTTCGCAGCTAAAGAGTCATGTTGGTCGAAATAATAACATAGCAGCAGCTCCTTCTGCGTTGCCAACCTATTTTGTGAATGAATCTCCCCAACCTATTCAGGTATTGGCCAGACGTATGGTTCCGAAGAGGGGAATTGCTGTGTCTGAAGTTCTTATACGATGGAGCAATTTGGCGGAGATGGATGCTACTTGGGAGCGTTATTGGGACATTTACTGGCGATTCCCTGCGTTTCGCAACACCTTGGAATCGCCTTTTCAAGAGGGGTGTATTGTTCCAGCTCAAGGATCGAGCGGTAATGGTGCCGGAGTTAATGGAGACTAGGTTGCAGCAGCTGCAGTAGTGTTGAAGGAGAAATTCAAGTGTAAGTAGCAGCTGCAGTAGTGTTGAAGGAGAAATTCAAGTGTAAGCTGCAGCAGCTACAGTAGTATCTGATATATCAGTTAGTGTGTCAGCTGGTTGTGTAAATTGATATTGTTCAGGGGATTCTTTGTCAAATACTCCAGCCGTTAGGACAGCTGGAGTTATTCAGTTGAGTGTTAGAATTGTGGGACCCATTTAATACCGGCCTAACTAACTAGTGCTGGACCCTTGTATATAAATCCCCAATCCTGTATTCATCATTTTCATGAATGAAAGTTACTTTTCTTGTTCATCCTCTTCATTCTTGTGTCGCCATTGCTGTGATATCTGCAAGCTGCGATGCCAAGAAGAAGAGCACCAGTAGTTGCAGATGTAGTTGAAGATCAACTTGGAACAGACCACTGTAAGTTACTTGTTGCTCTCGCTGCTGCTATTGGAGGCTTTCTCTTTCGTTTGCTTCTTTGTGCTTCCATGAGTTCCATCACAATCTCAAAGATAGTAGGCAGTCCGTTAATCATGATGAAGAGTTTTTTTTCCTGTAAATGACAACACAAGAAAATATAGTATACAACTGAAAATATTTCAAATATTTTGTATACAAATAGAATGGCTCTTCTGACAATGATCATATAAACATCAAATAAAAATTTCCTTTAGCAAACAGGGAGTAATTGGTTTGTTTCCTAAATCCTAAGTACCAAAATATTTATCATTATTGAACTTAGAGTGAACATATTGGTTATAGTATTCATTTCCTTTTGCTTCGCTCCTTTGCCCATTCGCATGATTCACATGATTATAATTTGATGAATGGGCCATTGCATAATCAGAACCTTTTCTGATTATAATTTGATGAATTCTTTTTGCATTTATCCAGGACGTCTTCAATTTGCTCATAATCAGAACATCTTCAATTTTCCCTGCAAGTCTGTAACTGTAAGTATATTCATTTGTTTAAATGAACACCAAATGATCAGTTACTTGGTTTTCTTAGATGCATATCTACAGAATTCGGAATCTGAAATAGAAATTCATAGACCATAACAAGAAGAGTTTATGAGTTCATACGTGTACTAATAAAGCAAAATACTAAGCATTTATGAAAATAGAAGTGTTCATTTCTAAAATTAAAAAAAAAATCTTTAAGTTACAAAGTGTAGTGAAATTGCCATGCTACAAACCTTGCAACTTAACTAGATTGCATTTGCAACACCAACAACATGTGAATGAGATAAATTTCATGCACATGCTAAGCTGCTGTGCATTTAAATTACAAACTAGCAATATAACACAACTTGTAGTGTTCACAGAAGGTGAGAACTTACAAATACAAGAGTGCATATTAATATATTATTGGACATATATTTCGGAGATAATATGCAAAAGATGCTTCATCATATTTGTTATTTTGTTTGCGAAAAGATGCTTCATCCGCTTGTTTGCAAAAAGATAACTGGATCATTATTCTTTTTTAACTCCTTCTCTTTGTTTTTTTATTTATTTATACAAGTATTAGAATTTAGAAATCTAATTTTGGGAATTTTATTTTACAGATTTATTGATTGATTTGAATGCAGAGTTGAGAATTTTCGAATTGCAAGTCTACATTCACTATCCAGGTTTTATTGTTCTATATTATTGTGCTTTATTAATTTTATTTTAATTTCTAGATTAAAATGAACGTTTCCTAAGAAACACGCTTCTGCGTATGAAAAAAGAAAAAGAAAGAAAAGGGAAGAAGATATTATAAAAGCTCAAAGACGTGGTTCTTTAGATAAATTTTTGAAGAAAATAAATGTTTTTTCGGAAAAACAAGTTGAAAATGAGGTAAACGAAGGAGTTCAAGATTTAGATGAAACTGAAAATGAGGTAAACGAAGAAGTTCAAGATTTTGTTCAAAATGAAAATGAAAAAACCGAAAATATGGAAGAAACAACAAATGTTACTTAAAATGAGAACATTGAAAATAATATAAAAATAAACAATGTGCTTGAATGTTCAGAAGTTACAACATCTTTGAATGTATATGATCCTAGAGTTTGGGATAGTTTAGATGGGCAAATGAGAGATTTTCTTGTAGAAAAAGATCCTATTAGATAAACCAATATTAATTTTCCTAAGTATAATCAAAACAAGGGATTTTCTTATGATTTTTATTATCGAAAATTAACAAATGGAGAACTTTCTGATGGAAAATGGTTGGTTTACTCAAAAAATTTGGAAAGAGTATTTTGTTTTTGTTGTAAAGTGGTAGGAAAAGTTGATACTAGGAGTAAATTAGTAGATAAAGAAATTAATGATTGGAAACATCTTGGGGATAAGATTAAACAACATGAAAATAGTCATGAACACATTATTAACCTTAGAGCTTTAGTTGAACAGCGAGTCAGATTGAACACAAATCAAACAATTGATAAAGAATTACAAGAGCAAATCAAGAAAGATACAAACCATTGGAAACAAGTTATGGTCAGAATAATATCTGTTGTAAAATATCTTGCTATGAATAATTTGGCGTTTCGTGAAACAAATGAAAAATCTATGAAGATTCTAATGAAAATTTCTTAGGCTTTCGTGAATCAATAGCAGAGTTTGATATAATAATGATGCAACATTTTCGACTAATTCAAGATAAAAATATTTATTATCATTATCTTAGTCATAAAATACAAAATGAATTGATAGCAATGTTAGCATCAAGTGTCAAGAGTGCAATTACAAAAAAAAAAGTAAAGAGGCCAAATATTTTTCTATGATTCTTGATTGCACCCTTGATGCTAGTCACAAAGAATAAATGACTTTGATTATACGATGTGTCGATATTGCAAGTTATCCAATAAAAATAGAAGAATATTTTTTAGAGTTTCTAAATGTAGAAGATACATCTGGATTGAGCCTTTTTAATGAATTACAAGCTGCTTTATACTCTCCTGATTTAGATATTGATAATGTGAGGGGACAAGGTTATGATAATGGTTGTAATATGAAAGGAAAACACCAAGGTGTTCAAAAAAGGTTAATTGACAAAAATTTCAGAGCTTTTTATATGCCATGTGGTTGTCATTCTCTCAATTTAGTACTTTGTGATATGACAAACTCTTTGTTTAAAAGGAAAATCTTTTTTTGGAGCATGTCAAGCCATTTATAATGTGTTTTCTAATTCAATAAAGCGATGTAATCTTTTATTTGAATATGTAGATGAATTAACTTTGAAATCTTTATCAACAACACACTAGGAAAGTCATATTGAAAGCGTAAAAGCAATAAAAAGTCAAGCTCCTAAAATAAAACAAGCTTTTATTAAATTAGCAGAAATTTCTGATGATTCTAAAATGAGTTGGGATGCTGAGAAATTAGCGTCAGGTGAATTTTCAAGTTTTTATTTTATTTTAAGTTTGGTTATTTGGAATGAAATTTTGTATAAAATAATCTTAGTGAGTAAAAAGTTGCTGACTGAAGATATGCTTCTTAATGTTGCAATTAAAAACTTGGAAGGATTGGTTTCATTTTTTGAAAAATATAGAGAAAATGAATTTACTTCTGCTATGATTGAAGCTAAAGAAATTGCATCTGAAATGAAAATTGAACTCTTATTTTCTGTAAAATGTAGAATTTTTAGAAAGTGACATTTTTATGAAATTCCTGATACGGATAGAGAACAACAATCTGTTCAAGAAAATTTTAGAACTGATTATTTTCTTATTTTAGTTGATATGGCTCTTTCTCAATTGAAGAGTAGATTTGAACAAATGCAAATGTTTGAATCTATATTTGGCTTCTTATTTGATGCATCACGGTTAGTTTTATTAGATGATGATGAAATGAAAAATTATTGTATGCAACTTGAAATTGTTTTGAAACATGGTGATGTTTCTGATATTGATGCAAATTATTTATTTTAAGAATTACAAATATTGCAAGAAATGCTACCAAGTGAAGCATATGAAACAGATAAACCATGACATTCAATTAAAATTATGGAGTTTGCAAAAAAAAAGGATGTTTCTAAATTTTTTGGTTGCTTATAGGATTTTGTTGAATGTACATGTGACTGTGGCATCTACGAAGAGAAGCTTTTCAAAATTAAAATTATTAAAATCTTATTTACGAACAACTATGACACAAGTTCGGTTAAATCGATTAGCAATTTTGAGTATTAAAAAAAATATGTTGAAAAATATTGAGGTTGAACATATAATTGATGATTTTGCTTCTAAAAATGCAAGAAGAAATCATTTTAGATGTGGTGTGATTGATTTTATTTTTTTATTTTTTTTCAGATGCAAGAGTCGCTGTCACTATACTTAATGAAAAATATGGAGTATTTGGTGTCATAAAGCAAAACAAAGGTAATCTTTATTTTTCTGGGTATTGTTTTTATGTCCCCGCCGTTATATTATATTTTATTAATATATATAAAAATACATGCGTATTTATAAAGGGCCCCAGTTTTATTTTTTGCTGAGGGACTCAAATACCTCAGGACTGGCCCTGGCAATTGGTGCAAAAATGCAGATTGCAAAAATGCTAATTTCTCTCCGACCATTCCTGATTTAATATCAGTCGTCTATCAACAATCTACTTAGATGCATGACAGAGAAACAATAATCTTTAGACAAATGTTTAATATATAAATTAATCGCCTTCTTTTCTTCTAGTGAATTGACTTTGCCAAGATCATCATCAACCATAGATCACACACATACAAGAGAACTCCAATGCAAAACACGATGACTAAAACGTTATAATATAATTAATCATCTCATAAATATTTCAGAAAATTTGATGCAAAAAAAGTTCGATAGTGAGGATGTTTAGACCTCATTACAGTTACAGTACAATTGTGGTACCCATCGTATACATATAGCTAAAGACTGAAATATGTTCTATTTGCTGTGCTTAGACCTATACCAAAGAAAACATGAGTCCTATAAGAACAAGGACATAGAATAGAAGATGGAGATAACTAGCATGAGATGTAGAGACGATTGTTCCAGAGGAAGTGTTAGAACATTTCTGAGAGCAGGCATCTGTGCAGGTTTGAAGTTCGTTCTTCTGCATCACTGCAAAAAACCAACACCACTAGTTTTATTCCCTATAAAGGAAGAACATAGCTAATTTCAAAAAATAAAATTCAAATTTAGAAAAAGTCTAATCGAATCAACCTGAATCCGACTATTACCTGGGTCATAGTTGGAACAGAAGTTCTGGGAGCAGGTGATGAGGCAGCCAGTAGAGTCGGGACGTGGAGTGGAATACGGAAGAGGGTAACTAAGGCAATCAGTACCACACCTAAATTTGCAAAACGAATTGTCATGTTGCCTACACCAATCATAGCAGTTATGGTAGCAGGCGGTGTAGCTTGAGGCATGGCCATGGCAACAAAGAGCAAGCAGGAAGAGGATAGTATAGACAAGAGAACGATTATTTTTTGCCATGGCTTTCTTCGATCCATATAATTTCAAATCCATGTGAAGACATGAAGGATGGAAAGCCTCTAGTATTTATAGACTAAGAGGTTGGAACACGTATAACATGTATTGCTATTATGGAAAGATCAGAATTGTATAGTAGCGTATAGCATCATATTGTACATATATGGTCATGTATATGTAAGTACTGGTGCATAAAGTGATTACTCTATGCTAATATATTATACCATGCCAGAAATATTTGAAGGTGCGTCGTGTTATAATAGCACAAGTTATGCCATATAATAGCAATAATAATAATATATACTATGATTTGTTCAGTTTTACACAATATATCTTTACAATTATAATTTTATAATCTACACTAAGGAGGTTGTCAAATCATTCAATGTCCTCTTCAAAGATTAATTTCCATTTTAATCCCAAAAAAAAGATTATTGTCCACAATCTTTTTCTATAATAGTTTTTTTTTTTTTCCTTTTTTTTTTAATATAACGGGGATAGAGTCGAAGAACTCCAGCTCAAATATATTATATATAACAATTTTTTTTTGAAGGATTTTTTTCTATTAATAGTTCCTAGCTAGCTTTTTATATCTTACCTATTTATCAATTTCACATGAGCTGCACATGTAGAACCATCTAAGCATGGTTACACGAACATTGCACGTGTTCAAATTATACGTTACATTACATCATGCCAGACTCTCATTGCATTTGCTTCCACTCCTTATCGAAACCCTCCTCAACTCCATCGCCAAAACTACTACTGCTTTCAATACCATTATTATTGATGATGACTCTCCAGTTGTTCAAACTTCTAAATACTCTGCTCCTACTGCTTCCTTTGCAGTTCCTGGCTCCACTGCTCATCCGATTTTGAATACTTTTGTCATTGAGGAAGAGGCTCTTGATGATCAGGTGGATTCTGCTAATGTCTCAGATGATCTTATTGATGAGGATCCAGTCTCAAATACTATTGCTTCCATTTCAAACATGACTGCTCATCAGCAAGAATATATTACTGGGATTTTGTTGGCTTAGAATTTGCAGGTTGCTTATGAAGCTGATCAGAAGTAGTTTTTTGGTTCTAGCTCTTTATTGTTCTTCTTTAAAAACTCTATCTTTTGTAATTTTCTCCTTTCATGTTGGGAGAATTGTCTACTATCTTTTTTTCTTCTAGTTCTGATGTTGTATTGGAACCTTAACTATTGGCTATATGACTTTTTTGTTTGTGAATATACTAGTATAACCCCTGTGCAATATATTGCACATAATTTTTCATTATAACCCCGTGCAATATATTGCACATAAATTTCTAAAAAGTGAGAGTAACAAAACCATTTTTGAAAAAAATCTCTAATCAAATATAGGAGTTGGGAGAGGAAGAAATTTTTTTTTTGATTTTTGTATTTGTTTTTGTAGTTTATTTTGTTAAATAAAAAAGTGTGGTGTGCAAGTGTTAAGGTAAGTGTAATTGATTACCTTTTTTCTCCTTTCTTCATTTCAAAATGGAGAAAGGAGAAGGGGTAGACCTATTAGCTTAAGATGTATAAGTATAAGTATAAGTATAAGTATAAGTATAAGTATATAAGTATATAAGTATAAGTATAATAAAGTATAAAAAGATATAGTATAAAGTATAATTGGCTAGAATCTATGGATTATATACTTTTATTAAATAAACAAATAAATAAATTCGTCCATCTCCAAAACTCCCCCAACCTCCATTTCCCGCATTCGTAACATCTATGCACTCATCACCACTCATGGGCTCTCTTCAAAATCAGTTCTTGCTTACCGCCTCATCGTCCCGTACTCTTCCCTCTCCGGTTTTGAAGATGCCCATAAGTCGTTTGATGTTTTGCCCAAAAGAACAACTCACATTTACAATTACATGTTCAAGGCCTTTGTTGACTCAAACAAGCACCAATCAGCTCTTGAGTTGTACTCCTATATGTTATTGTAGGAGGATGCGTTGCCGGGCCCGGTAACGTTGAGCACTGTCCTTAAGGCTGCATTGCACTGGGGTTGTCGAGAGAATGAAAGAATGGTGGGTTCCAGTCTGATTCGCGAGCGGGGACCGATTTGTTGCGTTTCTACTTGAAATGTGTTTGCTTGGATTACGCAAAGAAATTGTTTGGGTTAGTGGCGGTGAGAGATGGGTTTGTTTGGACTGCTATGTTTGATGTGGTTCGGGGCATGAGACGTTGGGGTTTGAAGGTTAGTTCTGTTATGTGGAATGCTTTGATATCTGGGCTTTGCTCAGGATGCGCTATAAATGATACTCTGCGCTATGTGAAGCTTATGCAGTTGGATGGTGTAAGGCCAGGAGAAGTTGTATTGTCTTCAATTCTTCCAAAGTTTGCTCAGGCTGCTATTTCGAAACGGGTTTACAAGTCCATGCTTATGTGATTAGAAATAGGCTCGACTTTGATGTATTTGTCACCAGTGCTCTACTAGACATGTACGATGACTGCTGGATAGTCTTCAGTTGGGTCGAAGTAAGAGATACTAGTTTATGGAATTCGATGACTGTTGGGTAGGGAATGCATGGAGGCTCTCTCCCTCTTCAACAAGATGATTGACGCAGGTGTTCGACCAATTGACAAAACATTCACTGCCATCCTCTCTGTGTGTAGCCAAGGAGGCAATGTGAGTGAAGGGCATCTGAGTTTTCAATCTGATGATTGATGATCACAAAATCTTACTATGCTTGTATTGTTGATTTGGTCGGTTGAGCTGGGCTCTTAGAGGAAGCTTATGGGTTCATAAAGAAGATGCCTATGGAGCCTACAAAAGATATATGGGGAGCTTTTCTGAGTGCATATAGGATTCACTCTGATGTAAAATTCACAGGGACTGCAGCGAAATGCTTGGTTGCAAGTAATGATTACATTGGGGGATATAATGTTATGATGTTGAATGTGTATGCAGAGAGTGGTAATTGGAGGAAGACAGCACAAAGGTGAGAGCTCAGATGAAAGATGCAGGATGAAGAAGAGGACTGGATGTAGTCTTAGCAAAAAATGGAAATCCAAACGTCCCTTTAGTTGAAGTCTTATGTAGCGCTGGTATTGGGTTCTATCGGTTCGGATCCTCCACTACCCGGACCCGATATCTCACAGGTCCAAAAATTGGACCCGGACTTGAACCTGAATTTGTGAGAATCGGGTCCGGATCCGGGTCCTCCTTAAAAACATATACCCGTCGGGTCCTATAGCGGGGAATAAATATTTGCACTTAAGTTTTTTTTGCACCTGATACCCTAACGGTTCCAATAATTTTTGCACTTAAGTACATAAATAAATATTATATTTACACATCTATCTTCAACAATTACTATTTACATGTATATCCTATAACCCTATTATTCAAATTCCAAATATTTTGGGGATATTTTTTAACGGGTCCGAGTTTGAGTCGGGTCTATTTTGAGCGGACTCAGATCCGAACCTGGTAGTGCGTCGAATCTTATTTTAGGATCCGGATCCGGACCTATATAGATCGGGTCGGTTCCGGTCCAATGCTGGTCCCAGTCGGGTCCGAGTATCGGGTCAAAATAATAGCTCTAGTCTTTATGTCTTGATGTAGGGTAGACTGAGGCTTGTAGCAAGGACCAAGGTACAGAGTATTTCTTTTTTTTTTCTGTCCCGATGCTGTCCCTTTCTAGGAAAAACAGTCAAGGACCACAAAAACGGCCCGCGAGGGGGGGGGGGGGGGGGGGGTGGCGGCGTAGAACAAAGGAAAACCTCTTGTGTATCTTGATAAACCCCTACCACAAAAAGATACAATCCCCTCTTTGTAGTCAATTAAGATGGAAGTTGAGGTGGGATAAAAATGACCCAAGGCCCAGCCAGGGCCCAGGATTGCTTCCACTCAATAGCACGCCAGCTCGGCACGGGACCGTCACGCCCTCGGAACCGAGCCGATAACTCGCCCCCACGAAACCGTCCTCCTCGTTTCGACGATCCGCCACGACCTTCGGCCTCCGATCCTCGACAGTCTCGTGGTCCCCCCATCAGCCTAGTAAGGGATAAGGATGACTTGGCGCTACCTAGGCCATCCGATCCTCCCAGAGGCACAGGGATCCCACGATCCGCCATCCGCCACGTCAGCTCCAAAACCACCTAGGTCCTTGCCACGTCAGCCCTAAACCACCCATGGTACTGCCACGTCTGTCCTAAACCCCCTGGGCCTCCTGCCACGTCAGGCCCATGGGCTTTCGGGTCCAGACCCGGCCCCCAAACGGATCCAAACCCGGTTGGGATTATCTGTAAATACCAGGCCCTCTCCCACCTTTACAGGTAATCAACTTTTGCCCACTCAAACCCTAGTTACTGCTACTCTATCTCAGAGACTAACTAGATCGTCGGAGGGTCTGCCACCGGGATCAACCCCGGTGTTCCAAAACCGTCTGCAGGTACGCGAGGCGAGGCATCCCAATCCGAGCCGATCCTCCAGTACCGAAGCGAGCCTCCCGCTCACCGTCCAGCACCGCATCCTTCCACCATTACAAATCGAGTCCGAACTCACACCTGGTGCATCCACACTCTCCCCAAAAACAAACCGCATCAGGTTGGCACCGTCTGTGGGAACTCATTAATTGTTCGGTGTGGACAACAGCCCGAGCCTCGCCACCAACGGTCTCCCTTCGATCCGCTCTCCCATGGCTCCCAGGGCCCGGAGAGACGGGCATCCTCTTCAGGACTACCTCGACGGGATTCACGGATCAAACAATCCGGGGGCAAACCCCGGACCCCAACGGGGCGCACCTCACACCGCCGAATCCGACCTTCGCCGGGTCATCCAGAACCGAAGGGCCAGCCAGGCTAGGGGAGGGACCGCTTCCAACTCGGCCTCGAACCATTCCAGGCCTGCGCCCGGGGAAAGGCCATCGGTACTCAGCCGCATTGGCCGAATTCTGACGCCACAACCCGACCCTACTGACCATGGCGCGGTCACCAGGGCCGAGTTCAGGAGCTTCCGAGATGAGATCATGGAGGCCCTTCATGGGCCGCCAAGGGCCACGACGCTCGACCGACACCGTCAAATAAGCGAGGGAAGAAGCTACACTCGTGACCCAACTCCTCCCCCTAAGCGCACCGACGAGGTACTCCGACGCCTCCTAGAGATGGAGAATCGCCTCGAACACATCGGCGACGGGAATCCAAACCCCGTCCTAGGTTGAAGGCCTTCCCGGCCGCCATTCTCTATCAACATCTTAGAAGCGGCGGTCCCCCGAAACTTCCGGCCTCCACAGTTCGAAACTTACAACGGTGAGGGTGATCCAACTAATCACATGGAGGGCTTCAAGACCCTCATGATGATTCACAGCGCTTCGGATCCCCTGTTCTGCTGAGCGTTCCCGGCCACCCTCCGGGGTCCGGCCAGGGAGTGGTTCTCCAAACTCTCCCCCAGCTCAATCTTCTCATTCGATCAGCTGGAAGCCAACTTCTTAGCCCACTTCGTCACCAGCAGGAAGGCCGAGAAGATGAGTGCGTCCCTACTCGACCTCCGACAGAGGGAGGGGGAGTCGCTCCGTGACTTCGTCAAGAGGTTCACAGCCGAGGCAAGATCCGTCTCTGCCTTCGACGCCGGGGTCGCCTCGGCCACCTTCCGACACAATGTCCGACACAACCAGCTGAAGGTCTCCTTGGCAAAGAAGCCACCCCTGGACTTTCCCAACCTTCTTAGCCGAGTCGAGAAGTACATACGAGCTGAAGAAACTCTAAACCCAGAGGGCAGCAAAGAAGTCGCAGGGAAGAGCAAACGCAGGGTCGACGAGGTCGAACCTGCCAGAAAAGCAGCAAAGGAAGGAGTCGGCATGAAGAGGGTACCTCCGGTTCCTCGCTTCGAAAGGTACACTCCCTTGACACAGAACGTATCCGCCATCCTCTTAGAAATCGAGGACAAGGGCCTTGTCCGACTACCTCCCCGACAAAGCAACAATAAGAAGTGAGACCAACGCTTCTACTGCCACTTCCATAGGGATCATGGGCATGAAACCGACCAGTGTCGGGCCCTGAAAGACGAGATCGAAGCCCTCATCTCCCGTGGGTACCTCCGCGAGTTCACTAGAGAAAGACAACGGGATCGGAGGGACACGAGGAACCGGAGGCCTTCGCCTCCGACCCATATTCCGAACCACCGCCAGGAGCGGGATCCCGATCCCGAGGAAGCAGAAGGACATGCCATTTTACATTGCGTCCACGGAAGACCGATGGGGGGAGAGTCGAATACTTCGCGGAAAGCATTCATCCGAGAGGTGAACGCTGTCCAAGACCTCCCCTCGCCCCGTGTACAACCGCTACCTGTCTCCTTCTCTGGCGAGGACCTCGAAGGCGTCCGCCTTCCTCATTGTGATGCCCTCGTCATTTGCCTCCACATGGCGAATTTTGAGGTTTGTCGGATCCTCGTCGACAACGGCAACTCGATCAACATCCTCTTCCTCGAATCCTTCAAGAATCTCAAGCTGCCCAGAGACAAACTCAAGCTGGCCGGATACACCTTGCACGGGTTCTCCGGCATCCCTGTCGTCATAGAAGGGATTGTGACTCTTGATGTCACAGCGGGCTCGGCTCCTATCAGGCGGACTGAATCTATGGACTTCATGGTGGTGAACGTCAAGGTGACGTACAATGCCATACTCGGCCGGCCCTGGCTGTGCTCCCTTCAAGCGGTATCGTCGGCCTACCACTTGAAATTAAAATTCCCCACCGAGCGAGGGGTCGGTGTTGTCCGTGGCAACCAAGAGGCGGCGCGGTCCTGCTATATGACCGCCGTCGGAGGGGGCGTCTTCCCCCTCGATGCCGTCGAGCTCGGGTCCGAGAAGGACGGTTCCGATCCTGAGCCAGTCGACGAGCTGGAGGAGGTCCCGTTCGAGACTGCAGACAAGTCAAAATGGTTCCGGGTGAGCCACTCGCTCTCCGGAGATTTGAAGTCAGGCATAATCGACTGCATCCGCCGCAACGTCGATCTATTCGCCTGGAAGCCCTCCGATATGACCTGATCATGCATCGGCTGAGCGTCATCCCGGGCTCCAAGCCGATTGCCCAGAAGAGGCGCAAATTCACCCCGGAAAGGCAGCAAGCTGTGAAGAAGGAGGTGGACAAGCTCTTGTCCGCTCGATTTATTCAGGAAGTCAGCTACCCCGAGTGGTTGGCGAACGTCGTCATGGTTAGGAAGTGGATCGGGGGATGACGGATCTGTATAGACTTCACGGATCTGAACAAGGCATGCCCAAAAGATCCTTTCCCCTCCCCAGCATCGATGCCTTGATCGACATGACCTCGGGACACGAGCTACTGCCCTTCATGGATGCCTTCTCGGGGTACAATCAGATTCGGATGTTCCTGCCGGACATTGTAAAGACCTCGTTCGTCACCGACCAGGGTCTTTTCTGTTACCGCGTTATGCCCTTCGGACTGAAAAACGTCGGAGCCACTTACCAACAGCTCGTGAACCGAATTTTTAAAGACCTGATCGGCCGCAACATGGAGGTCTATATCGACGACATGCTCGTCAAGAGCCGGGAAGGGCCAGACCACGTCGCCGACCTCGAGGAAGCCTTCGGAATCCTCTGACATCACAACATGAGGCACAACCCGGCCAAGTGCGCCTTCGGTGTCTCCTCAGGAAAATTTCTGGGGTTCATCGTCAGCCAGCGCGGTATTGAGGCGAACCCAGAGAAGATCCAGGCCATAATAGATATGGCCTCGCCCCGGAATGTCAAGGAAGTTCAGAGGCTCACAGGCAGGTTGGCGGCCATCGGTCGTTTCCTCTCCAAATCGGAGGAGAAGTCTCTTCCATTCTTCAAAGCTCTGCGCGGAAAAGGAGGCTTTGAATGGGGCGCCCATCAGCAAGAGGCCTTCGAACAGCTGAAGCAGTACCTCACCAACCCTCCTCTCCTCAGCAAACCCGAGCCGGGCGAACCGCTGTGGCTCTACCTGTCCGCCTCGGATAGCGCCCTCAGCGCCATCCTCGTCCGAGAAGAGGACGGGATTCAGAGGCCGTTATACTATGTAAGCAAAGTCCTACTCCCCGCCGAGACGAGGTATGCAAAAATAGAAAAAAATGGCCTATGCTCTGATCATGGCAGCCCGGAAACTCCGCCCTTACTTCCAAGCTCACTCCATCCAAGTACTGACTGACCAGCCATTAAAAACCATCCTCCACAAGCCCGAGAACTCCGGTCGCTTAGTCAAGTGGTCAATTGAGCTGAGTCAGTACGACATCGGCTATCAGCCGAGGACTGCGATCAAAGGTCTGGCCCTCATCGAGTTCATCACCGAATGCACCATTTCCGAGCCGCCCGATATCAAAGGGTCGGATCCGACCTGGGAAGTCTATGTCAACGGATCCTCCTGTGAAACCGGGAGTGGCGCTGGGATCATCCTCCGAGGCCCCGGCCAATTCCTCCTTCAATACTCCCTTCGCCTCAATTTTCCGACCTCCAACAACAAGGCGGAATACGAGGCCATGATCGCCGGACTGACCCTAGCCCACCGAGCCGGAGCCAAGCAAGTTCGGGCCTTCAGCGATTCTCAGCTCGTGGTCAATCAGATCACCGAAGAATACGAGGCCCGCGACGACCGGATGGCGAAGTATTTGGCTGTGGTCCGATGACTCCTAGCATCCTTCTACTGCTCCACGGTCGTTAGGATCCCCAGGGAGCAAAATGCCCAGGCAGATGCATTATCAAAACTCGCCTCTTCCTCCTTCGAGGGTCTCAACCAAACAGTACTCATCAAAATCCTCTTAAGGCCCAGCATCAATGACCAAGACCAAGAGGCGATGTGTGTACAAGGCGGCGCCAGCCCGGACAACTGGACCACCCCCATTCGAAAATTCTTAGTCAATGCCGAGCTTCCTGAAGACCGGGCCGAGGCAAGAAGGGTCAGGATCCGAGCTGAAAGGTTCGTCATGATCGACGACGTCCTCTTCAAACACTCGTACACACTGGTAGACGGGAAGCCGTACCTCCGTTGCCTCGCCAGTGACGAAGCTAGTTATGCCCTGAGAGAGCTTGATGAGGGGATCAGCGGATGCCATATGGGGAGCAGATCACTCGCTCGAAAGGCCCTGAATCAGGGGTACTATTGGCCAACCATGCTGCAAGACTCCCAAGAGCTACCCGTGCCAGAGGTTTTTCCCTATCAAGAGGCTCCCTCAAGCCAACCTCTGATCCCTGGCTAGTCCCACACCATTCGCCATGTGGGACATGGACCTGGTGGGCCCCTTTCCCGTAGCCACCGGACAGAGGAAGTTTCTGATAGTCGCCATCGACTATTTCGAAATGGCTCGAGACCGAGCCACTGTCCAGCATCACCGAGTGCCAAACCCAGCAATTTTTCTGGAAAAATATCATTTGCCGGTTCGGAATCCCACAAGTCCTCATCATGGACAACGGGACCCAATTCGCAGGTCAAAACTTCCAAAAATTCTGCAAGGACATCGGCGTCCAGCAATGCTTCTCCGCTATATGCCACCCTCAGTCCAACGGCCAAGCGGAGAACGCGAACAGGAAAATCCTCGACGGGCTTAAGAAATGCCTCGACAGTTCCCCCAAGGGGCAGTGGGTAGAAGAGCTACCCACCGTGCTGTAGGCACACCGAACCACCAAGAGGATCCCTACGGGAGAGACACCGTTTAGCTTGACCTACGGGACGGAGGCGATGATCCCCGTCGAGGTCGGTCTACCTTCTCCCCGGATCATGGCCTTCAACGAAGCAGACAACTCATCCGGCCTAAGGGCCAACCTGGACCTCGTTGCTGAGGTCAGGGAGAACTCTTCCGTCCGAAGGAGCATCTATCAACAGCGGATCGAGAGATTTTACAACAAGAAGGTCCGCCCAACGGACATCAAGGCCGGGGACCTCGTGCTACGCAAGTTGTCCGTCTCTGACCCGGCCAAGAAGAGGAATCTGGCCCCCAACTGGGAAGGCCCATACAGGGTAGCTGAGGCTATACGTCCCGGCATGTACCGACTGGTGGATATGGAGGGTCAGACGATCAAGCGACCCTGGAACACCGAGCACCTAATGAAGTTCCTAGAAGAGCGGATATAGGTTCCCTGCTTGGCTAGTGTAAATAATGATTTTTTGTAAACTTTCTTATGTAAAAGGCCGTTAGCGCCCCTCTCTATATGTATGAAAGAGATCCCTTTTTGTTAACTCCAAACACCTCGGTAGGTCCAACCCAACATCGAACAAAGGGATCGCTTTCTTAAAGCTGCGGCACCCGAGTCATCACTCTGATGCCGGCCACCGAGGTCTCAGTAGGTCAGAACCGGCTCCGAGCCAAGGAGTCGCCTTAACGCCCCACGACGCCCAAGAGGCCAAACTCGGTACCGATCCCCCACGGATCGACGGGTCCGACCCTCAACTCCACAGACAATCAATTAACAAATTCTTCAGAGCAAAGAGTGGAAAGAAACTCCTTATTCATACTCCCTTATTACTTCTAAAAACGAACAAAGACCGTTATAGGACCACTCCACTCATCTAAAGAGAAAGAAATTACTGGCTAAGGGACCTCTTAGGGCCCCTCGGGTCCGACAGAGGGTAATCCCACTCCGACCGAACGGCTAGGAGCCCTCTCCTCGTCACGGTGGTCCTTGGACTCTGCCAAGGTCGACACGCTGACCACGGAGCTGTGGGCGTCAATCGGTCGAACACTTTCCAGCAACAGCAACGCCGAGGGAACCCCTTCCGTTTGCTGGCCTCCCAAGGAGGATCCCGTCCTCGTCCTAGACATACCCAGTATCGTCTTATAACGGTGTATCTCCATCTCCTTCTCCACTATGACGTTACGAAGGAGCCTCTCAGACGAGGGCCGCTGCACCGACGCACTCGACATGGTGTACCCGAGGCCGGCGCTTCCGAGGTCCCGATCCACCATTGCCCTCTTCAGTCGGGTCGCCTCCGCGCTCAGAGCCTCGGACTTATCCCGATAATAGTTAAAGGCGGCATCCTGATCGCGAGCCCCCTCGCGGTAGCGGACCAACGTGGCCTCTAGGATCTTGATTTTACTCCGGAGCCACGCCACGTCAGAGCAATGGGGATCCGCCTTGGGAAGAAGAGCTGTTACCTAAAAGGAAACCAACCACCACTCAAAACACATCGGCGAAAGGGTCCGGAAAGATCCGGGGTCAAAATACTTGGCCAATCAAAAAATCCTTTTTATATAAAATAAAATTCCATACAAAAATGCGGTGGTCAGTCCGCGGTCGGCAAATACAACAAAGAAGAGAAAGAAGACAAAAACAGGGAGGCAAGCAGCCTAGTTCCCCACCTCTGCGTCGACCGGGTTCACAAGCGGGTCGGCGGCCGATCCGACGACTGGTCCTTCACGCACGTCCTCTTCGGGAGTCTTCGGCCGTGGCTCGACTTCCAAGTCATAATCGAGGCCGGTCAGGTCGATGGTCGGATAGAAGTGCCTCACGTGGCTGAGGGCCTTCTCATAGACCTCATTCTGGGTCGCAATTACCATGTCCTGGCCCGTCGTCGTCAACACCTCTTTCTCCTTCGCAAACTTCTTCTTCAGGACGCCCACCTTCTTAACCCACACGGCCTCCTTGGCCTCGAGCTCGACCTTCAGTTGCTGCTCCCTCTTGTGCGAGCCCTCGAGCTCGATCTTCATCTCCTTCATCTCCTACTGATACTTATCCGCCCATCCTTGCTCCTGCTCCATGGCCACCTCGTAAAGGCTCTTCACCTTATCCACCTGCAGACAAACCTGCGGCAACCAAGAACGGCTCAGGAAAAACTCGCTTCACGAAAAATTACAAGGAAGGGGGTTGGCAGACTTACCAGCACGCTCGCCTGCGATAAGCGCGTGAACGCCTCCTCCACAGTCTCGCCGCTCATATTCTCACGGTCCCGGGGAGTCGCCACCTTCTCCACCACCTCGATGGCGTTGGGCCAGCGAGTTAGGCTGTCCCCCTCCCGTATCGACCAAGCCGGCGCCCATGGCCGCTGCACCTCCTCCACCACAACGTCCACTCCCTCGGCTCCGACCAGAGGGGCCTTCCCCTTGCTGCGATCGACCACCTTAGCCTGGATCGGGCTCATCGGAGCGACCACCTCCTTGCCCACCTCCGAGTGCGTCCTCTTAGCCCTTTGGTCGCCCGGGGCCTCGAAGACGACCTGGGACGACCCCTTGTCCTCTTCGCTTGGCCCCTCTCCTCGGCCTTCTGCTTCTTCAGGGCAAGCCTCCTAGCCTTAATCGATTCTGGGTCCATACCTGCAAGAAGACCCATTAAGGACAATGAGCTCGAAAGAACGACAAAACAAGAAAAAAGAAACGACTACATACTAGACTCGGTCGGGCTCAGTCCAACGCTGACCAGATGACCCTCCGTCACCCTCGGCCAGCTGTTGCTGTGCCCCAGATGGAGACGCTCGACATGTCTCCACTCCTCGGCAGACAAATCCTTCTGCCTTGGCGCTTTGAAGTTTGGTTTGAAAAAGTTCCATCGAGTGGGGATGTCCCAAGGTTCCGCGCTCCGGATCACGAAGTATTTCCGCTTCCACTCCTTAATGGAGTCCGGATGGCCGTGGACTATCTTCCCCCGGCTCCGAGGAGAGATATAAAAGATCCCCTCGGACTCCCCCGACGAGCTGATCCCCAACATCGTGCGGAACACATCCAGCTGAAGCGGCACCTTCCTCTCCTCACAGAGCAACACGAAGCATACCATCTGCTTCCATGAGTTCGGTCCATACTGCATCGGGGCCAGAGACGCCCAATTGAGCACCTCCCGGATAAACGGAAGAATCGGCAGCCTCAGCCCGGAACTGAATGCGTCTATAGGGAAGGTGCAGTACCACTCCGGTAGTGGGTCGGTGGGACGGAGGCTCGGGCTCAGTAACATCAGCTCGTAACCGGACCCAATGTGGAAGGCCAACTGAACAACCTCCAGATCACCTGCCTCCAGGATCGTCGGCAGCGCATCCATCCTCATCTTCTTCCGACTCGGCAATGAAGGTTGCACCCCGTACAGCTCCTTGTCGGAGAGGTCGTCTGGATACTGTCTAATCGGCTTCGGCCGCACCGGTGACCCTATTACTATATTCCGAACAGGGGACGTCTCCCTCAGATGGCTGGCCTTCGCCCCCTTCTGCCTTGGCATCTTCTTCTTGGCCCTCTCCGGCGAAGGGGTAGCTAGGGGCTCGAGGACGGTCGCCGTGGAAAAGGAGTCTGCACCCCGATTCCGCCTCTGAGCCAAGAATTTTCTCCCAGCACCCTTCCTCCGAGCCACAGCCGCTTCGGCCTCTTCATCGCCCTCACTATCACTACTGTCCTCCTCCGACACCGGATCCAATATATGCACCTCGTCCGAGCTATCACTACTGTCCTCCTCCTCGGAGTCGCTGCTCTGCACCACGTATGGCTTCTGGACACGAAGGGGCTTCACATCATACACCCTGGTGTCCTCTGACCACGACATCGAGATTGAGAGCCCTGTGCCAGGGTTGTCTTCCCCCCTCAAGGTCGAAGCTGACGAGCCAGACTGAGCCCTAGACATGCTAACGGAATAAAGCTAAAACTAACCTGTGTTGCCTCGGAAAGACGAGCCGGTGCTGCTAATCAAGAGGGCGAGCACCGAGGTGCTTTTGTTTTTGAGGAAGGCAGCGAGAGAGAGATAGGCGAAAACAGGAGAAGAGTGGGGGGTATTTATAGAGGAAAGGTTGACTCCTCGATTCTCGCGTTAGTGTTCCATGATTCGCGTGAGAGTGTTCCTAGAAAATCACGCCACTCCTCGATTTTCACGTTACTATCCCGTGACGTCACCCGGTTGGGCGGTTGGCAACCCCTCGGTTCCCGCTCAAATGCCGTCGGATACAGGGGTCGGCCCGGAAAGAAGGCCCCGGCACCCCAGCGCCACCACTTGTTCTTGTAAACAGAGAAAAAGTTTTGTTTAAAGTTTTAAGGTGCTCGCCTTGGACGAGCGCCTCAGGCTCCAGAACTCGGTCGGATCCCCTCTCACCCGCGAGCATCTCGGGGCTTACGGCCTCGGAAGCCGAAACCCCGAACTGTTCGAGGGTGGGAGAAAAACCACCATCGCCTGGGACCCTATCGGAAAACGGATCGGCCCGCCTTCCATCCCTGTCTCCTTCGGGCCGACAGCCCTCAGAAACCGTCGGCCCGGAAGGAAGACAGAGATTACAGAAGAGCCATCCATCCGAGGCTCCTTATCCCCCGAACCCGAACTTTGGTCGATACCCCTCCCGTCCCGATCCCTCTTGGGCTAACAACCCCATCAGAGCCGTGGACCCAAGAAAAGATCCGGACGGCAGAGTAACCACCAATCCAGGGGCTCCCAGAGTTGAAATTTTTTCAAGTATCAGGAGTCCACCCAAGGCAGACACCTCTGATGGTCGATGGACCACTCCTGATGTGATCGAAAAGGCAGTGGGGGCATGGGGTATTTATAGCCTCCCCCAAACCTGCCCTTATGGCCCCTGGGAAGCCAAGCGACGGAAGCCCAACCGTCACGCCTGGGGAATTGAAGCGTCGCGCATTTAGTAGGAGACATCATTAATGGCCCTGGGAAGTTGGGATGCCGCACACACCCGGAGCGCCATTAACGGTCCGAGAAACAGTAATCAACTCAGGGCAGCCTTCCCATGAAGGCACAACGGCCCGCCATCGTCATTGCCGACCCATTAACCCTCGACATTCCGAGGTCAGGTCGAGCACCAGGGCAGCCTTCCCACGAAGGCACAACGGCCCGCCATCGTCCTTGCCGACCCATTAACCCTCGTCAGTCCGAGGTCAGGTCGAGCACCAGGGCAGCCTTCCCACGAAGGCACAACGGCCCTGCCATCGTCCTTGCCAACCCATTAACCCTCGTCAGTCCGAGGTCAGGTCGAGCACCAGGGCAGCCTTCCCACGAAGGCACAACGGCCCGCCATCGTCCTTGCCGACCCGTTGACTCTCGTCAGTCCGAGGACAACTCGAGCACCAGGGCAACCTTCTCGCGAAGGCACAACGGCTCACCATCACCCTTGCCGACCTGTAAACCCTCGCCAGTCCGAGGTCAGGCCGAGCACCAGGACTCACCGTCCAGCACCGGCCCCAGAGGCTCCCGGAAAAACCTCTTCCGTTCTTCTCCACGACTAAAAATACTCCTCCACGGCTAACTCTCGCATCCCCGTAGGAGTGGGGGGCTTGTGGAGTGGGATAAAAATGACCCAAGGCCCAGCCAGGGCCAAGGATTGCTTTCACTCAATAGCACGCCAGCTCGGCACCGGACCGTCACGCCCCCGAAACCGGCCTCCTCGTTCCGACGATCAGCCACGACCTTCGGCCTCCGATCCTCGATAGTCCCGTGGTCCCCCCATCAGCCTAGTAAGGGATAAGGATGACCTGGCGCTACCTAGGCCATCTGATCCTCCCAGAGGCACAGGGACCCCACGATCCACCACGTCAGCTCCAAAACCACCTAGGGCCTTGCCACGTCAGCCCTAAACCACCCATGGTACTACCACGTCTGCCCTAAACCCCCTGGGCCTCCTGCCATGTCAGGCCCATGGGCTTTCGGGTACTAGACCCGGCCCCCAAACGGATCCAAATCCGGTTGGGATTATCTATAAATACCAGGCCCTCCCACCTTTACAGGTAATCAACTTTTGCCCACTCAAACCCTAGTTACTGCTACTCTATCTCAGAGACTAACTAGATCGTCGGAGGGTCTGCCACCGGGATCAACCTCGGTGTTCCAAGACCGTCTGCAGGTACGCGAGGCGAGGCATCCCAATCCGAGCCGATCCTCCAGTACCGAAGCGAGCCTCCCGCTCACCGTCCAGCACCGCATCCTTCCACCATTACAAATCGAGTCCGAACTCACACCTGGTGCATCTACACTCTCCCAAAAAACAAACCGCATCAGAAGTAATTGCTCTTGTTGTTGTAGGATAATAACACAATGGTAAAAACTTCTCTTAGGACTGCTCAAGATGTTTGACCGTTTCAGGTTCGAACCCAACTTGTATCAAGCTAAATTATTCTTTAAAAAATATATATCTCTCTCTACTATTATAATGGAAGAAGGCCTTAGTGTAATTTGTCCATCTACCAATCCGTGCAACGCACGTGCATAACTATTGTAAATAAGGTTTTAGATCAAATCCAGACTACATCTGAATTTTTAGTTTTAAAAAAAAGTATATTTATTAAGACGTGCATCGCACGTATAAACTACTAGTATATATATATGATATGGCTAAAAATGGGATTAAATCGGGACCGTCCAAATTGGGCACGAATCTTGAAGCTCAGGGGTAAAACGGTAATTTCGCATACAAATGGGTCCGAAACGGATACTGGGTCTCCTTCTCACGGATCCAACACCCCACAAACGGATCCACTCCAACTGGGTATGGGTCCCGACCCAAGACAAACCCAGATCAGCAAGAGGAAAATCAGGGTCACTGATTTGACTGAATCAACGGGCCAGATTTGCTCTCACCAGGAATCAGGGATCAGTTTCCTAAACAGATTGGGAGGATTTTTCTCCTGACAGTTACACAGGAAATCAGGTCCCTAATCACTCCCATGGCGACTATAAATACCTCCCCCTACCACTGTGACCAGGTAATCACTCTTTTCCCACCTTAAGCTCTTTCTTAATCACCACTGGTTACTGACAAGAGCGTCGGAGGGTGCGTCGCCAGAATCAACCCCGGTGTATCGCACTTCCTTGCAGGTAGCGGCAGGAATCGAAAGGCTTGGATCCGCTGTTCAGGTTTTTCTCGCGAACTCACAAATCTCATATGTTTACCCCCACACCAGAATCAGCGGTAACAGATTGGCGCCATCTGTGGGAACACCACACGAACAGCCTCCGCCTCTTCCTCGTCGACTAACCCTTCACCAACCATGCCTCCCAAAAAGGTCAGATCTAGGGGGTCCAACCGCGGTCCCCGTCCATCCTGCTCCGCAGCCTGAACAACTTCCTCCCCCGATCCAACAGGGCCAGCCTCCTCTTCCGAATCAACAACCCCCCAATGGTCCTGCTGGACATAACGGGCGGAGGCAGAAGCAACCTCTCCACCCAGACCATGTCTCGGTTCACAATGCCTCCTTGAATTCAATGGCTTCCCATCACCCCGACCTCCGCAACACCGTTCTGAACCGCCAAAAGGATAAGGACCTTCGCAACCGCCTAGATAAGAAGCAGGCCCGACAGGGAGCCTCCCGCCAACATCAAGGCGAGCGATCTCCTCATCGCCGAGATGGCAGGAGGTCTCCGGACCGGAGAGGACGGGGCGCATCTCCCGAGCGTCACAGGAGGAGGCCACGTTCCCCTGCTGACCGACATCATCCGAGGAACGATGAGGCACCTATCACTCGTGCCGAGTTCCTACAATTCCAGGAGACTATGTTGCTGGCCCTCAACCTTCGCCCTAACAACCACAATGACCAGAGGGTTCCAACACCCCCACGGGTTCCAAGTCCTCACCACCGATCCAGAAGTCCTCTCCCGGCTCCCAGTCGCCAACAACACCACCATAGTCCTCGCCGATCCCAGGACTATCGACGCTACAGTCCCCGCTCCCCTTCTTATGAAGAAGAGTCCAGGGGATCGTTTGATTACCAACGGAGGGACGATGCCCTCTACCGTCGTCTCCACGAGATGGAGAGGCGCATCGGTCGCATGGACAAAGAAGAGGAGTCGAGAGCAGGGACCGTCCGCCCCAGCAGGCCCCCTTCTCTCGGACAATCATGGAGGCTCCCATCCCGAGGGGTTTCAAACCTCCACAGTTTGAAACGTACTCAGGGGAGTCAGACCCTGTTGATCATGTCGAAAGCTTCAAGACCTTAATGCTGATCCATCAAGCTTCTGACGCCATGCTCTGCAAGACCTTCCTCGCCACTCTCAAGGGGTCGGCACGGGAATGGTACTCCCGGCTCGCCCCCTCTTCCATCTTCTTGTTCGAGCAGTTCGAAACGCTCTTCATAACTCACTTTGTGAGTAGCAGGCGAACGGAGAAGACGAACCTCTCCCTACTCCACCTCCGAAAGGAGAGGGGAGAAAAGTTGAGGGACTACGTGAGGAGATTTACCGCGGAGGTCAGGTCGATCGCCTCCCTCGACCAGTCAGTGGCGACCGTCGCGTTCCAGTCGAACGTCCTCAACTCCAACCTCCGATCGTCCCTCGCCAAGAAGCCCCCGCACAACTTCGCCGATCTTCTCCTAAGATGCGAGAAGTACATTCGAGCGGAAGAAGCCGAGTGCCTCCCGAGTTTCGGAGGACCTGCCTCCAGCTCGAAGAGGAAGACAGTAGAGGAGGAAGGGTCCAAGAAGCTGCAGAAGGACAATAGCGGTCAACGCCGTCCTCCCCCCAGGTTCGAGAAGTTCACTCCCCTCACCACAAATGTCTCCATAATCCTGATGGAAGTGGAGAAGGAAGGAGTTATACCTCCCGCTCCGAGGATGAACACCCCAGCCAAGAGGAGGAACAAGGAGAAATGGTGCCGTTACCACCGGGACCACGGCCACGATACCAACGACTGCCGGGCGTTGAAAAATGAGATAGATGCCCTCATCCAGAGGGGCCAGTTGGCCAAATTTGTGAAGGCAAACAATCAGGGGGAGCGCGCCACTCCTCCGCCTCGGGGGGCTAACAAGCGCTCCGAGCGGCGCGATGAGACCCCCGAGTTCGAGGAAGAACGAGTTCTGCACCTCATCCACGGAGGCCCCATGGGGGGCTCCTCCAACTCCTCTCGGAAGGCCTTCGTCCGAGAGGTCAAATCAGTTCACAGCGCCCCTCCCCCCAAAGGTCTCGGCATCCCAGTGACTTTCTCCGATGAAGACCTCGAGGGGGTCCGAACTTCCCACTGTGACGCACTTGTCATCGACCTTCGCATGGAAAACTTCAAGGTGTAGAGGGTCCTGGTAGACAACGGGAGCTCGGTGAACATCCTCTTCCTCTCGGCTTTCCGAGGGCTGTAGCTGTCTCGGGATCGCCTCAAGCCGGCCGGCTACACGCTCCACGGGTTCACGGGGGTACCAGTAACGGTCGAAGGGGTTATCACCCTGGATGTAACTGCTGGGAAGACCCCTACTACCCAGACAGAGCTGATGGACTTTATGTTCGTCGACGTGCCGGCTGCATACAATGTTATCTTAGGCTGACCTGGTCTGGTTGCCCTGGAAGCCGTTCCTTCGGCGTATCACCTCAAGATGAAGTTCCCCACCCGGGCGGGAGTGGGAGAAGTCAGGGGCAGCCAAGAGACGGCTCGGAAGTGCTACATAACTTCCACTGGGGGACCGGTGCTCTCTCTTGAGACTCTAGAAATCCCCGAGCCGAATGTCCGACTCACGTCCGAGCCGGCGGACGAATTGGAAGAAGTACTCTTCTCGGACGAGGACCCGAGTCGAAAGTTCCTCATCAGCAAGTCCTTGCCGACGGCCCTATGCTCCGACTTGGTGCAGTGCATCCGGGAGAACCGCGACCTATTCGCTTGGTCCACCGCGGATATGCTCGGGATTTCCGAGGACCTTCTAGTGCACCGCCTCAGCGTCGAATCGGGGTGCGGACCGGTTCAGCAGAAGAGGCATAAGTTCGCCCCCGAGCGACAACTAGCCATCAAGGAGGAGGTGGACAAGCTCTTAAGAGCTCGGTTCATACAGGAGGTGAACTATCCCGAGTGGCTCTCCAATGTGGTCATGGTTAAGAACTCCAATGGTTCTTGGAGGATATGCATCGACTTCACTGACCTGAATAAGGCGTGTCCGAAGGATCCATTCCCTCTCCCAAATATTGACACCCTCATCGATGCCGCCTTGGGCCATGAGCTCCTCAGCTTCATGGACGCCTTCTCTGGCTATAATCAGATCCGAATGTTCCCCCCGGACATTCCGAAGACTTCCTTCATTACCGACCAGGGCCTCTACTGCTATAGAGTCATGCCGTTCGGATTGAAGAATGCTGGAGCCACCTACCAGCGCCTCGTCAACAAAGTCTTCCAAAGCCAAATAGGCCGCAACATGGAAGTATACGTCGACGACATGCTCGTGAAGAGCATCCGAGGTACCGACCATGTGGCCGACCTCCAGGAGGCATTCGGCGGATTAAGAAGGCACAACATGAGGCTTAATCCTAACAAGTGTGCGTTCGGAGTCTCGTCAGGAAAGTTCCTCGGCTTTATGGTGATCCAGCGAGGGATCGAAGCTAATCCCGAGAAAATCAAGGCCATACTGGACATGGCCCTACCCCGGAACGTCAAGGAGGTGCAGAAGCTTACGGGTCGGCTCGCCGCCATTGGCTGGTTCCTTTCAAAGTCTGAGGAAAAGTGCCTCCCCTTCTTCAAGGCTCTCCGGGGGGCTAAGGGTTTCGAATGGGGCCAACCGCAACAGGAGTCGTTCGACCAACTGAAGGCCTACTTGGTGAACCCTCCTCTGCTCAGTAAACCCGTTCCGGGGGAAACCCTCTTCATTTACTTAGCTGCTTCCGAGCAGACCTTAAGTGTGGTTTTGGTGAGGGAAGAAGATCGGGCTCAGAGGCCCATCTACTATGTGAGCAAGGTGCTTCGGGATGCCGAGCTCCGCTATCCGAAGATAGAAAAGATGGCCTATGCCCTGGTCATGGCGGTAAGGAAGCTCCATCCGTACTTTCAGTCCCACTCGGTTGTGGTCCTCACCGACCAACCGCTGAAGCAGATCCTCCACAAGCCCGAAACCTCGGGCCGGCTTATGAAGTGGTCCATAGAACTGAGCCAACACGACATCTCCTACCAGCCTCGGACTGCTATCAAAGCTCAGGCCCTCGCCGACTTCATCGTCGAGTCCACCATTCCCGAGGTCAGCCATGTTCCGAACGGACCCCCCTTTTGGACGGTTTTCGTGGACGGGTCCTCCTGCAATGAGGGTAGCGGCACCGGTATCATCCTGAATGGCCCTGATGACTTCGTCCTCCAGTATGCCCTCCGCATGAATTTCAAGGCCTCAAACAACGAGGCGGAGTATGAGGCACTAATCGCGGGCCTCGGACTGGCCCGAAGTGCCGGGGTGCAGTGCCTTCGATTCCATAGCGACTCTCAGCTGGTTGTGAACCAAGTCTTGGGCGAGTACGAGGCGCGAGACGAACGAATGGCGAAGTACCTCGCCAATGTCCGAACCCTCATGAGCCGGTTTGAAGAGGCACTCATCCAACGAGTCCCTCGAGAGGAGAATTCACAGGCCGACGCCCTCTCCAAGTTGGCCTCATCCTCCCTCTAGGGTCTCGAGCAGACCGTTTTGATCGAGGTCCTCTCAAGGCCGAGCATAGAAGACGAGACCCCCGGCTCAGTGGAGTCATTGTCGGTCCTACTGCAAGATAATTGGATGAAGCTGTTAGTAGAGTTCTTAAGGGACGGAATCCTCCCCGAGGACCCCAAGGAAGCGTGCCGAGTAAGAACCAGAGCCGAGCGGTACGTCCTGATCGAGGAATCTTGTACAAGCGCTCCTTCTCGCAGATTGACGGCCGGCTATACCTGAGGTGCCTTTCCCGGGAATAGGCCAACTATGCCTTACAGGAGCTCCACGAAGGCATCGGCAGAGCGCATTCAGGGTCTAGGTCTTTGGCTCGGAAAGTCCTGAATTACGGATACTTCTAGCCGACTCTCCTCCAAGACGCCGAGCGACACGTTCAGCAATGTGGCTCTTGCCAGAGACATTCCAACATTCGTCGCCTCCCCCAAGCCAACCTCGCCTCCCTATCAAGTCCTATCCCTTTCGCAATGTGGGGGATGGATTTACTAGGGCCTTTCCCTCTAGCTCCGGGCCAGTTCAAGTTCTTGGTCGTAGCCATCGATTACTTCTCGAAGTGGATTGAGGCCGAGCCCCTCGCCACTATCACCGAGAACAAGGTGCTTCAATTCTTCTGGAAGAGCATCATCTGCAGATTCGGCGTCCCCCGTGTCCTTGTAACAGACAACGGGACTCAGTTCACCGGTGCCGCATTCCGAGCTCTGTGTGAAGACCTTGCCATCCAACAGCGCTTCTCGTCCGTCTCCCACCCTCAGTCGAACGGACAGGCGGAGAACGCTAACCGACAGATCCTCTCTGGTATCAAGAAGAGACTGGACAGGTGTTCTAGAGGCTTATGGGTCGACCAACTCCCCAATGTGCTGTGGAACTACCGCACCAACAAACGGACCCCCACAGGCGAGTCCCCGTTCAACCTCACCTATGGGTCCGAAGCGGTAATACCACTCGAAGTCGGAATACCCTCTCCTCGTCTCGCAGCCTACAACGAGGAACAGAATGCCAGAGACCTACGAGCGAACTTGGACCTGGTAGACGAGCTGAGGGAAAGAGCATCGATACGCCAACAGAGCTACAAGAGGAGGGTCGAACTGGCGTACAACAAGAAAGTCCGACCCACCGATCTCAAGGAGGGGGACTTGGTCCTCAGAAAGCTAGCCATCTCCTTCCCCAATCAGAGGAGCAAACTGGCCCCAAACTGGAAAGGACCCTACAAGATCACAAAGGTTGTTCGGCCCGGAGCCTATCGTCTGGAAGAACTAGAGGGCAGAGAGATTCCGAGGACCTGGAATGCCGACCACCTCCTAAAATACCAAGAAAGCTCCCCGGTGCCTCTCTGAGTATCACGAGGTGTCGAACCATTCCTCTCCTCTATCTTGTAATTCATTTCTTAAGTTGTTATATGTAAAAACGGCTCGCCATCAATTATCAATGAAGAATGCTCTTTCATGCTTATAAATTTACTTGCCTCTCTGCCTTTATCTTTTGTTTTTTAATTTCAACCAATGGTTCGAAGTCCAATGACCGGCTCGACTTTACTTCCCCAGTTCGCCCTTAGGCGAGCCAGAAGTAGATCGCCGTTCGGAACTGCTCCCACAACCGTTGAACTACACCGATGGTTCGGAGTCAAACACTCGGCTCGACTTTACTTCCCCAGTTCGCCCTTAGGCGAGCCAGAAGTAGATCGCCGTTCGGAACTGCTCCCACAACAGTTGAACTACACCGATGGTTCGGAGTCCAACACTCGGTTCGACTTTACTTCCCCGGCTCGCCCTTAGGCGAGCCAGAAGTAGATCGCCGTTCGGAACTGCTCCCACAACCGTTGAACTACACCGATGGTTCGGAGTCCAACACTCGGCTCGACTTTACTTCCCCAGCTTGCCCTTAGGCGAGCCAGAAGTAGATCGCCGTTCGGAACTGCTCCCACAACCGTTGAACTATACCGATGGTTCGGAGTCCAACACTCGGCTCGACTTTACTTCCCCGGCTCGCCCTTAGGCGAGATAGAAGTAGATCGTCGTTCGGAACTGCTCCCACAACCGTTGAACTACACGGATGGTTCAGAGTCCAACACTCGGCTCGACTTTACTTCCCCGGTTCGCCCTTAGGCGAGCCAGAAGTAGATCGCCATTCGGAACTGCTTCCACAACCATCGAGCAATGCTAACGCTGGTTCGGATTACATCGTTCGGATCGACTACGCCTACTCAAATCCTCGAGCCGAGTGGACGAGGGACCGACCCTCGTATATGGTGAAAAATCCTTCCGAGGCGAAGTCACCGTTAGATCATCTCAAAATGCGTGCTAGAGTGTGATGAACGGAGATGACCATGCCACGTGTCCACAAAACGACAAGATAGTGTTTTCTTGGAACTCGCGCCTCCCTTCTTGTGATCCGCACCCTGATCATGATCCACCGTCCAGATCAGGCCACGTGGCCGCGGCCTTGAAACAGTTACACCTCTGCCAAGGCACCGAGCCGCACCGGTATGTACCGAGCGAGAGTCGGGACCGCAGCTGAAGAGTGAGTTTCGTGGCCAAGGTGCTCGACGAAGCAAACACTCGCTTCTCGCGGTTCATTACAAGCCTACTCTAGCTAACGCAATTACAGCACTACAACAAGCAAGCCAACTCCAATTTCATTAATATAACTTGGATAAATTTACAAAAAAGGGTACAACAAAAGACAGTTCGGAGATCCCAAAAATACAATACGACCCGTTTAGTGCCTCTGCGAAAGGGGGACGCTCCGGTTCAGGGATACCTTGGGTCGGCGCTTCTTGACCTCTGAGCTCGTCTCTAAGCCGACGAATCGAGATGCTCCCTCGCCGCTGACCCTGACAGTCGCTCCAACCGAAGCACCACTTGAAGATACCGCTACTCCACTTTGAGCGTCGGCTGCTGTCCGACCTATGATGGGGGTTCGGCTCACGAGTTGATAGAACGTGATCCCTCGGTCAATCTCTTTGCGAGAACACGAAGTACTCCGAACATTAGCCCTCACTGGCTGAGGTTTAAGCCGAGCAACCTCTTCCTCCAGTTCAACGATCCTGTCCTTCAGTGTGTCGTCCCTCACAATTATCTTGAAGCAAGGAAGTTTCGCCGAACCAGGATACTCGGCACTATCAGATATGACACGGCGCAAATGGGTCACCTCGATACTCTTGTCGACCGTTACCCTTTGGAGCTGTTCTACCCTCCTTGCAAAATCATCTCGCTCGGCCAAGGCCCGGGCCAACTCTTCCTCCTTCGCAGAGAGTTCGGCCTCGACTATCCGCAGATGGTGCAATTCGGCCAAAAACTCGCTGTTTCTCTTCTCTACGTTATAGAGTATTCTCCTCGTCGGATGGACCTCGCCCTCGAGGCGATCCTCCCGGGACTGCTGAAACAACTCTGCACGGTGCCGAGCTGCCGCGGTGGTACGAGTTTGCTCAGCGATCTGAAATAAAAAAAGACAATATTGAAGAACTACATGACCGAACCAAACACTTAGACAAGTCCAACACCAAAACAATCATTTTCATTCATTCATTAAAGTGATGGCCAGTCCGCAAAAGGCATTACACTTTTTGAAAGAAATAACAAAAACTACAAAAATTACGAGGAGATCAGGGGTCCACCTACGTCGCCGCTTCGACCACAGGCGCGTCGCCAGATGGCCCCTCGTTTCTCCCCTCGACCTGGGCGTCTGCCACCGAAGGATCGGCCTCCACCTCCTCGTCGTCTTCACATTCCCCCTCGTCACCTTCGCCTCCCTCCTCCTCGCCGCCTGAGGGTGACCCCGGCCACAACCTGTAGCCGACCCGCTCGAAGCCGGGGACACGGTCCTGAACATGGTCGAGCGCCCTCTGATAGGACATCTCCATGTTCTTGTCCATGTGCTTCTTCGCCTCGGCCTCGGCCTCGGCCTCGACCTCGGCCCTAATCTGCGTGGCCAGGGCCTCTTTCTCCGCCTTCAGATCAGCCAGAGACTTCGCCGACGCAACCAGCTCCTCGGCAGCCTTCGCGGCTTTGGTAGACTCTGCATCAAGTCGCCCCTTGACTCTTTCCAAGTCGGCCACAAGATCGGCAACCCGGACTTCCAAGGCCTCGACTCGCCTCTGCTCGGCCTCGAGTTGCCAAAACCGCCTTGACCTTCTCTGCCATGTCTTTGTCGCTGGCGGCTTTCAGCTCTTTCTCCTGCTCGGCGAACGTCTCAAGGAGATGGCCGAAGTGATAGGTGGCCTGTGAAGACAACGATAAGCGCAAGATACAGGCCCAGCAGTAGACTTAAAGAAATCTACAATGAAAAACTTACCGATACGAGCGATCGAGCCACTTCGTAGGTATCATCGCCGACCGTCCCCGCCTTCAGCGTGGCTCTATCCTTCGGGGTCGCCAGGTGCTTGACGACCTGCACCGACATCTGTGAGTTCCCGAGGAATCCGTCGTTATTCTTCACTCGCCAGTTCGGCACGAACAGCTGTTTGTGCTGCTCGGTCAGGATCTCCTCGGCCGCGTCAGTCAACTGCAGAGCCTCGAGCGACAATGCCGCAATAACATCGAAGGCCCCACCAACCGGGGCCGAGGCCACAGGCACCGATGGCTCCTCAGCAACAACCACCGTCGAAGGCGCCTCGGTGGTCGGAGGAGGCGGAGTGGTGGTCGAAGCGACCTTGGGCTGCGGAGCTGACGAGGCAGCCACGGTCTGCCTTTTCCTCTTCCTGCCACCGGCCAATTTGGACCTATCGGCCATCATGGCGTTGAAATCTATCTTCATCGCTTCTGCATCAAACGAAACAAAAACTGAGTCAGTAAGACAAGCTAAAGACTTGAAAGAAAAACAAAGATAAATGAGATGTCAGGAGCATACTCGGGTCGATGGGGCTAAGGCCGGACCCGAACAGCACCTCCTCCGTCAACTCCCTCCAACTCAACAAGGGGAGGGCCATGATCTTCCTCGCCACCTCCTCCTCGGCCGCAAACAGTACGGGGTCGGCTCTCGCAAACTTGGCACCTCCGGTTTCCACCGGTTCGGAATTTGCAATATTGGTTCCCCCCTTAATATAAAGAACTTCTCTTTCCAGCCTTTAATTGAGTCCGGGTTTTCTATGATCCTAACACCCTTCCTCGGCCCCAAGTAGTACCGATGTTTGGTCTTGTGCATCCGATTTATTCGATACAGGCCTCGGAAGACCGTTAGGTCCGGCTCGACTCCAGCGTTGCGGCACTGAAGCAGGAAAGCATTCACATGACGCCATGTGTTCGGCATAAATTGGGTCGACGCGAGGCAGAACCACCCGAGGACCTGGAGAATGAAGGGATGCAACGGAAAACACAGTCTGGCATTCAGGGAGTCGAAGTCGAACATGCACATATCCGACGACGATAGTTTGGAATTCACCCGCATCCCAGCGCCGGGGACAATTAACTTATACTCCGGAGGGATGGCGAATCCCTTTCTGATCCGAAGGAGATCCCTCTCGGATAGCACCGACCCGATCTCGTCTGCCTCGGTAGGAAGTGCCGGATTGGGCTCCTCGTATACTTCCGACTGGCCGAAGATCGCCTTCTTCAAAAGATCACCTTCGTACTGCCTAACCCCCGAATGACCGGACAGTACAGAAGGGTATCGCCCCATCTCGGGGGCCTGCTTCGGGTTCTCCACGATCACCTCGACCACGGGAGATTGGGTGACCACCCTCCTCTTCTTCTTCTCCTTCCTTGCCTCGGCCGCAGACGGCTCGGCGACCTGTTTTCCCTTCCTTCGGATCTCCGCCTTCCTCCTCTCCTCGGCGCCATCATTGCCCGAAGACGAGGCCTCACTCCCCAGTTCACTCTTGACATCTCTATAAAAAAAAAAGCTAAGGCTAGTAGACTGACCTTTGAAGTGACGTTCACGGTCGGAATGAGCTCGCCGGAAATCGCCTGGCCCACGCGACAGCTAGCGCAACCGCCTTGGAGCAAAAATCACCACTAGCAGAGAGCAAAGAGTAAAAGTGAAATCTTAAGAGTGAAAAGTGAAGAATGAGCTTGGGGGTGGGGGAATGATCTTTTATAACCCCAAAAGCGAGTTTGGGCCGCCTTGGGAATCTAAAAAGCCCATTAAGAAGCCAAAACGCCAAAGCGGAGCGTTACGACGTTTCAGTTTCAACAGCAGAGAATCCTAAAATCACCAAGTCCACGACTCGGCCACCGGTGTGCCTAGCCGAGCTACCGAACAGTTTGACTGGGCAACCGAGCCACTGAGTCTCTTCAAAACAGCTCCAAGCTACTAAGTCTCCACACCTCGGCCAACGGCACCAAGCTTCCGAGCCGAGAGGACGAGGAACCGATCCTCGTATATGGAGAAAAATCCTTCCGAGACGAAGTTACCGTCAGATCTCTCCAAAATTCGTGTCAGAATTCGATGGATGGTTCAGATTGCGCCACGCCCACAAAATGACAAGATAACGTTTTCTTGTGATCTGAACCCCATCCTCGTGATTCGCACCATGATGGACGCACCAGATCTGACCACGTGCACCTTCCGAACTGCCTGCCACCGGCCTGCTTAACCGAGCTACTGAACAGCTTGGCCGAGCAGCCGAGCTACTGGGCTCGGAAGATAGCGACCCATCAAAGACACATCCTTCAAGATCTCCATCTCAGTGCCTCGGCCAACGGCACTGAGCTTCCGAGCCGAAAGGACGAGGAACCGACCCTCGTATATGGCAAAAAAACTTGCCGACCTACCTCAACCGTTGAATCTTGCCAAAAAGCGCACTCGTCATGATAGACAGTCCAGATCTCGCCACGTCCACTAAACGACAAGATAGTGTTTTTTGGGGATCCGCACTGAGATGGACACTCAGGATCATGCCACGTACTTCGGCTGATTCCGAGCTACATGTGCCGAGCCGAGGGGACGAGGAACCGACCCTCGTATATGGCGAAAAAACCCACCGACCATCCTCAGTCGTTGGATCTTGTCAAAAAGCACGCTCGTCATGATGAACGGCCCAGATGACGCCACGTACCTCGGTTGATTCCGAGCCGAGGAGCCGACCTGCCGAACCGAGGTACCGAGGAACCGACCCTCGTTAACGAAGAAACTACCTGCCAAGGAATAGGGATCGTCTGATCACTCAGAAATTCGCGCTCGGCACAGATCAAGGGTCCAGATTGCGCGACGTCATTAATCGGTATTTAAAAACCAATTTTTATTTGTTTAAAAATTGCGAAAAATTGCTAAAAATTCTGGAAAATTAACTAAAAATTCTAGAAAATAATTAAAAATTCGGGGGGATATTTTTGAGCCCCTGAACGAACAATTATTGCCTTGAATGTACTGTTAAGACCCCTGAACGATTAGTTAACACATCGCAAAATTAAATAAATAGTCCGAAAAAATAGATAAAAGCCGTCAAATACTCGATACGGTTACAGAACAGCATATGGCTTCAAAAAATTATCTCACTACCCACTTCGAGATTCAAAATCCTCCATTCAGACTCCGATACAACTCCACTAGCCACTGAGACAATTAAACTACTCCTCAAAGGCTGATCACACTCAGTCTTTAGGAGTGGGGGGCTTATGATATGGCTAAAAATGGGGTTAAATCGGAACCGTCCAGATTGGGCACGAATCTTGAAGCTCAGGGGTAAAACGGTAATTTCGCATACAAATGGGTCCGAAACGGATACTGGGTCTCCTTCTCACAGATCCAACACCCCACAAACGGATCCACTCCAACTGGGTACGGGTCCCGACCCAAGACAAACCCAGATCAGCAAGAGGAAAATCAGGGTCACTGATTTGACTGAATCAACGGGCCTGATTTGCTCTCACCGGGAATCAGGGGTCAGTTTCCTAAACAGATTGGGAGGATTTTTCTCCTGACAGTTACACAGGAAATCAGGTCCCTAATCACTCCCATGGCGACTATAAATACCTCCCCCCTACCACTGTGACCAGATAATCACTCTTTTCCCACCTTAAGCTCTTTCTTAATCACCACTGGTTACTGACAAGAGCGTCGGAGGGTGCGTCGCCGGAATCAACCCCGGTGTATCGCACTTCCTTGCAGGTAGCGGCAGGAATCGAAAGGCTTGGATCCGCTGTTCAGGTTTTTCTCGCGAACTCACAAATCTCATCTGTTTACCCCCACACCAGAATCAGCAGGTAACAATATAGATGCACATCGAAAGAAAAAAAAAAAGAAGATTAAAAACAGAAAAATCAACTAAATATCATTATTCTGTGAAATTATTTTTTCAGAACAGATCTGACGGTTACTTCCAATGCATGATATCTGATTTGAGTAAAAAGCATATATTCGCATAGTTATTTTAACCCAAATCATTACAAATACTATAATCCAAATGAATATTGCAACTTGCAAGGTGTTTTATACAATTTACATTGTTTCCTTTTACCCATTTGATGAATCGGATAGGATCTTGCGACCCCAGCCATCACGCAAAAATATTATTAAAGATAATAAGCGGTATTTTACAAGCCGTAAAATGAAGGAACTAACCAAACATAAGCATACAGAGATTGGAAAAAAGGAAAACAACAAAAATGAGCTAGATAACAAATAAACTAGGGAGCAGGGGAACAACGCAGCGAAGAAGGGCTGCGGTGGTTCACACGATGCTGGATCCTTCCACCCTGATAGAAGAGACAGCAGCTTGGGACTAAGTGTTCACCCGGTGAATAGCTGACCAAAGCATGCTGAGGGAACATCGCCGGAACCAAGCAGCGATACTTCCCGCGGATAGCGATAATGGAGTCAAGCTACAGCAAGCATGGCGGCATACGATCACCTCCAAAAGCTCGATGAACTAGCCACCACAACTAAAAAAACTTTGGAATGGCGTCCCCTTAAGAAATGGGGGATAAGCCAACAATGATAAAAAAAGACAATCAGACATCAACAGTGAAGACAGAAATCCATCACATTACCAAAGCTCTCACAAAAGAGACCAGGGCAAACTGGTAACACCAACAGCGGCCAAGAAGCCAAATAGCAACATAATAACAGCATAGAAAAACTAGCACTCAGAGAGAAGAACAGTGCAGTTTGAGTATCTCAACCAAGGTCAATTAACAAACGATCAACATCAGATAACCCATCAGAAAACACCATATATCATGAAGATAAGAAAAACAAGAGACCCATCAGTAACCACAAAACAAACAACTACACTACAGATGGGAAAATAGAGAAAAGAGAAACATAGTCCCACAGAACAACAGATTAATATAGTAACAAGATAAAGAACAACATCAGAGATGGAGCATTGTTATAAGAACTGATAACAACATCGCAGCAAGGGCAGAGAAGAGCATGCCGCAGTCCTAAGAAAAGTATCCAAGTAGTGGGCAAAATATGTTACCAAAAACGCTTGAGAAAACACAAGCAAATAGCCTTAGCATCCCAAAGGAAAAGCAACAGACCCATATAACCACAAAAAGAACAGCCAGCCAATTCCCTAGGGAATCCTCAGACCTGCAAACAAGAGAGGGGGAAAGATGAAACGATGAGCCCATAAGCAGAACAGTAATAAATTATAAAGCATGAAGGGTACTGAGACAGAGAAAAGCGTCACATATTCTTTGTTTAGCAGGGGAAATGTTGTCTACGGTTTCCTTTTACCCATTAACCAACTATACCCCATTTAAGCTGATTTTTTCCCCGAAATGACCCACTTTTTAAAACTAATTTTCAAAATAAACCGCATTTGAAACTAATTTCGAAAATAGACCAGTACTCATAGACCGCAATACCATACCTACCATATATCTTTGGTATGTACGGTATTGCAATACCGTACTAATTTCGAAGATAGATCAGTCCTCTTCTCTGCAATCTCAGTACATACCATATATTTTTGGTTAATAGGCTCCGAGACTTGAATTTTTTTTACTAAGTGTAAAATGTGAAAAATACGATGTCACAGTTGATATTGCTGCCTCGATATAACATAGCCTGCAGTTGTGAACTGCGGCCTATTCGATTTCAAGGCCGCAGTTCATATCATAGCTAATACGCTCCGAGACTTGGAAAAAAAATTCCTAAGTGTAAAATGTTAAAAATATAAGACCGCAGTAGGGTACTACAATCTCGATATAATATAGGCCGCAGTCCACAACTGCGGTCTCAGTTATATACTAAAAACTTGGACTTACACAACTGCGGCGTATGTTATATCAAGACCGCAGTACCTAACTGCGGCCTCGTATTTCACATTTTACACTTAACGAAAAAAAATTTCCAAATCTCGTAGCACATTAGCTGACATGTACCTAGACCTCAATTGTAAACTACGGCCTCAAAATCGAAGAGACCACAGTTCGGTAGTATGGCTTATGGTATATCGAGGCCGCAGTACCCAGCTGCGGCCACATATTTTTTACATTTTACACTTGAGAAAAAAATTCCCAAATCTCGAAGTCTAGCATTATATGGTATGCACTGAGAACTACGGCCTATAAGAACTGGTCTCTTCGAAATTAGTTTCGAAAGTGGCCTATTTTAGAAATTAGTTTCAAAAGTGGGCCATTTCGGAAAAGAAATCATTTAAACTTGGCGAAGAAATTTGTTCCCACAAAACTTCCGACCAAAAGTAATTCTGTTTACAGAAAAAGAGATACTATCACAACATTTCAAAACTCAAAAAGGCATTGAAGCACAAATAATATTGATAAATTCTAACCCAGTTAACCAGAAGGCTATACAAAACCAGCATGCACGATCAACAAACAATATTTCAAATCAAGAGAATTCCATGATTTACTTATGAGGGGGCTAATGCCGCTAATATTATGTACATACAGCAATAAAATATAACCTGTGGGAAATTTTGTACATCCAGGTATTTATAGTCCACAGAATGTATACTATCGAAGCCTTCATCAGTTTCTAGTTACTTCGCTCTTGCATAGAGGACATGCATTCTTTTGAAGCAGCCATTGCTTAATGCAATCCAGATGGTAGCTATGGCCACACTCCAATTTTCCTATCTCGTCGTTGACTTCATATTCTTCCTGTAAAATAATAGGAGGGATATGTTAGAAAAGAGGAACCAAGGCATCAACATAAAATAGGATGAATCTTGAAGGAATCAGGCCAATAAGTAATCTAGAGAACATGATAATAAACTTCCAAAAGATAAATACTACAACTAAGGGTAAAGAACAGAGCCATGGGAATAAAGAACTCCTAGGAGAGTTCTGAGAGTAGGAATAAACCTGATAAGAAGAGATTGTCCAATCTTCTCTCTAATTCACACCTCACCACTATATTTAAGTCCCATGACCTTCAAAACTCCAACCCCAGATTTCCCTCAAACTAATGCAGCACCAAACATTTGATTTGATGGGTTATAGCCCAAAGAATCCTACTACTACATGAGATTCAAAGCTAAATCCATGTCATCCAATATAACAATACAACCCAAAGGTAAATATCGACCCAAAATTTACCAAATGATCTGCCACACCAATCAACCAGATAAAACTTGCTAGTTTTATCCGCCACGTGTTGAGATTCTTCTTTAATCAATTGGAAATCAAGATTTTCATGGACATGTTATTCTCTTTTTTTTATTGGCTCCCATGTCAAATTTCCTTTGGGCTCTTCTTGGGTCCTTGAAATGTTCCATGCTCTTGGATCTTTTCCTTTGCTATGGAGATCTCCATTTATTTTAGGATATGAGCTCATTGTTGATTTCTCATCTATTTTTGTCAATTTCTTTGCCATAATTGCCCACACAACAGGATAGCACACACTCTGATGGGTACCAGTTGCGCCATTGACTCCAAAAATAAAAGAAAAAGAAGGGATAGCCCACAAGCTAATATTGGTCTTGATACAAAGCTTACTACATGTAACAATTTGGAGGGGTCGAACCAAAGCTTAAAACAAAATAATGTGTGACTGTTCCTATAATGGTGGATCGGTTTACCAATTTATGCACACATTATCATCATACTTTGCCACCATAAGTTGATGTTATACATATACCAATAGAGATATGGTAAATTCCAGCACGTAAAGATCTAAATGAACAAGAATAGTAGATGAGATTAGAGAGTCCGTGAGAAAACCTACTTGACAGATGCTGCATTTTTTCTCCATTTCGGTAGAGAAGTACAATGGTGAAGCATCAAGAATAGAATGTTTCATTTTTCTGATACTACATGAAATCTCTTCTTCTCTCAACCCGGTATTGACATTCCCAATTCTATCTCCAAGCTCAAGCAATTCCTACCAATATGAGAAACCCAAGTATCTAATTATTAACCCATCAGTAAAGAAACTGAAAAAACTACGTTTTCAATGGGAAAAAAAGTACCTCATAAGACATTCTGTCAACATCAAGGCGCCAATCTCTATATCGATCACAAACATTCATTCCTCCTGAGGTTATTCTACTTTGCAACATCATGATCTGCGAACACAGGTAGAAACAAAAAACAAGGAACGTAAATGTTAACAGACGCACATATAATGCAGAGATACAAAATTTAAATAATTCAGCAATACATGTATTATAACACAAGGGTAAGTTATTTAAAAACAGTACTGTAATTAACAACTAGAAAAGGAATGACAAATGTGGTACTAGTTTGCACTGCATCAGCATTTCCCTCTCAAAAAACAGTCACGCACCATTAGATTCTAGTATTAACATCTCAGAAGACCTCGGGTTCACTAAAATTATTATTTTTTAAATAATTTATAATAAACTTTAAGAAACATGTAAGGCACTATTTCATGAAACCAAGTTTACCTCATCGGTTTTAAGGTATTAAGCCAATGCCAACTGGTTTCACTGTTAAGAAAAGCGTCTAGGACAGGGGTCCACTCTTTCATAAACATTAATTAATTAATACATGAACATAATTCTTCTTCCTAAAATACTCGCGAACTACAGTGCAAGCTATCAATACTTAGTTCAACACCACGCCATGACCTTCTTCGTATATTAACAAATTCAAGAGTATCTCCTATCCTTGGTGCTCCAACAAAAAAATCTAGGAAGAAGAATTCTAGGAAGACAAAGGGTAGAAGGAATCAGGGTAAAGAGGAAAGGTCAGAGAGGATCCAGCTTTGATCTGCATATATGAGGTTGAACCCCCCCCCAAAAAAAAAAAAAAATAATAAAAATAATAATAATAATAATAATAATAATGCTTACCGGTCTACTTTTTTGGTGGGAGTTGTACAGGTGACAATACATTATAATAATTTTTTTTAAAACATCTAAAATGGGTCCATCTTTGAGGTGTATACATGATAATACATTATGATGATTTATTTTTATATAAACATCCATCTGTGTCTATCATTAAAATAATAACTTAAATAAATTTCCCTAACGATAATTTACCAACTCGAAAGATGGAGGTAATACCTGCAATTATAAACCTTCACTAGATAATATATTACACATTCAGATAACATCTTTTTTGTCACCAAAATCTGACATCTTATTATTATGTTAAGAGGCAGACATCCACGAGGCATCTACCAAAGGGGTTACCAGACTAGAGCCACAAGAGCTACTTGCAACAACTAACAGAATCATGAAAATTCTAAGTAATTACACATAAAGGTGGGTTGGGGATTTTTACATCATGCAGGTGCCTCATGGCCACATGTCCAGATTCGTCAGATATCATATAAACTCATGTCTCTGAAACCATTCGTAGATGGTATCAGACTGCATCACTAGCACCCACTATGCCTACAACACAATTGCGCGAGAGTCCTACGACTAGGTTCCAAATTCACCAACCACATGCATGGAACAATTTTACACAAATTATTTGAAAATTTTGGAATGACTTTTTTTTTCTTTTAACTTGTAAACACAAATTCACACACATTCTTCAATTTCAAACAGCATCCATCTCATTTATACTTCTTAAAAGTTAAAACCCTACCTTACATTGGTATCAAATTGGCAATTTTCTACACACATCAATAGAATCCTGACAACACAAACATTCTCAATTTTGGTGTAAAAAGTAAATTTGTCCTTGGAAAATAACATTGCTCCAAGTTAACTGATTAAAATTATTGCATTGAGTTGTGCTCCACAGGGACTAGAGACGTCTCACAAGATGAGGTCCTCCTTTTCTCACATGGAAAGTATTAGAAAGACTGATTAATCTCTTAACTAATTATCCAGTTCAGTGTTCTAAATTTCCCCTAGAAGGCCGCCTTGGCACTAGGCCGTCCCCAGCCAACTCGCCTAGGGCATGGGCCTTTTAAAAAATCAGTTTGGCTGCCTAGGCGGGTCTAGGGTGGATCTGGCCGGAATTTTGTTTGTGTTGAAGTGAATTGGTTCACTTAAATTCCCACATTCTCAAAATCCCCGACTGACATGCTTCTCTCTCTCTCTCTCTCTCTCATTCTCAAAATCCCCGACTGACATGCTTCTCTCTCTCTCTCTCTCTCTCTCTCTCTCTCTCTCTCTCCCGAAAATAACCTAAATCCCTAAATCAGAATTTCCCAAATCGCTCATGCTTTCACCAAATCCTCAAAATCTCAGATTGTCAAAATCTCAAATCGATCACTCCTCTCATTGGAATCTTGATAATGGGCAATACGCAAAATGAACGCTCTACCATTGAGAAAATTATCATTTATGATTTTTTGAGTTATTTTTGAGTATTATATATATCTTGTGTTTTATGCAATATTATATTTTCTTATAATTATATTTAAAAATATATTTAAAAACCTAATACCGCCTAGCACCTAGCCAACTTTTTTAAGAAAGGGGGTGGGAAAGAAGCTTTCATTCTTTGGAAAAGCCCAGTTCTATGCCTTCCAGACACATTCTTGAAAGAGCGAAAAGCGAAAATGGAAACAAAAAGAAAAGGACTAGACCCCGCTTACAAGGTCTAGGCGCTAGGTTCCTATCGGCCGCCCAACTACAGCCTAGTCACTTTTAGAACACTGATCCCACTTCATTAATAGCTAGTACTTTCATTGTTTGTTCTCGTTCCTCCTCATTAAGACATCCGCTACCCTATTTTTTTCCTCAATAGGCCCTCTTTCTTACTTTGCTCTCCACATCCCTCTACATGGTCAAGAGTTCCAAAAGAAGTTTTGTGCAACATTCATCTTGGGGACTTTGATGCCAACATTCATCATTCACTTGGGTACAATGTTTGGCCATCAAGGTGTATACTCCTTTTGCTAGCTTATATTGCCATCAAAGCTTATTCTACACATACGAAAGGTTTATTGTGAAGTAACTAGTAAGTTAAGATTTAGTTATACATGTTACTTTCTGGTCCTTCCTATATTTTTTTTAGGAAAAGGAAAAGACAACATAACTTCAAGTTAGTACCAAGACGGAAATCTGTAGCTTGACAGCAAAAATTAGCTAAAGTTCTCATTATTTATTGTATTTGTTGAAAGGATATAACCCAAATCTCTCCCTCTCCATATTTGTTTACTAAAAAAAATTAATACATGTAGAGGTAAGTTGAAATAGTAAGAGCTCAATTATAGAAAGAGACATATTTCTTTTATTACTATTAGGTTTTAAGCAGGCATAGTGTTCTCTCTTCATAGTGCTAATCATTGGGAGGTCATTTATTCCTTCAATGTATATAATGATTTCCTTCAACTTCTAGTGTGTTAAATAGAGATAAAAAGGCATGTGCAATACACGTGTTGGAACCCCAATAAAGGTCTTTAAAATACACTCTTTCTTTCATTATATAGAAATACAAATTATCGTTTTCTTGGTAAGTTCACATAAAGGTTTTGTCCTTGCTAGGAAAATTTACTTCAAAAGATACAGATTTTCCTATAAACTTTTTTTTACTTATGATACACAAAATTTCATCTAAATTCATTTATTTTTCCTTCTGTTCCTGAGTTGAAAAGAGAGAAACTAAGGGTTCAAGTCAATAGAAACAACAAATCCGTAAGTCAAATTTGTTGAATTGCATACATGAAATCTAGCTTTGTTATGGATCATTTTATTATTAATATATAAGAAGCTACTTTCTCTTTTCCATTTTCAGTTTTAGTCTATGCAGTTAAAATCGGTTTTCAAAACTAATCAGTCTAGGAGTGATTAGTGAGTAATCGGATAATCGGGGATTAAATCGGGGAAATCGTGTGTGTGTGTGTGTGTGTGTGTGTGTGTGATCAAGAAGATATTAAGTTTTTAAAGACAAATTAACACGTGAAATATCAAGTTTAATCAACGTCACTAATAAAGTAAGCATACCTGAATGTTGTTCTTATGTTCTTCTAATTTCTCTACAATCGTTTTACTTTCAGGAGTCAACTCTGACAATGAGATTCTTAGTGCCTGGTTAGAATCATTCATCGGGCCTTCAAGGTGTCAAATCTTCTCTGCTACAGGACTAAGGGATGCTCTTGGACTGACTGCCACACACTGACACACTATATTTTTTTGTACGTGAGAAATTTAATTGTAGCAATTTTTGTTTGTTCAAGAAAATATTTGTAACAATATTTGTATGTTTGAGAATAACATTTGTATGTTTGCAATAATTGTAGTAATTTTTTAAAATATTATCTTCTCATTTTGAAAAGTTTATGCAATATGGTCGATTTTACCCGATTAGCCCGATTAATCCCAATAATATCTAAAATCGCCGATTATACCCAATTATTCCTGATTAATCACCAGATTTTATAAAACCCAATAATCGGTCCAAAATTAATCGGTTATAAGCCGAGTAATGATTAATCGGCCGATTAATCCGATTTTGACTGCATTGGTTTCAGTGTGGGTTCAAGTGAGTTGTATATATCCCTTCGGGAGGGAAGGAACATAATCAATTTCAAATTGATCATATCATCATCCTTCTCTTTGCACTAGGTGATATTTTTGCATGGAAAGTATCTAGGTCGACCAATTTTAATGAACGATCAAAGTTTTAAATGGTGGAAGTAGTTATCGTGTCAGCCCAAGAATTTTCATGTAGGATAGGATAAGTCGGAGGATATATCTGGATAAATATATGAAATATCTAAGCCTGTTATGTAGGATGGATAAATATATCCTAATTATGACCTACATAATTTACATACATTACATTATCACATATATGACAAATAATATGAAACTAAATGTATTTAGAACACCACAAATTACACATATTGCAAATAAATTTCATACAATGATGGACAACATGCCAAGGTTGTAAATGTTGGATGTTAAAGTGTCAGTCAAAAAAGTTTTTGTTGGATGGCGGATGTTGCAGAATTAGACATACCATTATATAGGATATAAGTCCTATATGTGTCCATAGGATAAGATTCTTTTCTTTTAGTGACTCTCTCCTGACTATGAGACTAATAGAAAGATAAAAACAATAGCAAAGAAATACAGTAAAATAACTTAAGGTAAATATATCTCCAGCATAAAATTTTCTAGTGTAATCAGTATATTAAGTCATTGAGTCAATACCGGATCAATCTCTTAAAAGGTAAAATTGCAATTACTATATGTTGAACGACTTTTAAAAGATGTAACTGAACATGTCTAGGATATCATGGGAAATATCGGATTGAACCCGATCTATCAGTGTCCCTTCAAAAATGGTATATTGGTGGATCTACCAGATAAGTAGGGGGCATTTAAAACACTGGGAGTGATGGAGCAGTTATTTGGCAGATTACTTATTAATTACATATCCAAGTATTAGTGTTTACACTCACCACAAAAATATTATGTTGGATCTTCTTGACAACTGTAAGACTGTTGATTTAAATACTTCAAAAACTAAGAAGATAACAATCAGCTTCTTGAGGTTATGATTCCTCAGACTATAGTACACTCATCAAGTAAAATTTTAGAGCCCTAATGACGGCAAAGTGACTATGGTGCTCAGATAAGCTTCTACTCGGGTGAGCACATCATCAAAATGGATATGGATTTTAACTTAGCTACAAAAGTAGACAAACAGTTGCCAAATAGCATTGTGGAAATCCTTTCCCACTCTAATCATGTGCTCCTGAAGTCTCATCTAGATGAATTTCAGATTGACCATAGATCCTGCGAACTATGTCAATTTTCTCAAGCCGTTAAAAATAATTAACCTATATATGATAATAAACAATGAGTACAAAAATCACAATATGACTCCCCTCTTTTTATTTTATTTTTTTTCCTTTTCAAATTGATAAAATTCTGATTAATTTCTTTAGAAATGTTCCATTGACCAGGCCGGACCGCAAGAACAAATGAACGAAACAAATTCATTTCCAACAGGACAATTTGAACCCAATTTACTAACAAAATTAATTCTTAGTCCACTACACTAGTTTAACAGTTTATCATGTATAAAAGCCCAAAAGGTCAAATTTTTGATTGGATTCAAAGAAAGATGAAAGATGGATCCATGAGCTCACATCGTAACATATGCTACTACCTACCAGACGTAAATTTCCTTTTTTTTTTTAAATAAAGGAAATTGTATACCTTGGATCTAGGGGGGCTGGGGTATGCTACCCCCCCCCCCCCAACAAACATTAAGCATTTCTTTGTAAAAAAACATTTTTTTGGATATATTAGTGTGGGATGTAGAATTTTTTGCCGTACTAGGCCACTTTTTGATAGTATTTGCGTTTTTAGGCCAGGTCCCAAACTATTAGCGTTCGTGGGCTAGCCACTGCCACGTCAGCAGCGGCCGCTATTAGGAATAGCGGCCTCTTCATACCCACCAAATTTGTACTCCCACACTTGGTAGAGTACGGAAGGGGATTGGGCTGAGTATGTGTAAAGGAGGTCGCTAATGCCACTGGCGACCTCCTCCAATTGAGGTCGCTATTCCCAATAGCGACCTCAGATGAGCCCTCTAATTGCTTTTAAGTCGTTACGACCCCATCTGAGGTCGCTATTCCTACTAGCGACCTTAGCTTTAATGAGTTGTATTCTAGCACTTAGCAAAATCTAGAGAGCTTTTGCTCTCTGAAAAATGACAATCAATTTTTTTTAAAAACTAAGGTCGCTATTCGGAATAGAGGCCTTTATTAACTAAGGTCGCTATTCCCAGTAGAGGCCTTAGTTATAAAACTATTTTGCAAATTTTACAAAGAATAAGTAGATTGTCTTTCCTACTGAGGTCGCTATTGAAAATAGCGACCTCAGTTTTAAATTTTTGGGAAAAACTTTTTAGGAATCGCTAAGTTTCTTAATACATTCATTCGAGCCGACTAATCTCATTATACTAAGGTCGCTAGTGGGAATAGCGACGGCAAACAAAAAATTCAAAAAAAATTAAAACATAGGTCGCTATTCCCATTAGCGACCTTGAAATGAAGAGGCCACTATTCCCAATAGCGGCCGCTGCTGACGTGGCAGTGGCTAACCCACGAACGCTAATAGTTTGGGACCTGGCCCGAAAACGCAAATACTATCAAAAAGTGGCCTATGACGGCAAAAAATTATGGGATGTATGCTTCAGCCCCCCCAACAATATTTTTTAAAGTAGGCCCAAGCCCAACTCTATTCTATCTAGTATCTATAACAACTTTACTCCTCTAGTATCTATAACAACTTTATATATATTTTGCATGTTACCTTGTGCAAAAAACAAAAAACAAAAAATCAGCCCCCCACTTTTCAGTCCTCGATCCGCCCCTGGTATTTCAACTCCAAAAAACCCGAAGTTGCTTTCTCCCCACAGGTACAGGACGCAACCTATAGGTTGCATACCCCTTAACCTCCACTTAAAAGACATATAATATAATTATCTAAACTTTGTTTCCAAACCAGGCCTAAACCATAAAATCCTATACGTCTATCTCTCTCTATAATTACTACAAAAACCACAAATTAACGCTATGCATCAAAATAAAATTATGCACAACATAATTTCCATACAAGAACTCCCAGCAATTGAAGCATAGATGTAAACAAAGACGCTATAAATTGCAAGAATAATACCTAAAGTGTCTCTCTTTAAATTTTTTTTTCTTTTATTTTTTCATTTTCCAATTATAAGTAGTAAAATTTGAAAAATTTAAGGTAGTCAAAATAACAAAAATAAATTCAGAATTTTTGTTTTTTGGCAAAAGCTTGAATTACACATCAAGAACTGAAATTACCTCGCGATGAATCATTTCAGTTTGGTGCCTAGTCCCTCCTCTCCCCATCATCATCATCATACCGCCGCGATGGCGAAGCATACAGTCCATCATATCATCGTCCGGAAACCCCGGGGAGTACCAAACATCATCGGAAACCGGTTCTTGATGACGGTCTCTCCTCTGGTTCTCCTTCCTATTAGTAGTAGGTGGAGGAGTAGGATTGACGTCGTTTCCGATGATCTGTTTGACTTTTTGTCGCCGTCTTCTTGATCGCCTGCCTTGCCAGTCGGAGGAGGAGGAGGCGGGGGAGAAGGCGTCTGAGGAGGCGGAGGAGGCGCAGCCCAGGCGCCGGAGGGCTGCGGAGGCGAAGGAGGAGCTTTTCTTGGATGATTTGATACAAGACATGGATGAGGATGATGATGATGATGATGATTAGGTTTGGTTTGGAATTGAGAGAGAGAAAGGAATTGTGAATTTGTGATGAGAGATGGGGAGGTGGAAGATGTGAGGAAAGGTTATAGTTTTTGTTTGGGAGTGGAGAGGGCACAGTACTAGTGTGAGTTTGTGATTTTTTTTTTTTTTTCGTACTGAACCATTTTTTGAAAATATTTGGGAATCTGACCCACTTTCGAAAATAATTAGCGATCTGATTCAATTTTGGACACGTCAGCATAAGCCGTTATTGAAAATAACAGTATAAGTTATTTATATGCCGTTATTTCCAATAACGGCATCATTTTGCTTTTTTTTTTTGCATGCCGTTATTTGGAGTAACACCATCAGTATATTTCTCATACAAGTGTGAATCTTCTGATGGAAAAAATTCTAAGTATTGAAATAACTTATAAATAATGCCGTTATCCCTAAGAACAGCATTCGAATTACTGATGCCGTTATTGAAAATAACTGTATCAGTTATAATAAAATGAACTGTTGCATTTGTTTGGAACAGCGGCAACAGTTCATATTTGAATGTCATTCTTGGGGACAACGACATTATTTATAAGTTGTTTCAGTACTTAGAATTTTTTCCAAGTCAGAAGATTCACGCTCGTATGAGAAATATATTGATGTCGTTACTCCAAATAACTGCATGTAAAAAAAATATAAAATGATACCGTTATTGAAAATAACGACATATAAATAACCTATACCGTTATTTTCAATAATGACTTATGCTGACGTGTCCAAAACTGAATCAGAACGCTAATTATTTTCGAAAGTGGGCCAAACCCCAAATATTTTCAAAAAATGAGTCAGTACAACAAATCTTTCTGAGTTTGTTGGAATTATTTTTCAAAATGACCCACTTTCTAAATGTATTTACAACACTGACCCACTTTTGAAACTATTTACCAAATTAACAGAGTCTGGTCAACTGAATTTTTGCGGTACTATACCACTTTTTGAAAATATTTGTGATTATGAGCCAGTTTCGAAATTATTAACGCTCGTGGAATACTTTGTGCCACGTCAGTAGCGGCCGCTATTCTTATTAGTGGCATCTTCATTTTGAAAGTCGTTAGTGAGAATAGCGGCTTAATTTTAAACTATTTGAAATTTTTGTTTGTTATCGCTATTCCTACTAGCGACTGAAGTATATATGAGGTCACCAAAGAGATTAATGACCTCAAATGAATGTATTGAAACACTTAGCAATTTCTAGAAAGCGTTTGCTCTCTTGGGAAAAAAATTAAAAACTGAGGTCGCTAATCAGAATAATAACCTCAGTAGAAGACTAATTGTCTAAATCTTCTTGTTCTCTGTACAACAACATCAACAAAGCATTTTTCCAAACTAGTTTGGGTCGGCTACATGAATCATGGTTTTCCATTTTGTTCAGTTTAGCACAATATCTTCTATAAGGTCACAAGCTATCATATCTTTTTTCACTGTTTCTGCCCAAGTTAGTTAAGGTCTTCCTCTACCCCTAACTCTGCCCTTAATACTTATCCAATCACTCTTTCTAACGGGGGCACTACTAGGTCTACGTGTAACATATTCAAACCACTTGAGACAATTCTCTCTTAACTTATCTTGGATTAGAGGTACCTTTAGCATGTCTCATATATGCTCATTTCTAATTCTATCATTTCTTGTTTTACCGCACATCCATCTTAGCTTCCTCATCTCCGCTACACTCATTTTTTGGACATGTTGTTTCTTTGTTGCCCAACACTCTGCTCTATACATTATTGTTGGTCAAACAGCTATCTTATAAAAAAATTTCTTCAACTTCAAAGGTATACGTTTGTCACAAAAAACACCACTGACACTTCTCCACTTAAGCCACCTTGCTTGGATCCTATATATAATATCTTCACAAATCTCCTCATCTCTTTGTATAATTGCGCATAAATATCAGAAATAGTCTCTCTTAGGTATCTCTTGACCATCAAACTTCACTACTTGCTCCGTTGTGTTCCGAATATCACTAAAATTACACTCCATATACTATGTTTTAAATCTACTTACCAAAAGCCTCTAGCTAAATCTTCTTGCTCGCTGTAAGATTTGCAAAAGAATCACCCAAATCAACCTTAGTATACTTCAATCTTTATTCGCAATAACGACCTCTGTAGAAAACTCAATCTCCTTGTTCATTGTAAAATTTGCAAAATAGTCACACAACTAAGACATCTATTCGGAATAGTTACTTTAGTACAATTAAGGCCTCTATTCCACATAATGACCTTAGTACAACTAAGTTCACTATTTCGAATAGCGACCTCAGTTTCAAAAATAAATGAATTGTTATTTTTTTCAGAGAGAAAAATCTCTCTAAATTTAGCTAAGTGTTGGAATACAGTTCATTGAAGGTCACTAATTCTATTAGCGACTTCATATATGCTTTGGTCGTTAATGGGAACAGCGACTGTAAAAAAAATTATTTAAAAAAAAAAGATGCCGCTATTCCCTCCCATTAGTGACCTCTAAAAGAAACATGCCGCTAATGAGAATAGCGACCACTGCTGACGTGGCACCAAGTAGTTCACGAGCGCTAATAGTTTCGAAATAGACCCATAATCGTAAATATTTTCAAAATGTGGCCTAGTACGGTAAAAAATTCAGTTCAACTAACCTCGCTATCTCGGATAGCGAGTGTAGGTCTATACATTTTAGGTAGAAAATTGCATGTTCAAAATTTTCCTGAAAAAATGAGTACAACTACACTCGCTATCTGATATAGCGAAGTCAGTTGAACTAGACTCGCTTTCTGAGATAGCAAGCATAGTTATATACATTTCAGGTAGAAATTGTATGTTTAAATTTTCTCTGAAAAAATGAGTACAACTACATTTGAATTAGACTCGCTATCTTATATCTAAGATAGCGAGTGTAGTTTGTCAACACTTCATGTTCTAAATTTCTCTGAAAAAATGAGTACAGCTTACACTCGCTATCTAAACTCGCTGTCTCAAATGAACTCGCTATCTCAGATAGTGCGTGTAGTTATATACATTTCAGGTAGAAATTGCATGTTCAAATCTTTTCTGAAAAAATGAGTACATATAGCAAGTGTAATTGTACTCGTTTTTCCAGAGAATTTTTGATGAACCGGATAGGGCCTTACGACCCCAGCCACAACAAAATATATTGATAATAACGAAATGTACAGGAGGAAGCTTTACAAGCAGTAAAGATCATTCAAACCAACAGACACAGCTACTTCAATACAAAGACGCAAACTAAACAACTGACAAAGCCCGCAAAGTAAAGGGGCTGCACCAAGACGCTAGCTGAACAGCAGTCGGGAAGCCTGAAAGGCTGACGAGGATGCGCAGACGAGCAAAAGAAGTGAAACGAGCTCACGCCCGGGAAGACCGCACTTACGCACATCAGGAGCTGCCGCAAAACACTCAGAAAATAGCAATAGGAGACCCAGTCCCTCAGAACGAATAGTCACGCGCAGCGAAGCTGCGGAGGTGCTCCAAAAAGAGACTGCCGATATCACAGCCGAAAGCACAGCCGAAAAAAATAGAGAAAACGCACCACAGATGCAGCGAAATAAAAGACAAAGAATAAGAACAGAATAATGATGAAATAATCGCCCGACAAAGTGGAGAATAGGGCTACATAAAGTCATCACCCATAGTAAGTGCTCCTATTAGAGACTGCCGCAAGCACAGCCTAAAGCATAGCCGAAAAATATTAAGCAATCGAACCACAGAAGCAGAGAAGGAAATACAAAGAAAAAGAACAGAACAGTAAAGATATAAGCGCCCCACAAAGTGGGGAAAAGAGCTGCAATAGGCCACCAACCATAATAACCATTCATAAACAGGAGTGAGAGAAACAAAACGCATCAGGTGTACATACAGAGAATCCCACCATTCAGATGCACCTCCAAAAAGCATCAAAAAGAAACTTACAAAACATGATATAGCCAGAGAGAGGAGCGGACACAGTGAAGAACATGAGCACTGGCATAAGTAGCAAAAGGGAGCTCAAAAAGGAGCTAGAAACAATCCATGTTGGAGTTCCCAAAAAATCCACATGATTTCCAAAAAATCCACATGGTTTTTCCAGAGAATTGCTTTTAGAAATAAGAAACTACAAACCAAAGTCGTTGTTTCTAACAACGAGTCTAGTTCACCCATGCTCGTTGTTGGAAACGACAAGTCTGTCTTTAGATTTTTGTATCTTCGCGAGATTTCTCTAAATGTTGGAGAAATTCATAGAACTGCACTCGCTGTTTGAAACAACGAGCTTATTTTCAAATAACTCGCTGTTTGAAACAACGAGTAAGTCAATTTGATAAATAGTTTCGAAAGTGAGTCAGTTTGGTAATTACTTCAAAAAGTGGGTCATTTTTGTAAAAAAATCAAGTTGTTGCTGATTTAATTTAATATTATATTATTTAATTAAATTGGGGGAGAATTTTGTTTGTCATCAGTCGGCAGAAAAGTTGGGCTGTGACATTCCAAAATTTGAACTCTATGTACTAGTAGCTTACACGTGCAATGCATGTTTTAATAAATATAGTTTTTTAAAATAAAAATTTAAACGTAGTCTTGATTTGAACCTATAATCTTCTTTATAATAGTTATACACGTATGTTATACAGAGGTTGATAGATTGACAAAATATTTACAAATGACACTAAGGTCTTCTCCCATTATGATATTAGAGATGTTACCTGAAAACTTTTTAGAAATGGGACTGCTACAGTGTCTCCTATGATTTGATTTCCTACTGCACATTTACATCCAAACTAATCATCTGTTAATAGGTGCTTGCAACCACCCCCACAAGGGCCACAACAAACACTCCTATCGAATTATATTCAAACCAAGTTGAACCACAAAAAAATTGGACCCACCACCTTTTCGGTTCGATGACCCCGGTTCTACTCTTAGAATATTGATATCAACATATTAATATCTTTGTATATGAGTGGCATTTGTACAAAAGAACATTATCTTATCATCTCCAAACCACTTCAAGATAAGAGTTCCAAATATGGAATTGCCTAAATTTTTTATAGGGGTTTAAAAGGAAAAGCACAACTTAGTGCCTTGAGCACTTGCATGCTTTTTCCTTAATCAATAGCGTGTATCAAAGAAGTTAGAGATGCCAAATACAGTATTCTCTTCTTTTCTAACTACAGAAGAGTGGACAAATATATTAACCAAATGAGCACCGCTAAACTGCCACATTTAATAATACATTACTGAATTATTATTTACTCCTTTTGATCAAATACGTTCAGAAATTGATATTTCCTTTGATTTCTTATATGGAAAATCCCCACTCTATTTGGTGCAAGTAGACCTATGGAAATATCTCTCTAAAGACAACAAGGAAAACGACATCTCGATTAGTTGAGATCAGAGACATACAGAGAAATTAGTCAGATGCTACTGCTACCACCAAGAGTCATATAATGAGATATCACCATGTTGATGTGACATTAAAAAATCTTAAATATCGAACTAAGACTTGATGGAAGAACTGGCCCCTTATCGGAATCCTTTAGGGCGGAACGTCGTTCTTGCAAGCAAGAGTACGCTGATATCCTCCATCTAGACCATACACTACTAAACGGAACGTCTATAGCGGCGTTTTTTTTGGGCTATGGCGGCGCTTATAAACGCCGCCATAGATTGTAGCGGCGTTTTAATTATTGCCGCGAGCAGCACCGTTGCATCGACCGTCGTTACAGATCATAGGCCTATCGCGGCGCTTTTCTAGAGCGCCGTTACAGACCATAGGTCTACAACGGCGCGTCTTAAAAGGCGCCGCTATAGGCCTATGATCTGTAACGGCGGTCTAAAAAACGCCGTTACAGGCGTACATCTATACCGGCGCTTATAAAAAATGCCGCTATAGACGTACGGCTTGTAATGGCACATTTTTAGACCGCCATTACAAGTCGTATGTCTATAACGGCGCTTTTGAAAAGAGCCGTTACAAGTCATAGATTCAATTTTTTTAAAAAAAAATCACCACGTTTGGTGGATCGATATGTATCCCGGCATCAAGTTTTTTCCCACTATTTTAAAAATAGGTCACAAATTCAAAATATCTGTAGTCACATCAAATTTGAAAGTTCAAATCTTAAAATCACTAATAGCATAATAAACAACTATATAATCATGGACCACAATAAACAATAATTACTTGTCTAAAAATGGCCATACGAAGAGTCAGAAATATACATATTATACATTAATTTCTTTAACAAAACATAAATTCAGTTTCGACAAAACATAAAAAGACTATAGTCCAAATTAAACTAAACTATGGCAAAGTCTACTGCTGTGGCTCGGCATTGCTTTCATTCCCATTGATATTTCGCCAGATGTATGTGCGTGACTAGAAGTCGATGGAATTCGCTGGATCTGTATAATTCACAATAGTGTCATTTATTAGTTTATTCACTACACTAGTCACCACACCAGTCAAATGCAATAGTTAAATTTCATACTGATATCGTAAAATGTTGCTGAACGATATATCTTTCATCAAATAAATGCAAGATTTTATGCAAGTACCTTAGGATAATCTCTGATTTGGCTTCCCAGCAAAAACTTTTTCTGTGATGTATCGTTCATGTTCACTTTGCAAGTCAGATCCCCATTTAACCTGCTTGCAGAGTGAAAGTTAGCATTATGTCAATATCTGCAGGTCTATGATTTTATTAGAAGGACCTGATCAATGAATTATGAAACAAAGGTTCAGTATAATTCTACAGTACTGATCACAGCAGTAATGGTGTCATATTTAAGTCGTTTATACTTTAACTATTCGCTACAAACTTACAATCAATCTATATCTATAAACCAATGTCAATGGTCAAAAACATACCTCATGTGAAGTGCAATGAAATGTTTGCCTTTTGCTTTCATCCTCTAGATTAATGTTTCACCCATTTTCACTATTTGATTAGTGAATCTTAATGCGTGGTAGTTAACTCTACATCTGAGCTTTTGAAGATCCGAGTGCAGTATTGAATCTAAAATGGTACAGTAATCTTCTTCGTGCAAGTGTCAATGTATACTGCAGAAGGAGTATACATGGTTATCTTAAATTGTACAGTGATCGAGAATAGTTATGTTTGTTAATGTACTAAATTTGTTCTTCAGAACAAAAAAACTCCTGTTTATTGAATCTAAAAGTATATAGTCACATAACCATATAAGTAAATAGTTAAAATTGACAACCAGAATACTCCTGTTTATTGACCTGCTACTTGTTAGATTCACAGTTGTTAGGTAAGAAAGATTAATCTGTAAGAGATAATTTCGTCACCATACCACTCTGCGAAGCAGGGGTTCCAAAAGGCCGCAAACAAGTTATCGAGTGATTTCAGCATCACAGCTTCTCTAATGACCTTGTAGAAAATGCAAGAAATTAAATGAAATATTTTCATGATCATCACACCTAAATTGTTGGACACTATAAATTAGGTGAGCTCATTTTCTATTCCTCTGCTACACTTTAGCATTTCAAAATGCAAAAGAAGTAAACAATGTTTTGCATTATGATACTAAGAGGCAGGAGATTAGAAGAAAGCATATTCATTGCAAGATTAATTTCAATTATAAATCAGTAACTCTAATGTTGACACTTGAGTTATGCCATGAAAGAGGTCAGCACATTCAGTAAGATGCATTATTCATATTAGATCCACCATATAAAACAAACCTCTAACAAAAGCTTGTTCATTGTTATACCATCGGAGTTGATAAAATCCACATCTTCCTTTGGCAGTCCGCAATCATGTAGCAATCGAAGCATCTGCTCCATCACAACACTTACCTATTGTTTCACAGAAAAAAAAGAACACTTACCTATAGCAATAGTACATTAGTACTCATAGATCAAATTATACAAAAAGTATTAAAAAAAACAGTGTAGATGAAAAAATTGTATAAGATGATCAGATGAAATCAAAATATATGAAAAAATATTTGGATTTTTAGCATATCAGCCATATACATGCACCGGAAGGTTCAACTGGAGCTAACTTTCTATCTGCGCAAATTTCCAGCAAAACAAAACAAAGAAAAACTAGCCACACATCAATATACTTGTCCTGCAACTTTAAAATATGTATATATACACACATACACTCATACTGCATGAAAATCCTTATACTCTCCAATCCAAGTGTCACAAGGACACATATTTCAGTGAAACCATTTAAAACCCTTAGTGCAGGAAATAATCAATGATGGTCCCCTATGAGTAGCTGCTTTATTTGGTGAAATGCCAATAATGAACACGCACACTAGATACGAGGTAGAATGTATTCATACATCATAAAAGAAGCATCATGTAGAGCAGAGCTGCACCTCGGGAGAGTAAAAACTAGCTATGGAACTATGCATGCTTTTCAATTGTAAACTAAAAGAAAGGTGCAACCCTAGAGAGAAATTGCATGAGAAGCAAATTCAAAAAAAGAAAACAGATTTCAGATTCCTAAGTGATAAATTTTGATAAGGAGTTTCGGTAGCACTGCAGCATATCTAAGCAGATCAGGTGGACAACAAAATCTAATATATGATATCACTGAAAATTAAAAATAGTTATATTTCGTATGTAAAATTCTCGTCTTTCAATTTGGTTGTAAATTTGTAGGTAATACTCGCTTACTAATTCTACTACTCTTGTTAAAAACACTACATAGTAGGAATAAGGGTGATTTCAACATGCTCTGTTCTCCTTCATATTGACTATAAGTGCAAGGAATTGTTGATATATTGTTTATCCTCACTATACACCATTACAAACCTTATATTTCATTTGCTACTGAAAAATAATCATTCCTCATGTTCGGGACATGACAGATGAAGCCCACAAGATTCTTTTCATGATCTTGCAAATTAGATGCTCATTAGTAAATAAAGTAACTCGTAAACGGAAGGAAACTGCAGACAAGTATTTTAAGTTTTTAACGAACATCAAACAAGATTTAGTCCAAAAATCACAAACCTTATAAGGGCTAGCAGTGCAGTTGAAAACAATCGGTGCTGCAAGAGTATGTAGAAAATAAGAAATGATTTATCTTCTATGGAACCATATGCAAAAGCAGGTATTAATCATCTGAGAAATTAGATCTGTTTCTCACCTGACAAAAGTCCCGCCACTTCTTTAAAAAGAGAATCGTCGCAATTGCTACAATACCCGAGTTTCAGTCAGGAAAGCACCGGATAACAATTTTGCAAGTAAAATAAAGCATGTAAATCTATAAACCATCAATTTGCAATTGTTAGAACTCCAAAAGTATTGAAGACAGTTAGGCAATATATAAATGCATTCACCATAATCAGGAGAAATGGCATCTGGCAATCGAGAAAGGTATTGGGTTACCAAAAAAGTTGGTCTCGGGATTTGTATCGACAAAATTGGCAATACCAAAATGGTGTATTGGCTTTCTTATATCTAAAGTTTAAAATAAAAGAAAACAAACACTTAAATATTTTCTATTATTAAATTGATTTTATTTTTAAACATTAGTTTATCAAAAAATTATTTTTTAAAAAAATGGGATCGACGGTGTCGTTGTGAATCTGTACGATCCGGCAGATCCCCACATACACCTTGGATTGTCACCGATCCAATCTTTTGGAGGTGGATTGGATCAACCCCTTCCAAAATTGATCTGATCCTTCAAACTATGAATATTGAACAGTACTATTGAAGTATATGTAATCACTTTATCAAAACTAACAAACTTAACATGTAGTTTCCATAAGGTGTGCTAATCTGAACTTTCATTCTCTCATGTTTTGTTCACGATTTTTCATTGTGGCTCTTCTAAACGCCATCTAGATAGGAATTGATCTTGTCAAAATAAAAGGTGTAGCCCTAGACTGCAGAACATGTTGTATATCTTAAGCCCAGGTACACGCACACTCAACTACTACCAAATCAGTGAAATATTTTCGGAAATGGAGTTGTAATTCAGATCAATATCACAATGCCCACATGGGCCATATCAACCATCTTCATATTTTTCCCATGACAAGTGCATGCTGATGAAATGCATCAAATCAAAAACCCCTAACGAGTAAGTTAATTGTCATCTAAACCCTTGTCTCCCCTCTTGATTTAAAGCTAACAAGGCTATACAGCACCAACAAGTAAGTAAGAAGTTTATGAGTTCAGCAAAAGAAATCGAGAGATTATTTTGAATAAGTAACTTACACCCTAAAAGCAAGAGCAGTACCTTGAGCAAGCAAATCACTCAGGACATCTACATCATAGTTCTTACAAGCCCAGGCATATCCACCATCACTTTTAATTGCATAAGCCACCATATCATCAGTAAGCCGATGCTCATACCTAGCTCGATGATATTAACTTTGTAAATTAGTATTAGTAATTCAAGTGTTAGGAAAAAGAAAATCAATTAAAGGTTTCCATAAAAAACCTACCATATCAAATGTTCGTCAAATTTTTGCTTCCATTTCTCCTCATATACCTCCTAAAATATGTCCTTGAACCTGAAACAATTTCAGACTTGTTAGCAGCTACTATAAATTCCCAAACCAGCTAAATTTGAAATTTTGTGCAGAGAAGGAGATTTAAGATGTTATTAGAACAGTATATTCAATACATCGTAGGTTTAAAAATGGCGATTGACAGTTTGACTTCAACATACATCCCAATCCTTCACCCATTGAAAAAAGAAGACAATTAGACAAAGGCAAGAAACAAATGCATTCAGAAGAGTAATGATAATTGTACAGAGAACACATATGGTACTATTTTATGGAACTAGATTGAGAAAGGCTTTTGTCAACGCACTATAAGTGCGACGAAACACAATTAAGTCCTTAATATTACGATAAGCAAACACAAATAATTAGCAGTCCCACGTAGCTATCTACATACAATAGTACCAAAATAAGTAAATTCCCATTCAAAAACCAACCAATTTATTCGAGCACTTACTCAACAGCTGTAACTTCAATTGCATCCAAAGCCATGCTAATCCTTTATCAAACAAAAAAACTGAACTTTTAGAGCTTAAAAAAGAACCAACACCTAATTAATCAAACAAGAACAGAACAAAAACCCTCACCATTTACCGATCTCGATCCTCCCTGTACCGTCATCAATCAAGAACGAAACATACACCATCCCCACCACCCTAAACTGCACATATATCAAAGCTCGAGATCGCTCAAATTATACTTTCTCATATTCTCTATAAAGAACATGAATAAAATCCAAAAAAAAGAAAGAAATTACTGACATTGGCATAGACTCCATCAACAACAAGATTGGACTTGCCATCGAAGAAAGAATTGGCGATCTACTTGATGGTTAGAAGGAGCAGGCTCTGGGGTCAGTGGATCTGCGAGATTCAAGATCGAGAAGAGAGGAATGAGTCCGAGCGAAACCCTAGAGAGAAAAAGTAGAGAAACAGTACTTACTTTGGAGGGAGAAGTTGGGGGTTGTTGTCGCTGGGTGGACTGGGAAGAGGAGACGGGCTCGGAATTGGAGGAAGGGATGGCGATGGCAAGGTGAGGAGAAGGACAACGACTTCGACACCTTCAAAGATGAAGACAACAGCGACAGGAGATATCAATCGGGGAAGAAAAGGAGGGCGAGAGGGGCTGGCTTTGATTTGTGATTTTGAGAGATTTATGGGTTTTGATTTGGATGAATTTTTGAGAGATTAAAGGTTGGAGGGATTTTGATTTGGAGGGATTTTTAAGAGATTTGGGGTTGGAGGGATTTTTTTTTAGATTTTGGGTTAGAGAGATTTGGGGTTTGAGGGATGCTGGCAGAATATTGAGAGAGGCTATCCCGGCGTTTCTATTGAAAATGCCGCGATAGCTTATAACTATTGCGGCGTTTTGTTCAGATGCCGTTACAAAATGTCATAGTAGACCCCTTGAATTTTTGCAGGAGTCTATCGTGGCGTTTCACATAAATGCCGGCAAAAAAATGCCGCGATAGACCATTTATTTTGTAGTGATATTAAATGGGCTCAAAGAGCTCGGGTCAACTGGATTAAGGAGGGGGACGCAAACACTGCTTTCTTTCATAACTTTGCTTCGCATAGACAACGATACAACCGTATTTCTTCTATTTCTGCTCAAGGACTGGATCATACTTCCGATGACTCTATTCATCGGGAGTTCCTTTCTTTCTACAAAAATCTTATAGGAACTCAGAAACACCGGTCTATTGAGCTCGATTGGGCTCAGATCTATGGCATTCAAGATCACGATCTTTCTTCGCTCGAAGCCCCCTTCTCTCTTGACGAGATCAAATCGGCGGTTTTCGTCTTAAAAAGTGATTCGGCGCCTGGACCCGACGGTTTTCCTGCTTTCTTTTTCCAGAAATTCTGGGATCAGCTTAAAGCAGCCCTTCTTAAAATGTTTCAAGACCTTCATCAAGGGAATTTTTCCTTTGATCGTATAACTACGCCCACATTGTGCTTATCCCCAAAGTAGCAGGGCACACCTTGTCTCTGAATTTAGACCTATTAGTCTTATTAACACCTCCTTCAAAATCATTATGAAAGTTCTTTCCTCGCGGCTGAGCGCGATCATCTCCCCTTTGATCGACTCAGCCCAATCTGGTTTCATTAAAGATCATTTCATTCTTGACAATGTTGCTTCTGCCCAGGAAATCATCTTTCACTGCCATAGAACTCAATCGGAAGGTATTCTTCTTAAGCTCGATTTTCAAAAGGCTTACGACAATGTTAATTGGGATTTCCTCATAGATATTCTCATTCATCGGGGTTTTGGTCCCAAATGGATTGCTTGGATTAAATCCAGCCTTCTTTCTGGGACTTCATCTTTATTCATCAATGGCTCGGAAGGTCACAAATTCAAAATCAGATGTGGCCTCCGCCAAGGAGACCCTCTTTCTTCGTTGTTTTTTTCTCTTGTTGCAGATGTTTTCAGCAAACTTCTGCGTAATGCTTGGAACTTGAATTTGATTGAGGGTCTTGGCAGTTCCCACTTTTTCGAGGGAGTGCTCAACCTCCAATATGTTGATGACACAATTATCTTCACCAAACCGAATTTACACTCTCTTCGTAACCTTAAACTACTCCTTTACTGCTTTGAAATGGCGTTCGGTCTATCTATTAACTTTCAAAAATCCTCTGTGCTTTGGTTGGGAGGAACTCCCAATCGCCAGCAAGAGGTTTCCAATTTTTTCAATTGCCCTGTCGCCTCGTTCCCTATCACCTATTTAGGTATTCCCCTTCGTTGGGGTAAGCTGCATAGATCGGATTGGTTCCCCCTTATTGATAGAGTGGAGGCCAGGCTCAACGGTTGGTCGAGCAAGCTTATGTCTAGAGGTGGCAGGCTGACTCTTATTAATTCAGTGATTTCATCCATGCCCCTTTATCTTATGTCTTTCTATCTATTACCTTCCTGGGTTATAAAAAGAATCGATCAAATTAGAAGTAATTTCTTATGGAATGGCTCCTCAGCTTTTAAACCAGGTTCCCACCTGTGTCAGTGGAAACTAATTTGTACCTCCAAGGAAGAAGGGGGTCTTGGTGTTCTGGACATTCGTCACCATAACTTTGCTCTCTTAGGTAAATGGTTATGGAAACTTCATAATTCTGATCATTTGCCTTGGGTTCGATGCATTAGAAATTACCGCTCCGCATCTCATTATTGGTGGGAGTTTCCTGAGGCGACTTATCGCCGTGCCTCACCTTTTTGGAAAGGTATTTGGAAGGCCTCTGCTGCTTTTCAGTGTGGTATCTATCGTTATTGCTATGATGGATCAAGAGCAAAACTGTGGAATGATCTATGGATTGGTAACACCTCGCTAGCTATGGCTTTTCCATCCCTTTTCCGACTGTCTGCCTACCCGACGGCTACTATAGAGGACTCATTCACCCTAATTGACGGCACACGCTACTGGTTTATTCCTTTCATGTGTGATCTTTCCCCATCGTTGACTGAGGTCTTTGATAACCTCATCTCTTATCTCAATAGCTATGTTTGGAGGTTATCAAAGAGCATTGGTTGGCGTTGGTCGCCGAATGGATTATTTTCTGTTAAATCTTTTTATTGCTTCCTCAACTCTAGAGGAGTGAAATCTTCGATTGCCAAATTTTTTTGGGATTCCTGGGCTCCTCTTAAGGTCAAGATCACTTCCTGGCTTGCCTTTAATAACAAACTTCTTACAGTTGATGTTCTGAACAAAAGAAATCTTGCCTGGGGTCAGCTCTGCGTTATGTGCGATCAGCACGTGGAAGATGTTAATCATCTCTTCATCCAATGCCCCAATGTGATTTCTTTCTGGAAAATTTGTACGTTGGCGTGGGGCACAATCTTTACTCCTCTAGATTTAGCTTCTGTTTGGTCTACCAAGCCGTCGAATTCTTCATTCCATAACGCTTGGATTTTATCGGTTCATACCATTATTTGGATTACTTGGAAGGAGAGAAATAGTAGATTATTTCAGAATCGCAGATATTCTTTAAATGCGTTGATCGATGAGTTTTTATTTCTATTCAAACTTTGGTCATCGGTTTTGGAGCCCAAGGCATATCCACTTCATTTTCTCATATTATTGAAAATGCTTATCTCTGTCTTCGTTCCCTTCATGCATTTTAATTTGAAGGTTTTTTCTTTGCTTATTTGTATAACCAAGCTCTTCCTCTTTCATTTGTTATTGGCAGGATATATCTTCCGCACTCGACGCGACTACCAGCACTATCTAGCTGTGATCTTCGCCCGTGCTTTTGTTTTTTTTGTGCTTGTTCTGGTAGTACTTGAATAGCCCTTCTTCTTTTGGTGACTGATGGTTTTTGATTATTTTGTGTGCTGCGATTGTATCAGCAGCTACCTGGTTTAGTTGTATCTTCTCTTTATTACCGTAATCTCATTTTGGGTGGACCTCACCTATGTAATTATCTGTTGTTGGGTGTTTTAGTTACTGATCTCTTGGGGACTCTTGTTTATGTTGCTTTTAGCTCTGTGCTGGCTTTACTGGTGGTTACTTATTGTCTGCCCTGAATTCGACTGGGTTAATTTGTTGGAGGATTAATTTTTTTGGTCTTTCTTTTGATGGACGCTTCTGTGTGTGCTCCGATCCTTTTGATCGGTGGCCTTACTTTTTATTTGAGCTCTCCTTTGGATGGTCTTATCATCCACCGGCGTTAGCTCTTTCATGGTTTGGATATTGATTTCTTTAAGGGATCCATCACCACCTACCTATTGGGCTTTGTTTTCTTAATCCTGCTATATTTCTCTTCTCTTTATAGTACAGCTTGGTGCTTTATGTTCCGCTTCTTGCTCACTGATTGGGTCTGGAAGAGCTGCATTTTTGCTCAGACTTTGGGCTTGTGATCGCGTAGCAGCCATCATGGGTTCGGGCGACGGTTGGATGTTTTTCGTTTAGCCTTCAGGTGTTGGGAGCCAGTATTCTTTATTGGGTGCCCCTTGTGGACGCTGGATCCATGCCTGCTTGGTGTTATCCCTGCTTCGTGCGCCCCCCAGTCTTGTTGTTGTTTACGTCTGCTAGGAGTTTTTTCTTTTATAGTAATGCTGATGTACTTCTATGAGTGTTATTTCGTTTTACGTCTTGTAAAATTACTTTTTATTGATTCATTATATGATATTTTGATGGCTGGAGTCGTAAGACTCTATCCGATTCATCAAAAAAGACTTGCATAGTAGCCGATTAGAGCATACGTAATCGTTGGCTATTTAGCCATATTTTTCAAAATTTGGCTTGGAATATGCTGTAGTTGTTGGCTATTTTGTCAAATTTTTTTTTGGTAAACAGTTCCCAGTTATATTTGGCGCAGACGATTTGGCTAAATGGGTAAAATAGCCCGACGAACCATTACTTTCCGTCTTTTGATCGTACGATGTATAATATACCGTCTGGAAAAAAAATTTATTAATAAAAAAATCAGACGAGAAATTATACACCGTCCGATTTTTATTTTTTATTTTTACAAATGTTTGGGACGATGAATTATACACCATCCGGAAAAGAAAAAAAATTCCAACGATTTGGGACCGTGAATTATACACCGTCCCATAATCTCAATCTTTAAAAAAAATTAGAGAAGAGAAATGTTCTCGCGTCCTAAGATTTGGGAGAATTTTTTTAATTTTTTTTCTTTTCAAAACGTCACTATCAAGGACAATTTATTTTTTTTATTAAATAATTTAAATGCTTAAAAAATAAGAGAGAAGGGATGATATTTTATTAAGATTTTTTTAAAATAAAAAACGTCAGACGGGATATTATACACCGTCCGACCTATTCAGAATTTTCAAAAGCCAAATTTTGACTAACAACGACTACAGACAAAAGTCATATAGCTATTGGTTATAAGCCAAATATGCAACAAAAAAAAATTGAAGGAAAGGGTGGAATAAGGCCACCCTGTTTCATTAATGAGAACAAATATGCAAATTTTGGCAGCCAATGACTACAGATGCTCTTAAGTAGGGAAAAGTTCTTGTCACAATTGGGCATGATGCTTCAATATGATCCGTTTGAAAATCTTGCGGTACTTGGTTGGATTTATTAAAGATCTTTAATATTCTGTCCTATGCTTAAATCTGTTTATAAGGAGGAGAATTTAAGAAAACTTGTAATATTTGCACCTCATGTTTTAATAGAAGTGATTCTGAGAAGTTGTTTAAGATGTTCTGATCTGTTATGTGCTTATTTATTTGTTTTCTGACTTGCTCTTATTCTTCCCGATATTCAGGTTAATTTGTCTCCGATTTGCATTAATCTGATCCGATATGCACCTGTTCGTTGAACGTTCAAACTTGATCTGAGTTTTTAGTTGATAATGAATTTGTTTCGACGACTCGATTTCTGATTTCCATATGTTCTTAATTTTCTGCAGGTTTGCTCCAATAATCACCCCTTTGTTGCGATCTCCACTTTATTTTCGGTTTGAAGAAATGGGTATCACTTCTCTGTTCCAGTCTACTCGAGTTTTCACTTGAGCTTTGTTTCTCAGGTCCGAACAAGTCTATTGTTTTGTTTGGAGGTTGGGTGATATAGAACTGTTTGGTGTTGTTATTTGAAGCAGATTGTGTTCAGTTTTGTAGTTTCTTATTTTTTTATTTGTAACAAGTTGAAGCTTAGTGAAGCTCCAACTTGAGAATGAGTAATAGAAGATAGTAAATAATATTGGAGATATATTAAAGAATTAAGATAGTATGTAATATTGGAGGAATATTAGAGGATAATATTATTAGTAAGTAATATTGTTGAGTGTTACCGCTAAATCTGGTGTGGGGGCAAACAGATAGTATTTGTGGATTCTTGAAAAACCTGAATAGCAAACCTGAACCTATTCCGCCGGAGTTTGACCGCTAACTCCCGTCGTTCACCTGCAAAAGGTGCGAGACACCGGGGTTGATCCCGGCGATGCACCCTCCGATGCTCAAGTCAGTAATCAGGAAGATTATGAAAGAGCGTAAATTGGCAAAAGATTAATTACCTCTTAATGGTGATGGATGGGGGGTATTTATAGCCGCAGTTGGGGTCAGATTAGGAATGTAATCCCTGTGATCAGATAAGGAATGTACTCCCTAATCCCCAGTGAAAGGATAGATGTGAATCAGGCTGTTGATTAGTATTAATCAGAAACCCTAATTTATCCTGCTGGACTGGGTTTATTTCGGGTTGGGTCCCGTACCCAGTTGAGGTGGATCCGTTCGTGGGTTATTGGGTCTTTGGGGAAAAGACCCAGGACCCACTTCGGACCCATTGGTAGACAAAATGACCATTTTACCCCTAGGCTTTAAGATTCGTTCCTGATTTGGACGGTTCCGATTTAATCCCATTTTTAGCCATATCACGAGCCCCCACTCCCGAAGATTGAGTTTGATCAGCCTTTGAGGAGTATTTTTACTGTTTTAATGGTTGGCGGAGTTGTATCGGAGTCCAAATGGAAGGTTTCGAATCTTTGCAGGAGGCAGTATGGTGATTTTCTAAGTTAGTTGCATGCTCTGAGTTGTTCTTGAGCTCTTCTGGACATTTGGTGATTTTTATCTATTTTTTCGGAATATTTACTTAATTTTGCGAAGTGTTGATTCGTCGTTCAGGGGTCTTAATAAATGGTCCTAGGCAATAATTATTTACTCGGGGGTTCAAAAATATTTTCCCGACTTTATAATTATTCTCTAGGATTTTAAATTAATTTTCTCGAATTTTTAATCATTTTTTCGCAATTTTTAAATAAATAAAACGATTTTAATAAATAAAATACCGAATTATGGTGTGGCGCGATCTGGACCGTTGATCTTGTGCGGGCGCGAACTTCTGAAAGATCGGATGGACAGGGTCGCTCGGCAGTAATTTCTCCACTTTCGAGGGTCGGATGGGCACTTGCTCGGAATCCGAGCGAAATGGCTCGGTTTTTCCCTCGCGCGAGTGGCTCGGATCGCTAGTCGCTCAGCTCGGAATTCCGAGCGACGTGGAGCAATCTGCACTGTCGGATCTCGGCGCGGATCTCGAGCCGGGCACTGTTCCCAAGAAAACACTATCTTGTCGTTTAGTGGACGTGGCGTAATCTGGACTGTCCATCATTTCAGGCACGATTTTTGCAATGATCCAACGGTTAGAGACGCTCGGCAGCATTTTTCTTCATTTTCGAGGGTCAGATTGGCACTTGCTCAGAATCCGAGCGAAGTGGCTCAGTTTTTCCCTCGCGCGAGTGGCTCGGATCGCTAGTCGCTCGGCTCGGAATTTCGAGCGACGTGGAGTGATCTGCGCCGTCGGATCTCGACGCGGATCTCGAGGCAGGCACAGTTCCTAAGAAAATACTATTTTGTCGTGTAGTGGTGCTGGCATGATCTGGACCGTCCATCATTTCAGACGCGATTTTCGCAATGATCCAACGGTTGGAGACGCTCGGCAGCGTTTTTCTTCACTTTCGAGGGTCGGATTGGCACTTGCTCGGAATCCAAGCGAAGTGGCTCGGTTTTTCCCTCGCGCGAGTGGCTCGGATCGCTAGTCGCTCGGCTCGGAATTTCGAGCGACGTGGAGCGATCTGCGCCGTCAGATCTCGGTGCGGATATCGAGGCGGGCACAGTTTCCAAGAAAACACTATCTTGTCGTTTAGTGGCACTGGCAAGATCTGAACCGTCCGATCGAAATCTTACGCAAATTTTGAGGGGAAAGTCGTTTTTCTCCAATTCGTAGCTCGGATTGGCACTTGCTCGAAATCCGAGCTATCCTCTTTGTTGTTGAGGTCGGATCGCCTGTTGCTCGGATTTTGGTTCCGAGGGACGTGGGGCGATCAGAGCCATTGGATGATGGCACAGATCTCGATGCTGGCTCAGTTCCCAAGAAAACACTATCTTGTCATTTAGTGACGCTGGCAAGATCTGAGCCGTTCGATCGAAATCTTATGCGAATTTTGAGGGGAAAGTCGTTTTTCTCCAATTCGTAGCTCGGATTGGCGCTTGCTCGGGATCCGAGCTATCCTCTTTGTTGTGGAGGTCGAATCGCCTGTCGCTCGGATTTTGTTTCCGAGGTGCCGAGCTGTTTTACTTGGGTCGAAACGTTTCCTTTGTCAACAATTGTGGCTCTTCATTACTTAGCCGTTTGGGCTTTTGTAACGCTTCAAGGGAGGCCCAAGAGTTGCGCCTTTACGTTTCAAAGCCCAAGAGGCGTCACTTTCACTATAAGTTTTCACCCCCTCAACACTTAACCTCATTTCTCACTTTCACTTTCTCACTCTTGGTTTTACTTCTTAGCGAAGTTTTTAGCTCTTGGGTGGCGCTTCTAGCTGTCGCGGCAAGGCGTTTTAGGCTCCGGCGATCTTTTCCGGCCGTACTAGTCACTTCAAGGTCAGTCTCTCTCCTTATCTTTGTAAAATGGTTAAGTTTTCTTCCACGGATAAGACCCCTTCCTCGGACCTAGGCGTCAGCCGAGCGATCAAGCTGAGCAAGGGTAAAGGGAAGGAGGTCGTGGAGTCGACCGAAGAGACAACAGTCAGGCCGAGTACAGACGAGGAGGTTGCCGAGCCTCTCCAAGAGGTAATGGTCCGAGCCAGCAAGGGCAAGGGGGTGGAAACGATAATTGAGCACCCGAAGACTGCTAGGGGAGTTGGGTCGGCTTCCGAGCATTCTGTCGAGCGTTGGCGGTGTGCGGAGCTACTTCGGAGATCTGTTGGAGAAGGTGACGCAGGGCATCGCCAAATCGATCGAGGAGAACGAGCCGACGGAAACTTCTGAGGTGGACCAGATCTCTTCGGTCCTGACCGAGGCAGATTTGCATCAGATCCGGAGTGTGTTCCGAATCCCCGCGGAGTACAGACTCCTTCTGCCTGGCCCTGGCTTCCGAGCGTGCACGTTGTGCTCGGCTGATACGTGCGTTTTCCCGCCGATTCCCTGAATGCCGGACTTCTGCTGCTGCTGCACCCTTTCGTGATCGAGGTGCTACAGTGGTACGGCTTGAGTCCGGCTCAGCTGATGCCGAACACCTAGCGGCACATTATGGCATTTGTTCTTCAATGCCAGGGGGTCGGCGCTCTGCCCAATATGTTCATCCTTCGGAGTCTCTACCGTCCTTGCCAACCAAACATAAATGAGCAGAGGTACTACCTCTCGCCGAGGAAGGGTGTGAAGCTGATCGAGAACCCGGACTCGATCAAGCATTGGAAAGAGAAGTACTTCCTCGTCCGAGCTCCCGAGCCATGGGTGATCCCGACGGTGTGGTTGAGGGACGGCCTTCCGAAGCGGGCGAAGAAAGAGCCCGTGCTCAGCAATGAAGCGGCAGAAATCGTGGAGAAGCTGCTCGGGCTTCCGACTCTCAGTTGGAAAGACATCACCGAGGAGGCCTTATTCCGAGGGGGTCTCAGTCCGATCGACCCTAGTACGCTTCTCCAATTCTTGTCTTGTCTTTGAGGTTTGGAAAATTTTTCTAACTGTTTTCACTCGGTCTTTGCAGAAACTCCCCACATGGGCTACAAAGGTCTGATGGCTAAGGCCCGAGCGACTAAGGAGCAGGAGGTGAGGAAGAGAAAGAGGACCATGTCCGGGCCCCAAGGCGGCCGAGCACCCAAGATGTAGCGCCCCGAATTTCTAATATGAGAGCTTAGAAAATACGTGGCGAAATCCCAGTAATCCACTTCAATACAACAATAAACACCAACAAACACCACTAAAATTTTCTTTCTTTTATTACAACAATTATTACAAATCCCAGCGGAAGTCTAATCATCTCAACACAAATTAATCTTTTTATTTACAACTCAAAATGATCTCAAATATCCTTTACAGTTTTACACCAATCACTAAATAATCCAATTATCTCAAACTGCCCACTCAAGCATCCAACCTCCAATCTAAGCAATAACCTGCAACATGTAAGGCTAGAGTTGAACCCTAACCCCCAAACTACGGGGTCAGCCATAAATGGTGTGAGTGGTGACAAATCAAACAAAACATCATAAATGAACTGAAATAACAATATCCAACAAATAATAATCAAACACTAAAGTATGAAGTAACAATAAAAGAGTAATGGGTGATACCAAAACCAAAAGCCAAGTGTGTGTAAAAACAGGAAATCCAAATGCATAAAAGTGATTCAAGAAAACATCATGACTACATGCTGACAACGATGACTACTAAGAGATGAAGATAAACTATGATAATTTGCCCATGCTTGATCATTCCGGAGATTGATCCCACATCACAGGTATTTTCCCTGGATAATTCAGGAGATCATCCCACATCTAAACATAGACTCATCATCACAATAATACCCCAAAAGCGTCGCCTCGACTCCGATCATTCCGTAGGTCAATCCCACATCTCAAGATAATTACTTGGATAATTCAGGAGAAATACCTCACATCTCAGGTTAACTACCTGGATAATTCCGGAGATAAATCACACATCACAAGTTAACTACTTGGATAATTCAGGAGATTAAATCCTACATCAAAAGCCTTACTGAGGTGCATAACTCAAGTTCCCATTCGTCATGACACTACTAATGCCTGTCCTTATTAGTTTGGGTTACTGAACAAATCTCCTAGTGTAGTGTACCCTACCGGACTAAAAATCTGAATAACTGAAAATTTGCCTCAATGGGCCTCAACAATTAACTGAACAAATATCTCAACACCGGTATACTAGGGTCACATACCTCTAAAGACTCAAAAACAAATAACTGAACAAATTTCCACTAAACAAGTGGCTCAACAAAATATCTCAATATCATGTTCTTAACTGAACATCTCAAATCGAATACTGAACAAATATCTCAACGTCAAATACTGAACAAACATCTCAGAATCAAGTACTGAACAATTGTCTCAAAATCAAATACACATATCCCTCAGTACCAGTCGACTTATGCTGAAGTAAGTCGACTGTCCAGAGGACAATTCTACAGAATTTACGAAAATAATCTAAGGCATTATCAGTCGACTTGAGAAAGTCATCAGTCGACTGCCCCGAGACAAATACAAATAATTTCTCGTCAAATATCCTAAGTATATCAGTCGACTAGAAGGTTCATAGGTCGACTGTCCCGAAGGACTGAACAAAATTACAAACAGAAGACCAGTCGACTGACCTCAGTCTAGGTCGACTGTCCCGAACAATGCTCAAAGACTAAAAGTACAGCAGTAGGCTCGTACCAGTCAACTGCTCTATAGGCCGGTCGACTGTCGGCTACAGATTTCTAAAAACAGGTCTGAACACAAAAATCAAACTGGAGTTTTCTAAAGATCCACTGATCATAAAAATTAATTTGTATCCAGGCAAATAAACAACTCTCAATAATCTCCATCAAGGATACATTACTCAATCGATCAAATACTCAAATCTCAAATCCTCATGATCTAAACTCCTAATCTTTCTATTAGGGTTTCTCATCAAAACTTCTTACACAACTCAATCAAAATCTGAACTACACCCAAAAGATCCAGATGTTTACCATCTGATCACAACATTATCCATTCTTAATATGTCTCCCAACAATACGATCTCATAAATCAAACCTTTCCTCAACAACTTAATAATTTCTCATACATGATCCAAATATCAATAAGAGTTCTCATCCTCCATATCCAAATAAAAGATCCATATCATACGTACAATGAGACTAACAAAATAATGGCATAATGAACACAAACAAGCATAACAAAGATCTTAAGTCATTCATCATTCGAATAACAAAGCAAAGCAAAACAAAACAAACAAAACAATCCACTCACCTTTGATTCGAAGAAAAATCCACAAAAAGCTTCCTCCTTGCTAGATCCAAGAATCCTCCTTTTTGCTCCACAAAATAATCTCAAAATCTGAATATGCTCAATGACGGCTGGGAAGAGAGAATCCCTTAAATATGCCGGATTGTATATTAGGGTTTTATTCCCACTTTGCAAAATAATCCTTTCCAAAAATACTTCTTGCATATATATAATTCTTTTCTTGAAAATTGAATCAAATATCATTTAAATTAGGATCTAATAGAAAAATATATTTCTAAACCTCAACAAATACTGATCGGAATGTCCAGTAAATATGTTTTGCATTCTAACCCTCAAAATTGTCAATTTTGCAAATAAGTCCTTTTTTTCTCAAAAGTTGCAAATAGGCATAATTAATTTCAGAAAAATCTGGAAAAATATTAAATAGTTCTCAAATAATAAATAATGATTTTTCATAAGGAAAACTAAATTTTTCAAACTTCTGAAAAGCCATTTGCACGTGTTTTGCACGTGTACAAAAGATAAATCTTTTAGAAAATATATATCAAATACTCAAAATCATTTAAAATTTATTTTCAAATAATTAAAATAATATTTGAAAATACGGGGTTCTACACAAGATCCCCTCGGTTTCTCTGACCCTCGAGGGGCAGGTTGTTGAGGTTCCTCCGGTCGAGTCCGATCAAGGTCTCATCGTACCGACCGTCCCTCCTACTTCGGATGCACCGGCCCAAACGGCGCGAACAGATGTTCCAAGGTCTTCGGGCGGAGCGTTCAATGTGAGCGCGGCTCTGGCTCTCGATGTCCTGCCCCTCACTGCCGAGACGGAGGCAATCCTGACCGAGGAGCACAAGCGCATCTTCGTCTCCGATTGGCAGGTGATGAAGGTCGATGGGTTCCTGGGGGATGGCAACATCTGCATGCAGGCGGTGAAGCACCTGCCGACCCCGAAAGACCGAGCGGCCCTCAAGGCGGGCGAAGTTGGTGACGCTGCGATGCAGATTGCTCGGAACACCATGTCGGTAAGTACTAGAGGACTTTCTTCAAAATTTTTCCAAGTTTTTTTGCTCGTGCTTAACTGTTTTTTGTATGGCTTGTAGACCCTCTGTCACTTCAATTATTTGCTCGAGGAGTTCGCGAGCAAGGAAAAGGAGATGACCGTTCTGAACGACCGGGGACGGTCGGAGCGGTCTAAGGCCGTGAAGCAGCTAGAGGTCGAGCAGTTGCATTCCGCTTCGCTCGAGGCCGAAGTTGCTGATCTAAAGACTAAGCTCGCTGAGGCGCTAAGGAGCTCGGCCGCTGAGGCTTCCAAGGTCGAGACCCTAGAAAATGAGACAGCTCGACTCGAAGGGGAGCTATCTAAGGACCTAAAGGCATCGGAGGAGGCCCTGAGCGATCATGCGTCGAAGGTGGCGGCCGCAGAGAAGGCGGTTCGGGACGAGGCCGAGGCTCACATGTTGACTAACATGGAGGAGGCGTACGACCGAGCGCTGAAGCATATCGCCGCTCGGAACCCCGAATTTGACGTCTCGTCCTACTACTTCTACGACCCCGTGGAGGGTGAGGAAGCGCTGCCCCTGGCCGAGCTCGCTTCTAGGCAGGAGGGCAAAGACTCCAAAGACGAGGTGGGTGCCGAGGGTGCGATTGTATCCGTGCCGAACGATGATGAGGTCGACCCCTGACTTTGTAGCCTCTTCTCATCTTCTTGTTCTTCCTCCTTTTTTTTCTCTTTTGTAATGCCTAACTGCGGACTGGCCACCGCTTTTTGTAAATCTTGGACTTTTAATGAAACAATTTCCTTTTTGGTGTTTCGGCTGAATATTTCGAAATTTCGCAAAGTGTTCAACTCTTTTTGCTCGGATTGTGTCCTTAAGTGTTGAAGACTTCTTTTGATATTCCTCCGCTTTTCAGGTCGAGTTGGGTCCAATGACTGAGGTCTCCCATCTTCGTACTGAGCTGAAGAAAACGAAGTGGGCTCTTTCTCGTAGTCGTGATAAAGCATTTTACGACTTCTTGAAATTGGAGGACATCAAAGCAACTGCGATAGGGTATTTTTGCGAGTTGAGGCAACTGCGAAAGCAACCTCGAGAGACTCATCTCGAAGGCGAGATAGAGTTGCTCTGTAAGGAGCTCTTCAATGTCGGCCAAAGGAATAATGAACTGCTGGCGGAGGTTCGTCATTTGGAGGTGACGGTGAAAGAACATTCGGTGGAGGAAGAGGAGTTAGCTTCGAGGGTGGGGAAGTTGATGTCCGAGCACGATGAGTTAACGGCAAGAATTGACAAACTGAGGAGGATCACGATCGACAGGGGTATCGAAGTGACTCATTTCCGTCGTATTGTGGCCGATAGCACTAACGTCGCAGGCTCGTCCAAACTTTCCCGTTTCAAAGTATCGGCGAAGGGCGATATTCTGAGAGATAGGATCGTCGAGGTAGAGGAGGAGATTGCAACGCTGAAACCTCAGCCCGTAAGGATCAATGTTCGCAGTACGTCGTGTACTCGCGAAGAGAGCGAAAGAGGAATCTCGTTCTACGAACTTGTAACTCGTTCGCCCACCGTTAGGCGGAGCCCAACTAACGCTCAGAACGGTGTAGCTATTTCGTCTAGTGGCGCCTCGGTTGGGGCCACAGCTAGAATTAGCGGCGAAGGGGGTTCTCGCTTCGCTGGTTTAGAGTCGAGCCCAGAGGTAAGGCGACGCCACCCTTGTGTGTCTCTGAACCGAAGCGTTCCCTTTCCAAAGAAGTGCTAAACAAGTTGTATTATGCTCTTCAAGTTATTGTAAAAACTCTGTTGTAGTGTCAGTCTTGTTTGAGCTCTTAATAAAAAAGTTTGTTTTGCTTCTGATGTTCGAATGTTGCGTTGGCTGGTATCAGTTTAAGTATAACTCCTCCAACTTTTGACCACTACTCAAAATCAGAAGCAAATCTTCCTTCTTATGGGCGAACCACTTTTAGCTTGCGTAATAGCGATTGAGAAGTGGAGTCGAGCCAAGTGTTGGACTCCGAACTCGTCGCTAGAGTTTGTTCAACGGTTATGGGAGCAATTCCGAATGGCAAACCTCTTCTAGCCCGCTTAAGAGCGAGCTTGCGAAGAGGAGTCGAACCAAGTGTTGGACTCCGAACTCGTCGTTAGAGTTTGTTCAACGGTTGTGGGAGCAATTCCGAATGGCGAACCCCTTCTAGCCCGCTTAAGAGCGAGCTTGCGAAGAGGAGTCGAGCCAAGTGTTGGACTCCGAACTCGTCGTTAGAGTTTGTTCAACAGTTGTGGGAGCAATTCCGAATGGCGAACCCCTTCTAGCCCGCTTAAGAGCGAGCTTGCGAAGAGGATTCGAGCCAAGTGTTGGACTCCGAACTCGTCGTTAGAGTTTGTTCAACGGTTGTGAGAGCAATTCCGAATGGCGAACCCCTTCTAGCCCGCTTAAGAGCGAGCTTGGGAAGAGGAGTCGAGCCAAGTGTTGGACTCCGAACTCGTCGTTAGAGTTTGTTCAACGGTTGTGGGAGCAATTCCGAATGGCGAACCCCTTCTAGCCCGCTTAAGAGCGAGCTTGCGAAGAGGAGTCGAGCCAAGTGTTGGACTCCGAACTCGTCGTTATGGTGAAGAGTAAAGGCAGAGAAGTACAAGGAATTTTACAAGTAAAATATGAAAAAACTTTCTTTATTGATAGCTAATAGTTGTCTGCTTCTAAGTTGCGAGCCGTTATTACATAAGAGAAATAAAGGAAAAAACACAAGTAAAAGGAGAGGAACGGTTCGACATCCCAGAATACTTAGAGAGGCGTTAATGCTCTCTCTTGGTATTTCAAAAGATGGTCAGCATTCCAAGTCCCGGGGATCTCTCTGCCTTCGAGGTCTTCTAGACGATATGTCCCGGGCCGAACTACTTTAGTGATCTTGTAGGGTCCCTCCCAATTTGGAGCTAGTTTACTCTTCTGACCGGAAAAAGAGATTGCTAACTTTCTGAGGACCAAGTCCCCTTCTTTGAGGTCGGTAGGATGGACTCTCTTATTGTGCGCCAATTCGATCCTCCTTCGATAACTCTGTTGGCGGATTGACGCTCTTTCCCGTAACTCGTCGACCAGGTCTAAGTTTGTCCGAAGTTCTCTGGCATTCTGTTCTTCTTCGTAGGCAAGAAGGCGAGGAGAAGGAATGCCAACTTCCAATGGGATCACAGCCTCGGACCCATAGGTGAGGTTGAATGGTGACTTTCCTGTGGGGGTCCGTTTCGTGGTGCGGTAGTTCCACAGCACGTTAGGGAGCTGATCGACCCATAAGCCTTTAGAGCACTTATTCAGCCTTTTCTTAATACCAGAGAGGATCTGCCGGTTAGCATTCTGTACTTGACCGTTCGACTGTGGATGGGAGACGGAGGAGAAATGTTGTTGGATGGCGAGGTCTTCACATAGACCTCAGAAGGCAGCCCCGGTAAACTGGGTTCCGTTGTCTGTTATAAGGACTCGAGGGACACCGAATTGGTAGATAACGTTCTTCCAGAAGAACTGAAGTACTTTGTTCTCGGTGATTGCGGCCAAGGGCTCGGCCTCTATCCACTTCGAGAAGTAGTCGATAGCCACGACTAAGAATTTGAGCTGGCCGGGAGCTGGTGGGAAAGTCCCTAGTAAATCCATCCCCCACATTGCAAAAGGGATAGGACTTGATAGGGAGGTGAGCGAAGCTTGTGGGAGGCGACGGACATTGGAGTATTTCTGACAAGAGCTGCATTGCTGAACGTGTAGTTCGGCGTCTTGAAGGAGAGTGGGCCAGAAATATCCATAATTCAACACTTTTCGGGCTAGGGATCTGGACCCTGAATGTGCCCCGCCGATGCCTTCGTGGAGCTCTTGCAGGGCGTATTCGGCTTGTTCCGAGGAGAGGCATCTCAAATAAGGCCTGCCGTCTACTTGTGTGAAAGAGCGCTTGTATAGGATGCCCTCGATAAGTGTGTATCGCTCTGCTCGGGTTCTCACTCGGCAAGCTTCTTTAGGGTCTTCGGGGAGGAGCCCATCCCTTAGGAATTCTACCAGGGGTTTCATCCAATTATCTTAAAGCAGGACAGGTAGCGACTCCATCGAGTCGAAAGTTTCATCTTCTATACTTGGCTTCAGGAGCACCTCAATCAAGACAGTCTGCTTGAGACCTTGGAGGGAGGAGGAGTCTAGCTTGGAGAGGGCATCGGCTTGGGAATTCTCCTCTCGGGGGATTCGCTGGATGAGAGCTTCTTCAAATAGGGCCATGAGATTCCTGACCTTGGTTAGGTACTTAGCCATTCGGTCATCTCGTGCCTCGTACTCGTCTATGACCTGATTTATGACCAGCTGAGAGTCGCTAAAGATCCGGAGGCACTGCGCCCCTGCATTGCGAGCCATTCTGAGGCCGGCTATGAGTGCTTCATATTCTGCTTCGTTGTTAGAGGCCTTGAAGTTGATCCGAAGGGAGTATTGGAGGATGAAATCATCTGGGCCGGCAAGAATGACCCCGGCTTCACTTCCCTCGTTACAAGAGGATCCATCTACATAAACCGACTAGACAGGCGGTCCCTTCATTGCTTGGCTGACCTCGGGGATGGTACTTTCAACTATGAATTCAGCTAAGGCCTGAACCTTGATCGCGGTCCGAGGCTGATACGTTATATCATGCTGGCTCAGCTCGATATACCACTTCATGAGGCGACTGAAGGTCTCTGGTTTGTTGAGAACTTGCTTCAGCGGTTGGTCGGTAAGAACGAACACCGAATGGGATTGGAAATATGGGCGAAGCTTCCTTGCGGCCATGACTAAGGCGTATGCCATCTTCTCTATCCTCGGGTAGCGGAACTCGGCATCCCAAAGTACCTTGCTCACGTAATAAATGGGCTTTTGAGTCCTATCTTCTTCCCTCACGAGGACGGCACTGAGGGTCTGCTCGGAGGCTGCTAAGTAGAGGTAGAGGGTTTCCCCGGGAACAGGTTTGCTGAGGAGAGGAGGATTGACTAGGTAAGCCTTCAGCTGATCGAATGAGTCTTGTTGCTGCTGACCCCACTCGAAGCCTTTAGTCCCCCTAAGAGCCTTGAAGAAGGGAAGACACTTCTCCCCTGACTTGGAAAGGAAGCGCCCTATGGCTGCTAGGCGACCAGTTAGCTTCTGAACCTCTTTAACATTCTTCGGGGGAGCCATGTATAATATGGCTTTAATCTTCTCAGGGTTGGCCTCGATTCCCCTTTGGCTGACCATGAAGCCTAGGAATTTCCCTGACGAGACTCCGAACGCACATTTGTTTGGATTGAACCTCATATCGTGTTTCCTGAGTACGTCGAACGCCTCTTGCAGATCGGCCACATGATCGGCCCCGTGGATGCTCTTCACAAGCATATCGTCAACATGTACCTCCATATTTCGGCCGATCTGTGCTTGAAAAACCTTGTTGACGAGCCGTTGATAAGTGGCACCTGCATTCTTCAAACCGAAGGGCATTACCCTATAGCAGTAGAGGCCCTGATCGGTTACGGAGGAGGTCTTCGGGATATCCGGAGGAAACATACGAATCTGATTGTAGCCTGAGAAGGCGTCCATGAAGCTGAGGAGTTCATGGCCCGAAGTGGCGTCAATCAAAGTATCGATACTTGGAAGAGGGAAGGGATCTTTGGGGCATGCCTTGTTGAGGTCGGTAAAGTCAATACAAATCCTCCAGGTCCCATTGGACTTCTTCACCATCACTACATTCGAGAGCCATTCAGGATAATTGACCTCTTGTATGAACTGGGCCTTCAAGAGCTTGTCCACCTCCTCTTTTATAGCTTGCTGGCGCTCGAGAGCGAACTTGCACCTCTTTTGTTGGACTGGTTTGGACCCTGGAGCGACGCTGAGGTGGTGGACTAAAAGCTCTTCGGAAATTCCGGGCATGTCTGCGGCCGACCAAGCAAAGAGGTCGCGATTCCTACGAATGCACTGGACTATATCGGAGCATAGGGCAGATGGGAGGGTCTTGCTAATAAAGAACTTTCGGCTCGGATCCTGCTCGAAGAAGAGCACTTTCTCCAACTCATCCACCGGCTCAGACGTCGGTCAGACAACATCTTGGGAAATTTCAAGAGTTTCGAGGGAGAGGACTGGACCAATAGTAGAGGTCATGTAGCATTTGCAGGCCGTTTCCTGATTTCCTTTTACTTCCCCTACTCCTGCCCGAGTGGGGAATTTCATCTTGAAGTGATAGGCGGAAGGGACGGCTTCGAGAGCGGCTAAACCGGGCCGACCCAAAATAACATTGTAAGCTGCAGGGACATCCACGACCATAAAGTCCATCGACTCCGTTCGGGTAGTAGGAGTTTTGCCAGTGGTTACGTCGAGGGTGATCACCCCTTCAATAGTCACTGGCACTCCTGTGAACCCATGGAGTGTGTAGCCGGCGAGCTTAAGTCTGTCCCGGGATAGTTTGAGGCCTTTGAAAGCGGCGAGGAAGAGGATGTTAACGGAGCTGCCGTTGTCCACCAAGATCCTTTCCACTTTAAAGTTCGCCATATGGAGGTTGATGACAAGCGCGTTACAATGGGGAGTTCGGACACCCTCAAGGTCTTCATCTGAAAATGTGACGGGCACTCCGAGGCCTTTAGGAGGAGGTGTGGCACGAACCAAATTAACTTCTCTTATGAACGCCTTTCGAGAGGAGTTAGGGAGCCCCCCATTTGGTCCCCATAAATGAGGTGCAGGACACGCTCCTCTTCGAATTCGGGCGTTTCATCGCGTTCAGAACGCTTGTTAGCCCCCCGAGGCGGGGGAGGAAGATCGGCTCGGTCCTTTCTCACGAACTTGGTCAGCTGCCCTCTCTGGATGAGGGCTTCTATCTCATTTTTCAGGGTCCGACAATCATTAGTATCGTGGTCGTGGTCCCGGTGATAGTGGCACCACTTCCCTTTATCCCTCTTCTTGCCAGGGGTGTTCATTTTTGGCGCAGGGGGCAGCACCCCTTCCTTCTCAACTTCCATGAGAATTGTGAAAATGTTGGCGTTAAGAGCAGTGAACTTTCTGAATTTGGGGGGAGGTCGGCCCTGTCCGCCATTGTCCTTCTGGAGCTTCTTGGCTCCTTCTTCTTCTGTTCCCTTTCTCTTGGACCCGGAGGAAGGCCCCTCAAAGTTGGGGCGATGCTCAGCTTCCTCGGCCCGAATATACTTTTTGCTCCGGAGGAGGAGGTCAGAGAAGTTCTGCGGGGGCTTCTTGGCGAGGAAGGAGCGGATGTTGGAGTTGAGGACATTGGATTGGAATGCTGTTGCAGCGACCGACTGGTCGAGGAATGCTATGGATCTGGCTTCCCCTGTGAACCTTTTCACATAGTCTCTCAGCTTCTCATCCTTCTTCTGGTTGAGATAGAGTAGCGAAATGTTGGTCTTCTCAGTTCGGCGGCTACTCACGAAGTGGGTGACGAAGAGGGTCTCAAATTGCTCGAAGGAGAATATTGAGGATGGGGCAAGGCGAGAGTACGATTCTCGAGCCGGACCCTTGAGAGTAGCGGGGAAGGTCTTGCACAGCAGAGCATCGGAAGCCTGATGGATGAGCATGAGGGTCTTAAAGCTTTCGATGTGATCGACGGGGTCAGACTCCCTAGAATAAGTCTCGAATTGAGGAGGTTTAAAGCCAATTGGTACGGGTGCCTCCATTATGGTTCGGATAAAAGGAGGTCGACTCGGGCGAAGGGTCCTTCCTCTAAGCTCTTCTTCTTTGTCTAACTGACCCAAGCGCCTCTCCATTTCGTGGAGACGGTGGTAGACAGCGTCATCTCTTCGACGGTAATCAACCGAGCCTCTAGACTCGTCTTCGTACAAAGGAGAGCGGGGGCTACGACGATGGTAGCTCCTGGAGCGGCGAGGACTAGGAATGTGCCGGGGGTTGCTAGGAGCTGGGGGAGGAGTTAGGGACCGCCGGCGAGGACTTCGGACCAGAGGAGGAGTGGGAATCCTCGGAGCATTGGTGTTGTTGGGACGGAGATTGGGAGCTTGTAGGATGGTTGCTTGGAATTGCTAGAACTCGGCACGAGTGATGGGTGCCTCATCATTTCTCGGATGCTGCCGACTGGCTGGGGAATGGGGTCTTCTCCTGTGATGCTCGGGGGACTCTCTCCACCCCCTTCGGGTGGGGGAACTTCTGTAGTCTCGGCGGTGAGGAGATCGCTCATCTGGACGTTGTTGGCGGGAGGCTCCCTCTTGGGCCCGCCTCTCATCTAGACGGCAGCGAAGATCTTCATCCTTCTGCCGATTGAGGATGGTATTGCGAAGGTCAGAAGCTCGGGGATTGTGGGAGGCCATAGAATCCGTAGAGGCATTGTGTACTGAGACGTGGTCCTGATGGAAAGGTTGCTTCTGTAATGCCCCGATTTTTCATTTAATAAAAAAATTATTTTATTTTGCACGTAGTTTGCACGTGCAATATTTTTGGCAATTACTTTCATTATGATGAGTATAGATATTTATATATGTGCTTTTAATTATTTTTATATAAAGCCTTTCTTTCAATTAAACAAAAAGCCTTTTTCTTAAAGCCTAAAATTTAATTCATTTATTTTATAATTATTATTTTGGCCCAAAAACTAAAGCCCATGTGTTAATTTATTTTAAATTTGTAATGTAGAATACAATTTAAAGATTATTTTATACAAAATATAATGTACAAAAATGGAGACCAAGTTGCATGCACGTGCACTACACGTACACGTGCAATAGCGCATTTGTGTGGCCGGTTTGGATCTTTTTGGAGGGAATTGAAAATTTCAAATGGAGATCATGCTTGGTGGTTACTTGGTTGTGGGTAGTTAATGCAACTCCTACTTTCATCTTAGCCCTCCATCTTATAACCAATTACTTGATCCTAGCCCTCCATTCCATCAAGATTTTACTATAAATACCCCCCCTCCTTTGTCTTCTACATGAGAAATCTAATTGAAAAGATACATTTTTTAAGTGTGAGTTGAGGGTGAAGGTCGGCATTGCTTCAGAAGGTTTCGGTGGCAAGGAGCAAGGAGGAGAAGTCACATTATCAAACTAGAAGGCTTCGTGGGATTCGTTTACTTCGTCAATAAGATGGGTGTTTCTCAGGACTTCTAATATAGTAATTATGCTATGGCAATAATGATTGTTACCATGCTTATGAAAAGTAAATTTAGATATATCATATTGCTCTGCGTTATGCTTATTGTGAAACATGAAGTAATGACACTTTAAAAAGACTTTAATTGGCTTGTACAATCGACCGTCATGTGGACAAGTCGACTGGTACGAGGCGGATGTTTTTCTCATGATTTCTAAATTAGAAGATTTAATTGTGTACATGTATACAAACTGAAGTGATAGAATTATTGCTAAATCCATATCCTCCATGCTGTTTATAATTTAGGAGACATGAACGGATGAAAAAGAACTAGTGATAATTAGAGAACTGGGAATAACCCATACAGTCAACCGGTAATGTAAACAGTCGACTGGTATATTGAAATAAAGTATGTACAGTTCAGAGTTCCATGAAACGAGGCATTTTAATGTGATGTTCTAGTGTGTTAAATTGAGATTAGTATTCATCTCTGCAAGTAAATGATGAGTAAATGAAAGTGCATGCTTAGCATTTCTTTGAGGAAAGAAAACATTAGTTATGTGGAATTTATATGTTGTGATGTTAGTGAACAGATAAGAAATTACATGTTTATGTTAGTATGAATATAATGTAATGTGACAAAACGATGTATGTGAATTGAAGAACAGAAGGGAAAGATGATTCCTTAATTTGAAATTTGACCTGTTCAGTCGACCGAATGCATGTAGCAGTCGACTGAACTGAGCATGAAAGGTGTACAGTTAAATCACCCAGAACAGACGACTGATTTGAATGACAGTCGGCTGTTAAGTGAATGATATTTTAGACATGGAAAACTGTAGAACAGCCGACTGGCCATGTGCAGCAGTTGGCTCTCCCGAGCAGTTATGAAGAACTTTATTTGACTGAACAAGTCGACTGGGATGGCTCCAAGTCGACTGTCCAGAATACTTTTGATATATTAGAAATCTTATTTGGTTTATGATAAAGATTGTGAATCTTTTGGTTGATATTGGTAAACTCTATTTGTCTTTGCATGAATTTACATGAAGTGAATCATTGATTTGAATTGTGGGAATTAAATGAATATGAAAGCTAGGAACATGATAAAGAAAATCTGTGAGATTATGAAAATGAATTCATGAGTTGGAAATGCTCAAATTGAAAATTGTGAATTGGAATTGAAACGAAAGAGTTGCAAAGTCTCCCCCGGCATTTGGAAAGAGATGAAATGAAAATTTGAAATGAAAGACCAAGGTTGGTCATGTTGAATGAATGAATAAGTCCGGTTTAGTGGAGAGGCTAACTCTAGAGCTTTGATTTTATTCATGATTCTAATAAATTAGTACATAGTGGAGATGTGATGAAAGTGAGAGAAAACACAAGTATGAGAACTAGAGTTTACGGTGCGGGTGTGTGAGCCACAAAATGCATGCTTGATGAGTCAAGACATGGCGTGGGTACAACTCAGTAATGATCGGACTTTAGCCACGCTTGTGGGATATTTGGTGACTGCAAGAGGATCGTGTGCCATGAAGGAGGCTGAATTGCCACAGAATGCATGCTTGATGAGTCAAGACATGGCGTGCAGTTTTCCTCCAGGTTTTCTGTACACGAGCTTGTACTTATAGATCATCTAGGATACTCACCGTAGTTACAGTAGTAGATTAAGTCATGACGAGGGATTGAACTCTACAAAGATGAAGAACGATTAAGAGGCTTGCCCTCGGACCTATGTAGTATGGGATGCATAGAATCCGAACAAGTGCGCATTAGTGTCATGTAACATAATAATTGCATTAAGGATTAAGTGCACAATCACAACACGACATCATTAAGATTTTCCCTTTACTTTAATTTGATATGTGAACAAGTTTGTGAACTGTTAAGAAATGAGAATCGTTATACTGTTTCTGGCATAGAGAGGATGGCCATGTATAATTATCGTTGGTTGAATAAACTGACGTACCCACAGTTTTATATGCAGGATAATTGGCTCGATAAAGGTTAAGGGAGAACCAATGCTCAAAGATTAATTACTGTTGCATCTTTTGTACAAAGTTGTATTTGCTTCCGCTGTCATTATTTGTAATTTAATGATGTATATGTTTCCGCTGTAAAATGTGAAGTGTAAAATCTCATGTAACTCTGATGCAAGTAAAAAGTTTTTAATTCCTTGTAAAATTGTACCGAATGAGACAAAAAGATCTTGTAGAACTCTCGAATTCAGTTATATTTGGGATTTGGGGTGTTACAGAGTGGTATCAGAGCTACGTTTCGCACTGGTACAAATTTATGAGGAACGACACCCTAGAAGTGGACATTAGAGTGTGTGTTTGAGTCTAGAGATTTAAATGTAAGTTACTTACATTTGTGTTGCTCTATGACTTATGTTTCTTCCTCTCTATTTCTAAGATGGCTGACCACTTCGACCCGGCTGGCGACGACTGGCATATATCGAGGAAGAGTACTATCCTGGACAAGCAGATCCCGAGGAACAGTACCATCCTGGGCAAGCAGATTCTGATGAAGATGAATGGCCTGAATCTCGAGAGATTACCCCACCTCCAGACTCGTCTGATGATTCTTCTTCTAATAAAGAAGAGGGACCAGTTTCAAATAGTCTTGTGACTTCTCTTCAAAGGCAGGTAGAAACACTGCGGGAGAGAGTCGGATTATTGGAGGCTCAATTTGCAAAGCACAAGGACGACTTTTCAGTTCTCAGTCACCGTGTATGGGAGCTTGAGAAGAGGAAGAACCTGACTGATGTGCTGAAGGATGAAGTCGATGAACTACGGGGAGAACTTCGAGAAGCGAAGAGGAACCGTAGGAGTTAGACTGTTGTAGCTTCTACTATTTTCATTCTGATGTCAAGAAATGTTTTTCAATTCGAATGTATAAATTTGGAATTCAATGAAATGCAAGTAATTTAAATTCATATCTTATACTTCGAATTTAATGGATCTTTTGCATCAGAATATGGCTAGAAGAGGAGCTAGAAACGGGGAAGGTCTGGATCTAGAAACGGAACTTGTGAGAGTCTATCAGACGCTCAACGCCGTGGCCATGAATCAGACTCAAGGAAGAGGGTCTGTGAATCTGGTGCCCGAAGCGATTAAACTGGTGGAATCGTTCAAGCGAATGAAGCCACCTATTTTCGAAGGGAAGTCAGACCCTGATGTGACTGACAACTGGATTCGTCAAGTGGAGACAATCTTTGAAGTGCTGGAGACCCCTGAAGGCAGCAAGGTCAAGTTGGCGACTCTGCAACTTGAGAATGATGCGGCTGTTTGGTGGTAGTCAATGAAGAGGACCATGGGAGGCATAGTTCTCGGCTGGCAGGAATTTCTGGAAGAATTCTGCAGTCACTATTTCCCCTCCGATGTCCAAGAGAAGAAGGCCATGGAGTTTCTGTCACTACAGCAAGGTGGCATGTCAGTTAGGGAGTACGAGACTAAGTTTACTCAGCTCTCTAGGTATGCTCCTGAATTAGTGATGGATGAAGCTAAGAAGGCTCGTAAGTTCGAGCATGGATTGAGGCCGAGCTTGAGGTTCCGGATGATACCTCTTGGTATCAGAAGATTCGATAAGTTGGTTAAGCGTGCGGCAGCGACGGAAGCAGACATGGAGCAGTTTCATGTTGTTCAAAACCGGAGGAACAACTGGCAGTCTGGAAAGAGGGCCAAAACTTCTGGCAATTTCAAGGGACAACCATCTGCACAAAGGTTCAAACCGACAGGGGCGAACGCTGTTAGTGTGGTTGAAGGACCTGGGAACAATGTTGCGAGACTTCCTGCGGTAACTTGCTTCAACTGTGGTGAGACGGGACATTACCAATCTCAATGCCCCAAGCCACGGAATGGTAATCGCAATGTACCAACACAGCAGACTGGAAAGAGATCGTACCAACCAGGGCGAGTATTTGTCTTGACAGAAGCTGATGCTGATGAAGTTGATCATGTCATCACTGGTACGAGGGCTGATGTCTAGAGGTTTATATTATTTCTTTTTCCCGCTTATTAAGTGAACTGTTACGTAATGGATGTGTATTATGTAACAGGCGAACTGTATTTGAATGGAATGAAAGCTGTTATGTTGTTCGATACTGGATCCTCTCATACTTTTGTGTCTCCTAAATTTGCTAGAGTGTTGGGAGTTGAACCAAAAATTTTTCCAGGCAAGATCTTAACAGTAGCTACTCCATCAGGAGAAACTTTAACCACTGATCGGTACTATGCGGATTGCAGGATCGTGATTAGAGATAGAATCTTTAGGATTGTTCTAATCGAGCTGACTATCTTAGTAGTCGATGTTATCATTGGCATTGATTGGATATCGGTGTACATTGCAAGCATCGAGTGCAAGACCAAGACGGTAACAGTGAAGGCTCCAGGTGGACCTGAAGTCATTTTTCAAGGGAAGAAGAAGTGTTTAGGCTGGTGGCAGCTATCCGCAAGGAAGAGACTCCTGTGGAAGTGCAAGGGATTCCTATGGTTCGGGACTATCCGACTGTGTTCTTGGAAGAATTTCCTAGGTTACCCCCGCATCGTGATGTAGAATTCAGCATCACTGTTGAACCGGGAAGTGCACCCATTTCTAAGGCACCGTATAGGATGGCTCCAGTGGAACAGGATGAGGTGAAACGGCAGATTGAGGAACTATTGGAGAAAGGCTTTATTCAACCTAGTGTGTCACCTTGGGGAGCACCAGTGCTTTTGGTAAAGAAGAAGGATGGATCGATGAGAATGTGTATCGATTACCGGGAGCTGAATAAGGTCACTGTTCAGAATAAGTACCCTATTCCTCGAATCGATGACTTGTTCGATCGTCTACAAGGAGCAGCTGTTTTCTCCAAAATAGAACTTCGATTAGGATATCACCAAGTTCGAGTGAAAGCTGAAGATGTGCACAAAACTGCATTTAGAACTTGACATGGGCATTACGAATTCTTAGTTATGCCATTTGCAGTGACGAATGCACCCGCAATCTTCATGGATTTGATGAACAGAGTTCTGAGGCCGTTCATTGATTTTTTCATCGTGGTGTTTATCGACGATATCCTCATGTACTCCAAGTAAGAAGAGGAGCACACCGAGCATTTGGCAGCAATTTTGAAGAAGCTAGAAGAGCAGAAGTTGTATGCCAAGTTATCCAAGTGTGATTTCTGGAAATCTGAAGTGGCATTCCTAGGTCACATCCTTTCTAAGAAGGGAGTGGCAACTGACCCTCAGAAGATAGAGGCAATGAAAAATTGGGCTAGGCCTACTACAGTGAAGGAAGTCAGAAGTTTTCTTGGGATGACTGGATACTACAGGAGATTCATTCAAGGTTATGCTCAGATAGCCGTGCCGCTTACTGGACTGACCAAGAAGAATGTGAACTTCAAGTGGACTGAGCAATGTGAGGCAAGCTTTCAGGAGTTGAAAGAGAAACTGACTACTGCACCTATTTTGGCTTTGCCTAGAGCAAGTGTTGAGTATGATGTTTACAGTGATGCTTCACATCGTGGGCTTGGTTGTGTCTTAATGCAAGAAGGAAGAGTAATTGCGTATGGGTTTAGGCAACTACGACCGCATGAGAAGAATTACCTGACTTATGATCTGGAGTTGGCTGCGATTATCTTTGCCCTGAAGCAATGGAGGCACTACGTGTACGGTGAGAAATTGAACATGTACACGGACCACAAGAGTTTGAAGTACATATATCAACAGAGGGATCTGAATTTGAGGCAGCAGAGATGGTTGGAAGTGCTTGAGGACATGCGACCTGAGATCAAGTATCATCCTGGGAAAGTTAATGTTGTTGCTGATGCACTTAGTCGCAAGAGCAGTTTATCCAGTTTGATTACAACTCAGAAGCATCTGATTGAGGAATTGGATCGAGCAGGTATTGAGGTTGTCTTGCAAGGATTGGGAGCATCTTTGGCTCAGTTGAGGCTTCAGCCTACACTGAATGGAAGGATCATTGCAAGTCAAGAGGTTGATGCTGATATCTTGGAGATGAAGGAGCAGGTAGGTGCTGGCAGGTTGCCCGGATTTCAAATTAGGGATGGAGTGCTGTGGTTTGGAGATAGACTATGCGTTCCAAATCAGGCGGACCTGAAAGAGAGTATTCTTCAGGAGGTGCATGCTACTCTTTTGTCGGTACATCCTGGGAGTACTAAGATGTACAAAGACATCAAACAACATTTCTGGTGGTCAGGTTTGAAGCGGGATGTGGCTGAATTTGTGGCGAAGTGTGAGGTTTGTCAGCAAGTCAAAGCCGAAAATCAGAGATCCGGAGGTCTATTACAGCCGTTACCTATTCCGGAATGGAAGTGGGATAACATCAGTATGGATTTCATTACGGGATTGCCTAAGAGTTCTAAAGGCAATGATGCGATTTGGGTTATAGTCGATCGACTGACCAAGTCCACTCACTTTCTGGCGATGAACCTCACTGCTTCGATGGAAAAGTTAGCTGAGTTGTATGTTGGCGAGATTGTCAGGCTTCATGGTGTTCTGTCAACTATTGTGTCTGATCGAGATGCGCGGTTTACTTCGCATTTCTGGAGGAGTCTTCAGACAGCTTTGGGTACCAAGATAGATTTCAGCACTGCTTTTCATCCGCAAACCGATGGGCAGACCGAGAGAGTCAACCGTATTCTTGAGGATATGCTTCGGTGTTGTATACTAGACTTTGGAGGCAGTTGGGAAAGGCATTTACCTTTGGTAGAGTTTGCCTACAACAACAGTTTTCAGACTAGCATCGGGATGGCGCCGTACGAAGCTCGGGATGGCAGGAAGTGCAGGACACCTGTTTGTTGGTTTGAAGTTGGGGAGCGTCAGTTGTTTGTTCTTGAGCTTGTGCAGCAAACTTCTGAGAAGATTGATCTGATCAGGAAAAGGTCGGTAGAAGCTCAGAGCAGGCAGAAAAGCTATGCAGACAACCGGAGAAGGGACCTTGAGTTTGAGGTTGGTGACTTTGTCTTTCTGAAAGTATCACCCAGTAAAGGTGTGGTTCGATTTGGCAAAGGCGGGAAGTTAGCCCCGAGGTTTATAGGCCAGTACAAGATATTGAAAAGGATCGGGAAGACTACTTACCGGCTTGAATTACCAGAAGAGTTATCTCAGGTGCACAATGTCTTTCATGTATCTATGCTGAGAGGGTATATTCCAGATCCGAGTCATCATTTGCCTGAAGTGCCGGAAGGTTTGCAGTTGGACCTGAATTACATCGAGTCTCCTATCGAGATTGTTGATCGTCAAGAGAAAGTCTTGAGGAATAAGACGATACCGATGGTCAAGGTAGTCTTTGAGAAACCATTTGGTTGTGGAGGCTACTTGGGAGTCTGAGGAGAGGATGTTGAAGGACTATCCTGAGCTTTTTGCTTGATTTGTATCTTTGTATTCTTTTAGTGCCTGTCATTAGGGTTTGTGTTTTCTCGCTCTTGACTGTAGTTCCGGGGACGGAACTATTCTAAGGAGGGAGTGTTGTAATGCCCCAATTTTTCATTTAATGAAAAAATTATTTTATTTTGCACGTAGTGTGCAGGTACAATATTTTTGGCAATTACTTTCATTATGATGAGTATAGATATTTATATATGTGCATTTAATTATTTTTATATAAAGCCCTTCTTTCAATTAAACAAAAAGCCTTTTTCTTAAAGCCCAAAATTTAATTCATTTATTTTATAATTATTATTTTGGCCAAAAAACTAAAGCCCATGAGTTAATTTATTTTAAATTTGTAATGTAGAATACAATTTAAAGATTATTTTATACAAAATATAATGTACAAAAATGGAGACCAAGTTGCATGCACGTGCACTACACGTACACGTGCAATAGCACACTTGTGTGGCCGGTTTGGATCTTTTTGGAGGGAATTGAAATTTTCAAATGGAGATCATGCTTGGTGGTTACTTGGTTGTGGGTAGTTAATGCAACTCCTACTTTCATCTTAGCCCTCCATCTTATAACCAATTACTTGATCCTAGCCCTCCATTCCATCAAGATTTTAGTATAAATACCCCCCCCCCCCCTCCTTTGTCTTCTTCATGAGAAATCTAATTGAAAAAGATACATTTTTTAAGTGTGAGTTGAGGGTGAAGGTCGGCATTGCTTCAGAAGGTTTCGGTGGCAAGGAGCAAGGAGGAGAAGTCACATTATCAAACTAGAAGGCTTCGCGGGATTCGTTTACTTCGTCAATAAGGTGGGTGTTTCTCAGGACTTCTAATATAGTAATTATGCTATGGCAATAATGATTGTTACCATGCTTATGAAAAGTAAATTTAGATATATCAAATTGCTCTGCGTTATGCTTATTGTGAAAGATGAAGTAATGACACTTTAAAAAGACTGTAATTGGCTTGTACAGTCGACCGTCATGTGGACAAGTTGACTGGTACGAGGCAGATGTTTTTCTCATGATTTCTAAATTAGAAGATTTAATTGTGTACATGTATACAAACTGAAGTGATAGAATTATTGCTAAATCCATATCCTCCATGATGTTTATAATTTAGGAGACATGAACAGATGAAAAAGAACTAGTGATAATTAGAGAACTGGGAATAACCCATACAGTCGACCGGTAATGTAAACAGTCAACTGGTATATTGAAATAAAGTATGTACAGTTCAGAGTTCCATGAAACGAGGTATTTTAATGTGATGTTCTAGTGTGTTAAATTGAGATTAGTATTCATCTCTGCAAGTAAATGATGAGTAAATGAAAGTTCATGCTTAGCATTTCTGTGAGGAAAGAAAACATTAGTTATGTGGAATTTATATGTTGTGATGTTAGTGAACAGATAAGAAATTACATGTTTATGTTAGTATGAATATAATGTAATGTGACAAAACGATGTATGTGAATTGAAGAACAGAAGGGAAAGATGATTCCTTAATTTAAAATTTAACCTGTTCAGTCGACCGAATGCATGTAGCAGTGACTGAACTGAGCATGAAAGGTGTACAGTTAAATCACCCAGAACAGACGACTGATTTGAATGACAGTCGGCTGTTAAGTGAATGATATTTTAGACATGGAAAACTGCGGAACAGCCGACTGGCCATGTGCAGCAGTCGACTCTCCCGAGCAGTTATGAAGAACTTTATTTGACTGAACAAGTTGACTGGGCTGGCTCCAAGTCGACTGTCCAGAATACTTTTGATATATTAGAAATCTTATTTGGTTTATGATAAAGATTGTGAATCTTATGGTTGATATTGGTAAACTCTATTTGTCTTTGCATGAATTTACATGAAGTGAATCATTGATTTGAATTGTGGGAATTAAATGAATATGAAAGCTAGGAACATGATAAAGAAAATCTGTGAGATTATGAAAATGAATTCATGAGTTGGAAATGCTCAAATTGGAAATTGTGAATTGGAATTGAAATGAAAGAGTAGCTAAGTCTCCCCCGGCATTTGGAAAGAGATGAAATGAAAATTTAAAATGAAAGACCAAGGTTGGTCATGTTGAATGAATGAATAAGTCCGGTTTAGTGGAGAGGCTAACTCTAGAGCTTTAATTTTATTCATGATTCTAATAAATTAGTACATTGTGGAGATGTGATGAAAGTGAGAGAAAATACAAGTATGAGAACTAGAGTTTACGGTGCTGGTGTGTGAGCCACTGAATGTATGCTTGATGAGTCAAGACATGGCATGGGCACAACTCAGTAATGATCGGACTTTAGCCACGCTTGTGGGATGTTTGGTGACTGCAAGAGGATCGTGTGCCATGAAGGAGGCTGAATTGCCACAGAATGCATGCTTGATGAGTCAAGACATGGCGTGGGGTTCCCCTCCAGGTTTTCTATACACGAGCTTGAACTCATAAATCATCTAGGATACTCACCGTAGTTACAGTAGCAGATTAAGTCATGACGAGGGATTAAACCCTACAAAGATGAAGAACGATTAAGAGGCTTGCCCTCGGACCTATATAGTATGGGATGCATTGAATCCGAACAAGTGCTTATTAGTGTCATGTACCATAATAATTGCATTAAGGATTAAGTGCACAATCACAACACGACATCATTAAGATTTTCCCTTTACTTTAATTTGATATGTGAACAAGTTTGTGATCTGTTAAGAAATGAGAATCGTTATACTGTTTCTGGCATAGAGAGGATGGCCATGTATAATTATCGTCGGTTGAATAAACTGACGTACCCACAGTTTTATATGCAGGATAATTGGCTTGATAAAGGTTAAGGGAGAACCAATGCTCAAAGATTAATTACTGTTGCATCTTTTGTACAAAGTTGTATTTGCTTCCGCTATCATTATTTGTAATTTATTGATGTATATGTTTCTGCTGTAAAATGTGAAGTGTAAAATCTCATGTAACTCTGATGCAAGTGAAAAGTTTTTAATTCCTTGTAAAATTGTACCGAATGAGACGAAAAGATCCTGTAGAACTCTCGAATTCAGTTATATTTGGGATTCGGGGTGTTACAGCTTCTGCGGGTTGGGACGCGAGACCCCTGCATCGGCATTTTGAGGACCAAGGGGACCCTCAGGAGGTTGCTGATTCTGAAGAGGAGGCTGGTTCTGTTGGAGAGGGTCCTCTGCTTGAGGAGGAAGTTGCCCCTACTGCTGAGCGGGTTGGATGGGGACTTCCTGTTGCTGATCGACGGGGTTGGGTCCACGGTTGGACCCTCTGGATCTTACTTTCCTAGGAGGCATGGCTGGAGAAGATCTGACCAATGGGAAGAGGGGAGGCTGCTATTCGTTTGATTCCCACAGACAGTGCCAATTTGTTACCGCTAAATCTGGTGTGGGGGCAAACAGATAGTATTTGTGGATTCTTGGAAAACTTGAATAGCAAACCTGAACCTGTTCCACCGGAGTTTGACCGCTGACTCCCGCCGTTCACCTGCAAAAAGTGCGAGACACCGGGGTTGATCCCGGCGACGCACCCTCCGACGCTCAAGTCAGTAATCAGGAAGATTATGAAAGAGCGTAAATTGGCAAAAGATTGATTACCTCTTAATGGTGATGGATGGGGGGTATTTATAGCCGCCGTTGGGGTCAGATTTGGAATGTAATCCCTGTGATCAGATAAGGAATGTAATCCCTAATCCCCAGTGAAAGGATAGATGTGAATCAGGGCTGTTGATTAGTATTAATCAGAAACCCTAATTCTATCCTGTTGGACTGGGTTTATTTCGGGTTGGGACCCGTACCCAGTTGAGGTGGATCCGTTCGTGGGTTATTGGGTCTTTGGGAAAAAGACCCAGGACCCACTTCGGACCCATTGGTAGACAAAATTACCATTTTACCCCTAGGCTTTAAGATTCGTTCCTGATTTGGACGGTTCAGATTTAACCCCATTTTTAGCCTAACTTGGAAATAAGTCAACTTGGGAATAAGTTTGGTAAGTTAGGCATCATGTTCTTTGAGTGATAAAATCAAGTATTATATATTTTTTTAATATTTGACAAATCTATATCAAGGGTAACACGAGGGAATATTAGTGTAGTTCACATACGGTGCAATCCAACTGCATTAAATTAGCCAGGACACACATCCATGATTGGCTTTAGGGATGGCAACTGGGCCGGGTCAACCGATGCCCACCCGCGACCCGGCCCGCTAACCCGGCCTGTTTAACAACTAGGCGGGTTCGGGTCGAACCCGGTGAATAGTATCGGGTCGACCCTGGTTGCAAATAACATGAATTGAACCCGCGAAACCCGGCCCACGAACCTGTTAAGTACGCGAATTCAACCCGCCAACCCGCGGGTCGACCAGCGGGTTCCGACCCGTTGGACCCGTACGGGTCGAACGTTCAACCCGTTACGGGTCGACCGTTGACCCGCGGGTCGAACGGTCGAAAACGGCAGCTCTGTCTCCAGAGCCGTTCCGAACGGCTCTTTAGCCGTTTTTTTGGCTTTTTTTTTTGTTTTTTCCCATATTTTGAGCCTATAAATACCCCGAAAAATCTCATAAAAAATCACACCTTCGTCTCTTACTCTCTCTACTATTATAAATCATTTTAAAGAATTTTTCAACAATTGTAGTATTCTACAACGAGGCATATACACGATCAAATTTGGGTCGTATCGGAATCAAAATTGAACGTCTTCAACGTCTTCAACTCTCTTCAACCCTCGTCAAATCTACTTCAAGCTCTCCTCAAATCTTCAATTGCGGAATCGGCAAAAGCGCTTCTTTCTAGTTCTATTCTATTCTTATTTTCACGGTTTTTTTTACATACGCGTATTCCACAGCGAACGGTATCAAAATTTCATACCTCTCTCGTTATATTTTTTTTTGCGCTGTAGTTAAAATTATTGTTCGTTTTTTGAACTTCTCTATCTCAACCCTCTTGTTTTTTAGATTTTTTTTGTGTAATTCACCGTTCCTACATTGTATATATTTTTTTACATACTTTAGCACATTACTACATTATGTCTAGATCACGCAGTAGCGGTCGTAGCGGGCGAGATTCCTCCTCCTCTTCCCGTAGGCCACCAATTGTCCCAACTAGTGAGCCCGCCCAAGAATACCATGATCCTCCTATAGGACAATGGGGTACACATGACGTAGTTGTAGGTGACATACAATTGGAAGAAGAAGAAGAAGAACAACAACCAACCGAAACCACACAACCCCGTAGTAGTAGGAAAAGTAGAGGAGAAACTAGCGATTGACATAAGTTTTATGATTATATCCCGGACGAACATACTCCGGGTATAGGTTTGAAAGTTTGTAAAACATGTGGTAAAACATACAAATTCAAGAGGGGTGACGGCACCGGTACAATTAGTAGGCACATCCAATATAACCATAAAGAACTTCTTGAACAACTACAAGGCCAACAAAAAATCAACCCTAGGACCGGTCTAGTTGATAGCCACCCTTATGATCCCGATCTTGTTCGTCGGGAAATGGCCCGATTAGTCATTAAGGAAGAGTTACCATTTTCCTATCCCGAGAGTAGGGACTTGGAAAATTTTAATCAAACGGCCTTAAACCCTCATTTTAGAAGAATTCCGAGAAATACTTGCAAATCGGATTGTTTTAAAATATACATCGAAATGAAGGACGCTTTGATTGCAATTTTATGGAGTTTAATTTGTAGGGTTAGTTTAACTTCGGATTTTTGGACGGGTGTCAACAATATTCCAACGATGAGAATAACCTGTTATTGGATCGACAATGATTGGATTCTTCAAAAAAGAATCATATCACTAGCGGCGTTGTCGTATCCCCATAGTGGCGCTGAAATAGCAAATCGTATTATAGAAATTTGTAATGTTTTCCATATTCACGATAAAATTATGTGTATTAGTTTTGATAATGCATCTAACAACAATGTAGTAATTACTACTTTAAAATCCGTATTAAATCCTCCATCTGACAATATTTTTCATGTTAGATGTGCATGTCATATTATAAATTTATGTGTTCAAGATGCATTAAAAATAACCGATTCATATATAGTTAAAATTAGAAATTGTGTACATTTCATTGCATTAAGTCCAAGCATTTTACAAGAATGGAAAGCTTGGTGTAGGGTTAGAAATGTTCCTTTTAGAAGATTTTCAAAGGATATTAGACACCGATGGAATTCTACTTTTGATTTACTAAATGTTGTTACCGAATATAAAGCAGTTGTAAATGATTTTTGTATCGCAAAAAATATGCACAATTTTGAAATGACTCCTCCCGATTGGTTTTTTGCCGAATCATTGTTGAAATTTTTAGAACCTTTTAAAACCGCAACTTTAAAATTTTCAAAAACATATGAATCTACTTCTAGTAGCATTTTTATTGAATTAGTTAGCATGATGCAAACATTTAACGAAATGTTAAATGATATCAATGTTGGTGAGATTGTAAAACCTGCATTTCAAAAATTTTTGAAGTATTATTTTCCTCCTCCTATGTTGATTTGTGTTGCTACGGTTATGGATCCTCGTATCAAATTAGAAGGTACGAAGAGTTTGATAGAAATGTTTTTTGCATTACTTGAGGAACATGTAGAATTAGTAATTGATTGCGCTACATTTTTAGTTCAGTTTGAATCTACGTTAAATAACTTGTATGATTATTATGATAGACGTTTTGCTTCTAGTAGTACAACTTCGTAGTTAGTTCTTTTTCTGGTAGTTCTAAAGGTAAGGGTAAAAGTAGAATTGGTGATAAAACATTTAATTTACTTGAACAAATTCAATCAAAAAAACCTAGGACTAATCAACCAAATGAATTAAATTGTTATAACCAACAAGATTCTGAGCCTTCTACTTCTCCACTAGATATTTTACAATGGTGGAAAGACCATGAACACACTTTTAGTATTCTGTCAATTATGACTAAAGATTTACTAACTCCTCCTATCTCTACAGTTGCTTCTGAGAGTGCATTTTCTTCAAGTGGCAGGGTTCTAACTGATTACAGGAATCGCATGAAGCCCGACACATTAGAGATGCTCGTTTGCACAGAAGACTGGTTGAAAGCTGAAGATAGGACACAAGGGAAAGCACTATCAACATCCACAAGTGGGAGCAACTCGCCGGAAGAACAACTACAACAACAACAACAATAGCTTTGCTTGTTATGTTAAATTATAAAAATTGTAGTCAATTAAAATTGTATATAAGAAATATGTTATTGTATAAAACTTATTTGTGAATTGAATTCTTCATTTTGACATTTCATTAAAAATTGTGAGAATTGTATAACTTAAATTCATATGAATAATATTTCAAAATTTGTTGCCAATTTCACTCTTTCAATCTTATTATTATTATTACGATTATTAACGTTTATTAGTATTATTACTTACTTAGTATTATTATTATTATTATTATTATTATTATTATTATTATTATTATTATTATTATTATTATTATTATTATTATTATTATTATTATTATTATTATAAGCTACAAAAAAAAAAAATCTAACCCTATATAAACGGGCCAACCCGCGGGTCGACCCGGCCCAACCCGGGTTGAACCCTAAAGGGTTCATGGATTGGGCGGGCCACCCAAACCAACTTTGAGCCCGGACCGGCCCAGCCCGGATAAGTGGGAAAACCGGCCAGAGCCCACCCACTATACGTGCCAACCCGTACGGGTTGGGCTCGGCCCGGCCCACTCGACCCGTTCGCCATTTGGCTTATCATTTTCTCTCTTTTGATATTAATGATAGTTTTGGTGGGATTGTTTTGATATTAATGATAGCTTTGGTGGGATTGTATCCTGCATACTAGATTTTTTTAAATATATGCTTTTTTAAAAAAAAATATTTGAACAAAAGACAGCAGTCAAGCTAATTATGTTGGGCAACTCAACAACTACCCTCGTCATTTTTAACGGTGAGTTTAATTATTTCGTGTTTGTCGTTGGGACATGGTGAGTGTAGTTTTAATTTTTATTTAGAAACTCGCTGTTCCTAACAGTGAGTGTAGGTCAAAATGCTCAAATATGACTTCGCCGTTTTCAACTACGAGATTCTTTATACTAGACTCGTTGTTGAGAACGGCTACTGTACAATTTTTAAAATTTCACAGAGAGTAAAACTTTATGTTGGACTTGATGAATTTTCAAAGAAAACTCCATAGAAGGGCTCGTAGTTGGGAACAGAGGGATGAAATGAAAACTCGCTGTTCCCAACAACGAGTCTAGTATAAACTATGTGATGTTCCCAGTACAAATTCTAAAATTCCATATCCAATTCTGTGTATTATTTTTGTTTATAATTATCGATAAAAATAGCATTTCCAGAATTTCAACATACGGAGCACAATTCCACAAACAAACGACCATCCTATATACAAACACAACTCTAGACAACAAAAGATATATACAAAAACTAACAAAAGCCAACAAAATAGAACTTCAAATATCTAATGTGCTCCAACATCAGAAAAAAACAAAAAAAATTGTAACCATCATCACAACACCACAAACATAGACTATGTTAACATAATTTATAAGAACAACATCACAAGTTACATCAACAAAAACTCAAAAAACTTAACCAAAAGTTACAATTATTTAACTCGGCGTGTATCTATCGGTCTTCTTTGTCTTTCAGACGGCGGTTATTTTGCACTTCTTTGGCATTGGGATTTTTTTGTATTACCTGGAATATGAGAAGCTTGTCGTCATTAGGTATTCTTTGTTTTTCATGCCCTTTCCCCTCATCATGTGGTGACCTCTCTTCTTCGGGTTCTGGTGGTGTAGCGGTAGGAGGCGTAGCCACACGATGACTTGTGTATTTTGACATAAATGCATCTAATGCGGGGCCCTCACCCAGCGCATCAAGAGATCGCCTACACGGTGCAAGAATCTCGTGTGCGAACTCTTTGACATCATCGATCACATTGGAGGTAACCGTCGAACGACACTTCTTGCAATCTCTCATGCGTTCTCTGCCTATAAATTAGAATGTGTCATATAAATATTTGTGTATTATCTATATAATAAAACACAAAGAAAGCTATCAAGTGGCTCACCTTCAATCCTCTCAAAATCAAAGGCCCGGATCTAACCACACAAAACATATTTTCCCTCCCAAAATTTCAAACCCCAAAATCAAAATTTTCCCCTCAAAACTAAAAAACCCATTACTTTATTAGTATCTCTTTCTTCTATCTTCTTTCTTCACTTTTCATATTTCTCTCTTTCTCTCTCTCCTTATCTCTCTCTCCCATTCTTTCTTTATTTACATATAAATTTAGATTTTAAGATTTTAGTTTTTCAGAATTTTTATGTTTTTTTATTGCACATGTTATATTGAAAATAGCAAATATCTCTTTAACAGTTAAAATTTCATCATTTTCCACACTTAAAGTTCTAAGAAGTTAGATTTTACACCCCCATTTATAATTACTTTTCGACATATACTAATGGAAACATGGACTTTTATTTACAACTAATTATTGTCATACTATTCAAACTTGACCTACATAATTGTTGTTTTACTATTTACAGGGCTTTTCGTGTTTTGTATCGTTCCGAAGACGTGCCGTAGGCACGTGCCCACGGGCAAATCTAGTACAAACTAACTATATGATATATCATATAATTATTATACTTTCTTACCATGGTTGCCAACATCTTTACCTTCAGTTGGAACATGGGTAAAAAAGAGTGACCGAGAGATGCTTCCCTCTCTCGCGTTGGTATCGGAAGAACCTCACCGTTGGGAACAGAAAATCTTGTTTACAAATTTTGACCTAAACTATTCATTGGGAACGGCGAGTTTCTAAAATAATAAAAAAACTACACTCGCCATGTCCCAACGGCAAGCACGAAATAACTAAACTCACCGTTGAAATGACGATTATAGTTGTTAAGTCCCCGAGCACAATTAGTTTGGCAACTGTCATCTTTTTGCAAATAGTTTCGAAAAAGATATATATTTAAATTTTTTTGCATACTATGCATTCTATGAGAAGAAGATGATGAAGTGGGAAGATGTCGAAACATCAATGGAGTAAAGATCAGCAGCAACAGTTAGCAGGCATAGGCAATTGGCAGTCGACCGCCAGAGCTCTCTGGTTTGGATGCGTTCAAACACGGTTGACTGGCAGCGGCAGGCAGTAACTGGGTCGGGTATAGGTGATCTGTTCTTGGTCCAACTTCTCCTCTAAGTTAGATTGTACGACTCCTATCGTGTGTCTGTATTTAAGATATATCTGATGGTTATTTATCAGGACTACAACCTAGGGTTTTTCTAGATCTCTATAGTAGTATTGTGTTGGTCTCCTTTGAGAGGAAGAGAGAGTTCTTCATTGTAAAAAATAGATTATCTTCTAGTGAGGTTTGAGAGATAGATAGGTTCTTGGTGAGAGAGTTAGTAACTCTTGTGTTTTCTGTATTTGAATAATATTTTCCATATTTCTCACCCAAATTAGGGTTCGCCCAAACCAGAACAAATAATGTGTGCTTTATGTGTTTGGTTTGATCTACTATTGCATGGTGGTTTGTTCATTGGATTGGTTGTTGCTTCTTGCTCTCCTAGCTCCAACTCTGCTGCACCACAATTCCTAGCACGTTTTGGGTATTATGCATCCCTTTTTACCGATTTGTTGGCAAAAATATGATGGATGACTTGAAATACTCGCATAAAAGTTCCACATTGTCATTCTGGGCTATTTCGGTATGTCTTTTTATAGTCATCTTTTAGGTGATGTCAGTTATAAGAAGAACTGTACATTTTATTTGTGGTTAGATGATATTATAATTCTCTTTCACATTGACTAGATCGTTGCAGTACTGTTGCCAGGGTCGGCCCTTAGTTAACGGGGGCCTGAGGCGAACTCCCGAAATGGGGCCCCCATATATAATTTATTTTTTAAAAAAAATTGGTTAAAAATTATGGGGTATTTTTTTTGTTTTTTTGTTTTTTTTTTGTGGCAAGAATTTTGAAAAAACCGACATATCATATATGTAGGTAAAAATGAGTAATACTTGGGTTGAGGAATGAGTAATACTTGGGTTGGGTGGTTTGTATGGAGATTGAAGAAATGATTAATGGAAGATGGAGAATAGAGTCGGGAGTCGACTGAGTGACTGTCATGCGGGGCAGTCGTCGAAGATGGAGGCAGCATGGTGGATTGTGAGATTAGAATTGTGGATTGGGTATTAGAAATAGAATTGGGAAGAAAATGAATAGAATGGATATGAGATTGGAATAGGGATCGGGTTCGGGTTCGGGTTCGGGTTGGAGGTGGAGGAAAAGTATTCAGGTTTGGGTGTCGGGTTGGGTAATCGAGTGTGGGTGTTCGAGTCTAGTGGGGATAAATAAACGGAGATTTGGGGGATAGATTAATAAACTAAGTCATATAAATAAATCAATCAAAAGCCCGAAAAACTCAAATAAACAAATCCCCTGGCACAAAAACTTATTTTCAAAAAACATAAAGGCCCAAAAATTTTAATTTTGGGGCCCCTAAACATATTGTAATTTAACTTCATGCGCAATATATATATATATATATATATATATATATATATATATATATATATATATATATATATATATAGAGAGAGAGTAATGTTCCATTGTGCACTAAGTCTCCGTGTGCACTCGGCCTTCCCGCCTTCGTATCGACGATCCGAACCGTTCACATTGATCTATATATATAAATTAGTCTAAATATATAAAATCAAATCATTTGAAATTCATTTGCCCATCCATTGAAGTGTTACAAAATTGTATGGCTGAAAACCGTTGTTTTTTATAGTAACAGGATGGATGGGCAAATGAATTTCAAATGATTTTATTTTACACTTTTAGACTAATTTATATGTGTAGACCAATGTGAACGGTTCGGATCGTCGATACGAAGGCGGGAAGGCCGAGTGCACACGGAGGCCTAGCGCACAACCGAACATTACTATATATATATATATAGGGAAAGCTTCGGTTGTGCACTCCTCTAGTGCACACGGCATGTGCACTAAGCCTTCAGGCGTTCATATCGACGATCCGAATCGTTCACATTGATCTACACATCTAAATTAGTCTAAATATGTAAAATCAAATCATTTGAAATTCATTTGCCCATCCATCGTGTGACTATAAAAAACAATGATTTTCAGCCATACAATTTTGTAACACTTCAATGGATGGGTAAATGAATTTCAAATGATTTGATTTTACATATTTAGACTAATTTAGATGTGTAGATCAATGTGAACTGTTCGGATCGTCGATATGAATGCTCGAAGGCCTAGTGCACACGCCGTGTGCACTAGAGGTAGTGCACAACCGAAGCTTTCCCTATATATATATATATATATATATATATATATATATATATATATATATATATATATATATATATAGTATAATGGGAGAAGCCCTTAGTGTCATTTGTGAATATACCACTTTATTTGTAAATCTACCACTTTACGTGTGTGTAACTCAAACTCTCCAATTATACACTTTATTTAAATCTACTAATTTACGTTCATTACACGTATAACTCAAACTCTCTCATTATACTTTTTATATTACTTCAAAAAATTTGTATTTATTAACACGTGCTATATTATATTAATTTAAAAACTATATATTGATTAAAACGTGCAACACACGTGTTAACTACTAGTATATATAATTGGAGAATGCCTTAGTGTCATTTGTAAATCTACCAATATGTGCAATGCACGTACATAACTAATATAAATAAGGTTTCAGGTTCGAGTCCTCCCCACGTCAGAGTTTTTATTTTATTTTATAAAAATTATTAAAACGTGCATCACACGTGTAAATTACTAGTAAAAATACCTCCTTTGAATTTTGGATCGGCTTAAACACTTCTATATAATGGGAGAAGGTCTTAATGTCTTTTGTAAGTCTATCAACGCGTCCAATGCACGTGCATAACTATTAACACAGAGTACGTCTGAATTTTTACGTTAAAAAAATATTTATTAATACGTGCATTGCACGTGTAAATTACTAGTATATATATAAAGGAAACAAAATTTGGAGCCCCTAAAAATGCGAAAAAATTGGAGGCCCGAGGCAGTTGCCTCTCCGGTCTTTACCTTGGGGCTGGCCCTGACTGTTGCCTATTGGCATTTTCGTTGCCTTCTATTTTTGTCGAAGAGATGTATACGATCTGCATCATGCCATACTAGGTAATATACTTATCAACCTATCTTTACTATTATAACTTGCACTACAACACACAATGTATTTCCCGACATTTATTCTCCTATTCACCGGCGTTTAAAAACGCCGGGGAATGTATCACCGGCGTTTATGAAAACGCCGGTGCAAATGCCGCCGAAGTGATCGTCGCAGAATAGGAGTGGTATACACCGGCATTTTCAATGAGTGCCAGTTTTGCCTTGATATACACCGGCGGGTATTTCTAAACACCCTATTTTCCACTTAAATATATTCACCGATGTTTTATAAATGCCGCTATATCGTGCGTCTCAAATAACTATAAAGATACACCGGCATTTTAAAAATGCCGGTGTATTTTATTGTTGTTTCTGCTTATCTTACATCAGCATTTATCAAACGCCGCTCTATCGAAATTTCCAATTGGTGAATTGGATAGACCGGTGTTTTATGAAACGCCGGTGTATGTTCTTTTAATTTCTTCCAGCCAATTATAAACAAAACAGCAAAAATACAATACAATTCCATTCAATATCATTTCAATCACCTGTAAACTAATTCACAAATAATTCAACCAATTTCAGGCATATTAATGCGCAATTCACAACCAAACACAAGAATTAAGGATAATAAAATGCCATACATTCCATTAATTATCCAAATTCACCACAGTACTTAACACATAAAGTGCCATACTTAACACATACAGTACTTAACATTCACATATCACATACAGTACTTAAAACAACAACAAATACAATAAAAACATCTAGACTTTGCCGACCACTACTGCATACCCCTCGAGTCGCTTCAATTCTCATCATTTGAATTTCCTTGATCTGCACGACTCACATTTGAAGAATTGATATGGCCGCTCTATGCGGAAAAAAAAAACAATAATTAATAATTATTCATTCATATTCCAGAATATTATAACTAGAATAAAATAGTAGAACACAGGGAAAATATAGTCTACATTTAGAAACTCTTAGCAAAGACATTAACACCAAATCAATGTGAAAACTAAACTCTCAAGGCTTGCCTAAAGCCTTGCCCCAACTTCAAAGTAAATACAAAACTCTCAAGCTTTGCCACAACTTCATTGTTTTGGTTTAGTGAGAGTTCTTTAAAATAGCATAATTTTTAAAACGGAAATTATAAGAATACTAGATTTTCCCGTGGCCACGTGCCTACGACACGTCTTCAGAACGATACAGTATATGAAAAACCTTGTAAACAGTAAATCAACAATTATGTAGCTGAAGTTTGAATAGTATGACAATAATTAGGTGTAAATAAAAGTCCATATTTCCATTAGTATATGGTGAAAAATAATTATAAATTGGTTTATAAAAGTCAATGTTTTCATGGGAGGGAGAGAGAGAGAAATAGTTAAATAAATAAATGAGTTGTTTTGGAGGGAGGGGGGATTTGAATTTGAATTTTGGGAAAAAAATATTTTAGGGGAAAAATATGTTTTGTGATATTAGATCTGGGCCTTTGATTTTGGGGGGATTGAAGGAGAGCCACTTGATAGCTTTCTTTGTGTTTTATTATATAGATAAGGGTAAAAGGGATATGAGCAACTTGCTCATTTAGTAAATGAGCAATTGATTATGTGGCATGCATGTGATACATTGGACAACTAACCTTTTTAAGGCTTTTCCAATCACATGCATGCCACATCATCAATTGCTTATTTACTAAATGAGCAAGTTGCTCATACCCCTTTGTCCCTATAGATAAATGTTTTTGTTTGTTAGATATCATGTTTTTGTTTGTTAGATAGGCATACATATCATGTTTTTGTTTGTTAGAAAATCTCAAGTATAGAATTTGGTAATAATTAAGCGATGGAACAACCACCAACCACTTCATGATTTTATAGATGGAACTGAGATACATTGTGTGAAGTAATGCATTTGATTCAGATTCATCGTGAAAGAAGAACTACAAATGTATGCCTTATTACCAATCCTCGGAAATGCATTCCCGCGAAAGAGAGAGTTATGAAATACCTCTACAGCTCAAACTGAAATAGTAGTCAATGTGACCAAAAACAAATTGTCCTCTTTTGTTTATTCTTAGAAATTTATTAGCCATTTTAATGTCTTTTTGTGTGTATGGTACAATATTCAGATGGAATACCTTGAACTGCAAGCAATATTCAACATTCACCAGCAGCAGAATAATCGCTCAACCTGAATTAACTTACAAGGTAACTTTGCAAAAATATTGCACTATACCCTACAAATATACTCTGTAAAAATATTATAAATTCAAGAAAATAGGGAAAATCTGAGTTCCTCAATTTAGTAATATTCTCATTCCACAGATCAAAAATTATTTCATTCAGGGAAATTTCTCAAGGCCAACTAGGAGAGTTGAAGTGTACCTTAAGCAATGCTGAGATTCAAAATTACCATACAGATGAGAATACAGTAAAACACAAATCAAGAAGTTAAATACTGCTCCTGAAATGGAGATGAAATAGGTGAAAATGTGTGATGGGATGGAAGAAATCGGAGTTGTTTTCTCATTCCTATGTTAAAACATGTAGTTAATGTACCAACTTGACAACATATGAGTCTAAGCTCTGCTCAAAATCACATATATTACACCTTTCGCAAATAGGTGCCAAGAAACTTTCAAAACATAGGATTTCCAGTAGACACCAAATATTGCTTCTATGATTACACAGGTAGAGGGGGAAAATCTCACTTCTTTATAACAAAATCAGCACAGGTAAAAAACAAATAACAAAATCAAGCATTCAGGTGTCATCCAAATATATTTACAATGCCCCCAACTACAAAAACATTTTTACTACTGACCAAAGACTAACGGGCAACGTCAAGCATGCTGAAACACCTCCGATGCCCACTAAAACTGGCCTAGTAAATCAACTCAATAGCCAAAACATGTATAAATCAACACAATAGGAGCTGTCAGGAGCCTACCTACTGCCCCATATTTGTACAGTAAATTTTATGCATGCCAATGATGTACATATCATGTATACATATTGAATAGATATGTGGGCAATGAAACTGCCTGATGATATTATGAACACTTCCAATGAAGGCTATTCCTACTCTATGTACACTGTGAAGCCAACTAATACAAAAATTTCAACTGCACAAGCAACGTAAAAGGATGATGGCCAAAGTATACATACTAAAGGCCAAGATTTTGTAACAGACATGTAAAAGATTTTTTCTAACAAATATAAATAGCCTCTCTACCAACTGTAGAGAACTTACCGGTGGTGGGACTTGAGATTGCTGCCTTATGAGTTGGGACATTTGCTCCTGCAGGAGTGCCACTTGTGTTAGGAATTGTGGCCTCAAATACACGTAGGCATGGGGTACTTAAAGTTGGAGAAGAAAAGGAGGAGACAAAGAAGCAAGAGAAGACAAGCAGCAAAGTAGAAGAAGTAGTCTAGAGGGTTGCGGTCGACTGACCTGGGGGTGCAGTCGACCGACCCTAAGACTGGGAGTTCTTCGAGTGTATAAGTCCAATAGAGGAGAGGACGGTCGACCGACCTAGGGGGTGCAGTCGACCGGTCAACTCTCCGGGTTGGTTCTACACATTGCAATTGACCGTCACTAAGGGTGCGGTCGATCGACAACGTCGGCTGATTATATTTGGGCTTACGAATTTAAAGGCCCAATTTCAATATTTGTGTTTATCTTTTAGGGTTTACTTGGGGGCTATATATATCGTTGTAAACGCTACGGTTTAGTTATCTTTTTGGATCTAATCTAATCTGAATAGATCAAATTTGTGAATCAAGAGGTGAGCCGTTATCATTGTTCAACTTCAAAAGAGATTGTGCCGAGTGTTTCAAAGGTGAGAGAGAGAGATTGAGAGTTGTAATCTCTTTTGTAATCTTTGTAGTTTTTTGGGAATAAGAAATATTGGTTATCTCTGCATATTGGTTGTGTTCTTGTGAGATCCATATATTGTGGTGGCTTGTTCTTGGTTCATCTAAGTCTTGGGAGTTTCTATTGCTTGTGGTGTGTTTCCGCTATTAGCACTACGAGTTGGGAGTAGATTTCTCCAACAAGTTATATCAGAGCAGTTGGTTCGAGATGGCCGATAACAAGATGAAGGTCGTGAAATTCAATGGGAGTGACTTCGCGATGTAAAAGATTCAGATGATAACGTATCTTCGTCAGAAAGATCTTGATGGTCCGTTGTCTGATGAGGAGCTGGTTGGTGTAGACAAGGATGCGAAGATCTTGGCAAAGTGGAATCATTTAGATTAGAAGGCTCTGGGATAGATTCAATTGGGGCTGAGTACGAAGGCATTATTTTATATCTCGAAGGCAAAGACCACAGGAGGCTATGGAGATTCTTACAGATATGTATATGAAACCGTCGGCATCTAATCAAATTCTTCATCTGAAGAAATTGGTTAATATGAAGTTGAAGGAAGAGGGTTCAGTAGCAGAGCATGTGAACAATTATTGTATGGTTTACAACTAGATGGAAGCTGTAGGTTTGAAGTTTCCAGAGAGGGGGCAGTCATTGTTACTTCTATCTACTTTAACCGATAGTTATGGTACGGTAGAACAGACTATTACAGGCACTATGACAGATTCGATGACTCTACAGGATGTGGTGAGTAGAATTCTGAACGAGGAGGTGAGAAGAGTGAGAAACGGGGGATATCCATCATCATCTTCTAGAGATTCTACCATGTATTTTGTGAAGAGACGTGGGAGATCTAAGAGCAGTCGAAGAAGAAAGGATCAGAGTAGTTCATCTGAGAGTGGGTCTGATGACAGCGATAAGGAATATGGGCCCGAGTGCTGGTATTGTCACAAGAAGGGTCCATGATACGCAGTTGTAAGGCTTATATGAAGAAGAAGCAGGAGAAACCGAAGAGAGATACTCCAAAGGAAGCTCAATTGGGGCTTGTTAAGGATCTATGCTTATCAGCTCGGGAGGAGTTGGGCACTCAAGATTGGTGTATTGATTCGGGATCTTCTTTTTATTGCACTCCGAGGAGAGAGTGTTTGATGAATACGATGAGGGTTCTTTTGGAGTTGTGATCGTGGGGAATGGTCACCGGTGCCCTGTACATGGGGTTGGTACTGTTCGCGTGAACACCATTGATGATCAAAGTGTTATCTTGCGGGAGACAAGGCATGTTTGTAGCGCCCCGAATTTTCAATATAATATCTTAGAAATACGTGGCACAATTCTCAGCATCAACTTCAATGTAATTGTAAACATAGCAGCCAAATACAGGGAAAATTAAAACTTTTATTACATCAATTGTTTACAAAGCACAGCGGAATACAAAACACCTTGAATTACAAATTTCTTTCTTTACAACACTTTCTTTTATAAATTTTACACAAAAGCTCTATTACATCAATTTATCTCAAACATCCAAACCTCCAAGCTCTAAGCAACAACCTATAACACATGAGGCTAGAGATGATCCCTAACCCCCAAAACTAAAGGGGTCAACTAAACAGTGTGAGTGACATAAACAAGCAATATAAGTAAAGCATAGATTTACCAACAACAGAACATAACAAGTGTAGATGAAATTAGAGAAATCACGAAATGCGAAAAACCATACAAGTGAAACTAGACTAAGTGTTAAGTGTAGAAAACAGAAAAGCACATGCATAAAACCAAGTCAAGAAACACAATTCTATATGCTGACTCTCTAATGCGTACTTATCGGAGTCTATGCATCCCATTCTACATAGGTCCGGTGCAAGCCCTTAACGTCTCCACATTATAGGGTTCAATCCCCGCTATGCAACTAATCCTATCACGATGACTACTACGAGATAAAGATAAACTATGAGTATTAGCCCATGCCCCGATAATTCCGGAGGTCATTCTCTATCCACAGATAATTTCGGAGACTATTTCACTCACACCTGGGAATCTTCGAGAATACCCCACACCGCAAGCAATGGCACCTTATCACACGAATACCACATGTGCGTCGCCTCGACTCCGATAATTCCGGAGACCAATCCCACACCACAGGTAATTCTGAAGACTATTTCACTCACACCTGGATAATTCCGGGGATTGTCTCACACCGCAAGCCATACTGAGGTCCATAATCCATATTCTTGTTCATCATATCACCACTAGTGCCTGTCCTTATCATTCAGATTATTTAATTACTTAACGAATCTCCTAGAGTTGGTGTACCCTACCGGACTTAACTCAAACAACTAATCAACTAAAATGCCTCAACAGGCCCAAACATAAACAACTCAACTGCCGGTATACTAGGGTCACACACACCCTCTAGAGACTCAAACTCAAATATCCAAACCAACTTTCCAACATAAATTGCTCAACTTAACATTCTTGAAAACATATGTTCAATAGAAGATAAGGTGTAAAATAATAAGTTATAGATTAAAACATTTGGAGAATAAATCATTTGAAAGGACATTCAGAAATATAAAGGTACATCAGTATCAGTCGACTAATAACAAGCGTAAGTCGACTGTCCAGAAAGAGAATTCTATGGTTTTAAGAAAATAAACTAAGTATTATAAGTTGACTTGTAAAAGTCATAAGTCGACTTACCAGAGAGAAATTCCAGAAATCTTTAAGAAAATATTCTAAGTGTTATAAGTTGACTTGTAAAAGTCATAAGTCGACTTACCAGAGAGAAATTCCAGAAATCTTTAAGAAAATATTCTAAGTGTTATAAGTTGACTTGTAAAAGTCATAAGTCGACTTACCAGAGAGAAATTCCAGAAATCTTCAAGAAAATATTCTAAGTGTTATAAGTCGACTTGTAAAAGTCATAAGTCGACTTACCAGAGAGAAACTCCAATACAACTAAAGAATATAGCAGCCGGATCGTATCAGTCGACTGAAAGGTCATGCCAGTCGACTGTCGGCCTACAGACTGTATAGTTTTGGTTGTGCACAATTCAACCGATACATAGTTTTACTTCATGAAAACGATTTCTACGAAAAACATATTTCGTATATGATCAAATATAACTGGTAGGACTTATAATAGTCCACAAAACTAAATCAAACTACTTGAATTTATAAAAATAGAGATCTTGTCGATTTCCTTCAATCAAACATGAAGTTGTGCATATCATCAAAATAGAGTTTTCTTAAAATTTTATTGATCACTGAAATAGTTCGTATTCAGGTCCAAACCCTTAAAATATCAAAATCTCAAAGAATCCCCAATTTGGGTGTACTTCCTCGATCAATTAATTCCTCAAATTTCAATTCTCAAGACACGATCTCTTGATTTATAACTCTTCCATTCAATTTTCTCAAAAATCTGAATTTCTACCACAACTCATAACCATAATCAAATTTGTAATCACATACTACTAGGGTTTCACAAGATCCAATTTTTCATCCAATCCATAATATGCATAATCAAGTTCAACCCTAAACATGCTTTTTAGCAATACAATTTAATATCCCAGATCCAATAAACATTCATAGATCAAACAATCAAATTGTACCAAATCACATACATAAACAAATCAACAAAACAATACATGCAAAATACACAAAACAAACAAACATGTCACTCACCTTGTTGAAGAGATCCAATCGAATTAATGAAGTATAAGAAAAAGCCCTCTTTTGTAAAATCCAAGATTACTCCTTTGAATCTCCAAGAAAATAAAAATAATAAAACCTTTGTGTTGTACAGAGAAAGACGGCTGCACTCCACTTTTATATAGGCCGGAATTGAAGGATTAGGGTTTCAAACACATTTGCAAAATAATCCTTTAACAAATTATTACTTTACATATATAAACCTTTCTTTATAAAATAAGTTAAATAAATTAAAACCAAATCAAATCTTTTTACCAATGAGTTTTCCAGCAATCCAGCACAGCCCAGAAATAAAGAAAAATTCGGATTTGTACTCAGGGTGGTAATTTTGCACAAAAGTCATTCTTTTTTGTAATATTTACAAATACATCATAAAGTATTAGTAAAAATCCAGAAAATTCAGAAATAATATCTACTAATAAATATTAGATTTTCCAATTAAAATATCTGACTTTTACCTTCCAAGAAAACATTTGCACCAGATCCAACATAAATTCCATATTTGCAAAAACACCATATTTGTTTAAATCTTTACCAAATCAACTCTAAATAAAATTTAAATATATTTTAAATTTCAATGATAACCATGGGAAGCCCAAAAATTAGTAAAAACTAATTTTCATTATTTATTTGAGATCAAAATAGCTTTTTACATAAAAGCCCCTCTCTTTCGAGGTATTTATAAAAATAGTTTCTTTATTCAGAAAAATCCAAAAATTTAGTATAGACTCAATTATAATTATGAGAATTTATTAAAAATATAAAATTGGATATTTACACCAAAAATATTTGCACGTGTTTTGCACGTGTAAAATTGACAAATTTGTAAAAATAGTCAAATTAATTCAAATAAATCTAAAAATTAAAATATCATAAATAAATAAGGAAAAATCAATTATTAACCATAACATTTTAAGAATTAAAAATTCATAACTTTGCACGTGTGTTGCACGTGCAAAATTGCAATTTCAAGAAAATAGTCAAAATAGTCAAATTTACAAATTTAATATTAATTACTATTGCAAAATAAATTATTTTATTTTGCAGGGTATTACAATGTTCTAGACTTGAAAGAAAATCTTATCTCAATTGGAAGGCTAGACAAAGAGGGGTTGTCTACTACAGTTGATAGTGGGGAGTGGTGTATAGCTGCAGGTTCAAGGGTGATTGCAAAAGGGAAGCATGAGGGAACGCAGTATTTGCTTAGAGACGTGAAGGGCATTTCTCCTGTAGTTGAATCTCAGCCGGAATCGAGTAGTAGGTTGTGTGAGGTACAACCGAGTTCTTTCAGTTGTGGTGGGGAGGTTACTAATTTAGTGGGAGCAGCTGACCATGGAAGTGATCCTAGTGGGCAAGACGTTGCTGTGGTGAGGATACTTTGCGAATTGGCAGTTGAAGCTTCAAGTTGCTCTTGTGAGTTAGAGAGCACTGGTATCGATATGCGGGGTGATATCGATGAGGGTAACCAAATTGGGATTGTAGGGGTTGAATAGTCTGCGGAGTTTGTGGAGGTATTGTCCACGGAGGTTTCTAGTACAAAGGGTGCATTGAGAGGCTTTGAACCATGTCCGGTGTTGATGGATATCTTGTGAGTTGGGGAGTCTCATAATACGGAATCCGACACGGGAGATTGTTTCTCCGGTATTCGTGCTCTATGCGATTGGTGGAGCACATTCTTCATGAGGCGATGAGGGGTGGTTGGTGCACTCCACGTGGTGGAATGGTAGAGGTGCTCTTCATGAGAGTGGGAAGTACTTGGGTCTTCAATGAAAGTGGGAGATGGCAGAGATAATGCGAGAAAAGATTGCAATAACTTTGAAGCATGGTGTATTTGGTCCAAGTGGAAGATTGTTAGGAATTATGGCCTCAAATACATGTAGGCACGGGGTACTTGAAGTTGGAGAAGAAGAGGAGGAGACAAAGAAGCAAGAGAAGACAAGCAGCGAAGTAAAAGAAGTAGTCTGGAGGGTTGCGATCGACTGACCTGGGGGTGCAGTCGACCGACCATAGACTGAGAGTTCTTCGAGTGTATAAGTCCAACAGAGGAGAGGACGGTCGACCGACCTAGGGGGTGCAGTTGACCGGTCAGATCTCTGGGTTGGTTTACACGTTGCAGTCGACCGTCACTAGGGGTGCAGTCGACTGACAACGTCGGCTGATTGTTTTTGGGCTTACGAGTTTAAAAGCCCAATTGCTATATTTGTGTTTATCTTTTAGGGTTTAATTGGGGACTATATATATGGCTGTAAATTCTAGGGTTTAGTTATCTTTTTGGATCTAATCTAATCTGAATAGATCAAATTTGTGAATCAGGAGATGAGCCTTTATCATTGTTCAACTTCAAGAGAGATTGTGCCGAGTGTTTCAAAGGTGAGAGAGAGATTGAGAGTTGTAATCTCTTTTGTAATCTTTGTATTTCTTTGGGAATAAGAAGTATTGGTTATCTCTACATATTGGTTGTGTTCTTGTGAGATCCATATATTGTGGTGGCTTGTTCTTGGTTCATCTAAGTCTTGAGAGTTTCTATTGCTTGTGGTGTGTTTCGCTATTAGCACTACGAGTTGGGAGTAGATTTCTCCGACAACTTGTGCCTTCATTTCTATCATCTCCTCGTCCTGAGTACCACTAGAAGTAGTTGCATGCCGGCCGAATAATCGAGAAGGGGTTGGTCCTAGCCCCATACTACGTACACGACCATGCCTCTATTTTCCCCTCACTGCAGTCAAGGCAAGGCGCTGTGGGTTAATGGGTCGGTGGAAGCCGCCATATTGTCAAAGTCAAAAGCGGAAGAGATTTCATCATGCTTCTTTCTAGCGTTAGTCTGTAAAAGGATGGGAATTAACAAAATACAGGACATTTAATCAATTTGGACATGATTTTGTCAAAAGCAAAGAATCATTATAAAAATTACCACAATCAGCTCTGCCGCAGGGGTCACAAACGTTCCATCTTTGGACCTATGGGTGGCGTCGGAAAAATCTATATCGCCGAACTCCATAGGACCCATTTCTTCTTCCTATATATAAGTAAGATGACTTTATTATAAACAAATAACTGTAAGCCAAAACTGTTCAATTTGATTATTTGATTGCGCTTACCATTTCTTCTCGGACGAGAGCAAAGCTCTGTGTACCAATGGTGTGCAACACAAGCTGCTTTGAATGACTAGCAACACCGACCTCTGCCTTTTTCTGTACATTCCACAATGATTATAGGAAAAATTAAATTAGAGCAGCCATACAACCAAAAAGTCATTAAATGTTGATTAGAAATGTAAATACCTGCCCAACCGCTGAACTCCAGTAGTGAACAAGGAATTGCCAATCCGAAGGCTCCACCTCGGGTGGCACAACCCTTGCATTATCCGCATCGGACCGGATTTTGTCATAATACTTTGCCTTCAAATCACTCTTGTAGTCTCTCCACTTTTTCGACAATGACTTTTCAACTCAAGAATTAAGTGAGTCCGGAAAAGAGAAGTATTGCTGCGAAATTTGAGAAGTTTAACAAAATGATAACTGAATTGCATAAACCAACTAGCATTCATTTAATTTTTTTAAATGAGGAATACCTGGAATGTTGTAATCGCACTTGCCTTTGTCGTAGTGGGCACCTTCGACCAACTCTCGTATGACAACGGGATTATCCGAGAGTTCCTTGCAATTACACCAATAAACGACGTGAATTTACTTGCATTATCTCCTACCGGCTATCCGACAGTGTTTCCCTCCACAACAATTCGTTCATCGTTCTTCAGTTTCCATACATCTGCCATCTTTGTTCGCTCTCTATGTTTTTTAATAGTGGGCGTGCTTCCCTCTCCTTCCTCAGTTTGATTGCCACTATCTTGTAATGGCTGCTCCTCGCCTTGCACTTCGTTGCCTTCAACTATGTTGATCATTTTTGCTCGCCTCGGCATCTTGTACCTGTCACAGAATCAATAAATTCTTTAGAGGAGCAAAATTAAAACAAACTATTACATTAAATAAGCTTCTAATCTTATTCTATTTAAAGAGAATTACAGGAAATAACTTGAGAACATAAGTAAAGAATTTTTTTTTTTTAAACTTAGCAGAACAGACAACTGAAAGGATTTGTCTGTTCAAATCTTTATTACTGGAAAAGTATACTTGTAGGAATTCCTTTCTAACAGCTATAAGCCTAATATAATGTGAGACTACAAGCTTGAGTTTAGGAGATATACATCTGACAAAGTATCTACAATAGTTGATAATCTAATGATTATATAGCTAACAAATGAAAGTCGTGTTTTAAGCAAAAGCCAACAAATCAAGGCCAACAGACAACTGACATTGAGACCTTAGTAGAACATGCTAGACAACTGACAACTGACATTGAGACCTTAGTAGAACAGAACTGCTTATATATATTGTTTGCATGCAAAGTGATGGCAAAGAAGAGCTCATACATAATCTTGTGTCTCAAATCTTAATTAAAACTAAAGTCAGCATTCCAAAATGTCCACATGAGCACTTAATGGTTTGATTAGAGCTATAAAAATATTTAGTAAGTCTTACATGGTCCCGCAAGTTGTATCACTTCTTTATTAATTATATAAGTTTTCACATAGGAAAAATGCTGCCAAATATTTATGTTGATGTGTTGCAATTGACACTGTCTTTTATGGTATGTATATTAAAACTAGGAAGGCTATGCAACTGCAATCAGGAATGAATGGCTTATCTAGGGCTTGAAATGATAGAATGCCAACAAGGAGAAGAATGCCAACAATTCAGAGAGAAGATCAGTTGATATATAATCTACGAAATTATAACTAAAGAAATGCTCTTCCTTATATTGTATATGGTCAACATGGAGAAAATTGTTCCTGCTCTGTTGCATTAGTATAAACGCAGTGTATGGAATCACTTGACAAGGTAAAACATGCACGTTGCTAAAAGCTTGAAAAAATTTACAGATCACTTACCATTCAAACACAATACTAAAATCAACAAGTGGCATATATTATCAATAAAATGCAACCAGACAGTCTTAGATTTTCATAAACCTTAAACCCCAGCTTGTGTTATCTAAATTTTCCTACACTAAGTGGAAAAAGCATAAAAGGAAATATCTTTGATTTGCTATAGAAAATTTTGATAAACTATAGGGAAAACATGTATCCATAGCTAAACAAAACACATCAACATACAACCCATATAAGACACAACAAAAAGACTAGGTTGATTTTGTATTACTGTGAACCAAACATGAAATACGTAATCATAAGTTTTTTGAAAAAAAATGTATAGAAATGCTTTTCGAGTCCCAAAAGTGCATCTTCTCCCTAGATAATATCAAAAGAGCCTCAGATTGATTATAGATTAGCCTCCATGAAGCAGAAACACTACTCTTGTGAAATTGTTTCATGTAGCCATGACATTACTAATTTAATATAAGAATTTTAAATTATCATGTACGACGGTCTCATCTCGCATCCTTTTGTATTTCCATGTCCACATACATTCTCTCTCTTAGCATCCTATCGAGCACTATAGATCTTAAGCCAATGGGCTACAACCGTCTCTAGGAGTGTATTTGCAACTTGTTTACCAACATTATTAAACAGCGAACATAATCAACAAATAATGGCTATGGCAAGTAAGAATCCTCTTCCCATGTCTACATCCATTCTCTTCATCTTTCTTAGCATCCTCTCGAGCACTATAAGTCTCGAGTCATTGGGCTTTAACCCTATCCTTGGGAGATGCATTTGCAACTTGTTTGTTCCAAATTATTAAATAGTGAAAGCTATCAATAGAAAGTGGTAAGTGTCTCCGGTTTTCAAGCAACACAATATACACACATACCTCTTCTTTATTTTGTTCATGGCTACTTATTAGTAAAACAACATACTTAGCACAATAATAACACTAATATTTTGCACATGATAAACAATTCAAACCAACAACAAGAATAAAGCATTATACCACACTCAATGACGGAAATTGTTGATGGTGGTGGGATGGGGGAGGACTTAGGCCGGCGACGACAGAGCCTACGGAGACGGTGACATTTCGAAAAGTCAACAGGATCGGGAGTTTTGGGGAGGGGGGAGAGAGAAAGTGTGTGTGTGTGTGAACAAGCCAAAGAAGGGGGGAGGATGATGGAACCCACTCCAATGGCGAAGGAGTTGACAAGAAAATCGACGAAGGGAGGGAGGACCAACGGCGGCAGTGCGCGCGAAAATATTAGGGTTGGTAGTATATCCAAAAAAGCGAGCGAAATGTTAGGGTTCACGGCGGAATTGAGGATTTATCTCAGTACATTCACCGGCATTTATTATTTAAAACACCGGTGAATTGGAGAGGATCTGTGGGGATATTATCGCTTTCTATTCCCCGGCATTTTTTTAAAAAAATGCCGGCGAATATAATACTTCCCCGGCATTTTTTTAAAAAAATGCCGGCGAATATAATACTTCCCCGACATTTTGTATAAAATGCCGGCATATAACCATATAAGATTACGCCCCATTCCTGGTCTTATCCTACCCCGACGCAATTAGTCAAATGCCGGGGTATATACGCCGGTGTAGTTTGCAAATGTTGTAGTGTTGAAAACAGTTGCACAAAACTAATCTGTACATGCAAAGACATGCTTTCTCCTCCTCATGCATACATCAGGATTAGTGAATATTGTTAAGTGCTCGATATGGTTTACTTGAAGTTCGTTGAAGCAAATCTAAACAAATTCAGTTATACTACACTACAACTAGGACATGTATCATGTGTATTACTGCTATTTTTTTTTTTTGAAGAAAAAGATGGAATATGGCCACTCTGTTTCATTAATAAGAAATTAACCAAATAAACCCAGCGTACTGGGCCAAATTACATACTACAAAAAGAAAAATAGAACATGTAGCGACATGACCAGTACAAACAACCAGAGCTCACTCCAACACCCTTATAGGGTGGGCCAACAACCGGCCATGGCTTGTCCCCGACCTCCACCAATATTGTACTAGACCCCATCTTAGGCCCAGTCACAAAACAAGGACCAACTAATTGTATGTATATCAAATAAGCTTCGTGCACCGCCTCTACGGCATGCGCACACCCACCTGAAGCGAATCACGTGGGATTTAGATATTCGCAGCTCTCATCCTTCTCCTCCCCAACTCCCCCTAACTCACCAACACACTCTCACACTCAGTCCAATCAAAGTCACAACCAAAAATAGAGCCGTGGATAGGATACCTTGACCTCTCTCAAGCTTTAACTATCCCAAGCGATTTCTCACCAAACAAAATTTCCACTAACCCTAACCACGGACATAGTCAAGGAAAGAGCCATGAAGAGGGTACCTTCGCCTCTCTCACGCTTTTGTCCTCTCAAGTGATTTCTCATAAACACAAAAATACACCTGCATAGAGTAGTGAAGCAACATCTTAACTCTCTCACTCTCTTTCTCACTCAAAAACCTGAAACAAATTACAACTAACTGAAGCATCACCTTCCCCTCTCGCCCCTGCGGGTAGTGGACATTGTAGATTTCAGGTTCAATGATGAGGGCATAGTGGCGGTGCTGTTACGAAGCCTGTGGCAATTGGTTAAAGGTTGTCGAATTCAGGGCTCACACACGGACAGCCAAAATCACAAACAACTCCAACTCTACATTCCACTCAGCGCACCTCATGGGGGGCCCCCGTCTGTGGGCCTAAGCCCCACAACTATGTTGCAACAAGTGAGCACACCTCATAGGGGGACCTCGTCATCAGGCCCAAGCCCTACAACCGTGCTGCACATCATACTTCACACCAAATCAAGACCATAGCCGTGGCTCCACCACAAAGGAGGCATGAGAGAGGATGCCTGGGGCCATCACAACGTTGGGCGGCGTGGCTGGGGAGTAGCACGGCGTTGGGTGGAGACGACCCCTAGCCGCGGGTTCCACCAGTAAGGAGCTCGCCAGTGCCACCTCGGTCGACTAGGGGAGGTGGGTGAGTGGGTGCAGAATCGTGCGAGTAGGGAGGGACGACCGGGTTAGGGGGGGATGGCGAGCTTCCCCGTCGACGAAACCCCACACATCTCGTCGACGAAACCCCCGAATTAGACCCAGACTCCCATCGATGAAACAGACCTCGTCGCAGCCCTCTCCTTCACTGCCGGCTCAGCCTAAGGCGATGTCGAAGTTGCGGCGGGGGGGGGGGGGGAGGGGGATCTTTGTTGGAGAGTAGGGGGTAGTGGAGGAGGGAGAAGGGTGTCCGGGGAGGGGGCGGCGAAAACCTAGTTGCCACCCCCTCCAACTCAGATCTAGATCTAGGGTTTTCTTTTTTGGGTTTTTTTGGGGAGAGCTTCTCTCTTAAGAAAATCTAGAGAGAGAAACTCAGTCAAGTTTTTATGTGTATTAGTACTATTAACACCTAGTCATACTTTTGATTTAATGAACACATTTTTTATTTTATGCTATTGTTTGGAGTCCCTAGCCCTCATCCTTATTATCAGAAAATGTATATATATATACTGTTTGGTTTCAATGTCAATCTGTTCGCACACTAAATTTGAATCAAAATTCCAGTGGGTGACTTTGGCGCATCCAAAACACCTCCCTGCATGATCTTCCTAAAATTGGTTTATATTTTTTATCGATGCTGCATATAGTTGGAGATTAGATCTTTAAATCATATCTTGAATTGTATGAAATAGCTCATCTTTTTCTTTAAATAATATCTTGAATTGTATGAAATAGCTCATCTTTTTCAAGCAAGCTTTTGAAATTTGGATAAATTTAGTATGTTTTTTTTAGAGAAAGGTGACTGCATCACCGCTTTATTAACAAATAATTAACAAAACAAGTACTACAAATAACTCCATCTATCTATTCCCATACAGAACAACGGGAAAAAATTATATAGCAAACCTACAACAATAACTAGTTCCTCCCTAACTAAACTTGTAGATAAATGCACCTGCAATATGTTATCCTACCTATCAGATGAGGTGCGAGCTCGCGCCCATCACACCACAATTGTAATTTAAATTTTAAATAAAATCTAGTTTAAAATTCAAATTACAATAGAATATTCTCCCCTCACTCCCCAACTAGAATTTGAATTTCAAAAGTATAAATTGAAATTCAAAATTCAAGAAATCTCCCCCTCCACACTCCCAATTCAAATTTGAATTTTGAAACCCTAAATCAAAATTCAAAATTTGAATTTCAAATCCTGCCTCCTCTTTCTCTACTCCGGCATCCACCCGGTCGTCGTCGAACTCCTGCTCACCTCCACTCCTCCCGGTGCTCCCGTCGCTCCATCCCTTCCACCTTGTCGCCATCAATTGATGGCAACCACCCAAGCATACCGAAATCCCCTTTGTAAGCCCCGCCGCCAGCGCCGGTGATGTCTATCTTGACATCACCGGGACAAGACCCCCTGAGACAGCAACGCTCTCTGCACCCTCCACTGAGCCAAGCCCAACTCCTTTCCTCATTGAGCCAAACACTAATTGGAATCTCAACGAGCGAAAGCACAAATCCTCCGACAAGTCACGGTCTCGCACCACTCCAGTGAGCCATAAGTGGAGCCTCTTTGTGCACAACCCCGTCGATACAAGCTCCTAGGAGGGTCACTTCCGACCCTCCGAGAACCCACTCTGGCAGGTCTTCTCCTCTCCGAGAACCCTCACACCAAACGACCTGATGACCTGTCATCGGCCCTGTTCTCCTCCCCCACAAGTCTCCTCCGCTCCAAGCAGCGCTGCTCCCGCCATCGACCTAGCCCTCTTGAAGCGGACCATCTCCGCAGAACCGTCTGTTCCACATTGTGCCAAATCAACACAACCGACAACCACATCGGCCCAGTCGACAACCAGACCACACCACAATGCCTACGAGATGGTGGTTGAGAAAAGGGGAGGGGGCTGAGGAGGATGAGGGACTCCTCCCCCCCTCCCCGATCAGGCTTCCGATTCTATATCTCTTTTCTTTTTTTAGGTTTTGGGGTGAAGATTCTCTCTCTAGAATATCTACAGAGACAAACTTTTTTTTGTTATAAGAGACATAAATTTATTATGTTATGAACTAGTGGTGTTGAGTTTAATGCGGAATAAGTCAATTTGATATGCAAATAAAAGAAACTAATCAAAGAAATGAGAACAAACAAATCAACCAAGCACACAACAACACAAAAGATATTTTCGAGGTTCACCCAATGCAATGACTACTTCCTCGCCAGAGGCACTCCTACGATTTTTACTAGAATAATGAAAAGAACATGTTACAATCATTCTAGTTCTCACCACCACGGTGTAGAGTTTTTATTTTCTTCTTCTCTAAAAAACGACTGCTAGATCTCTCTTTCTCACTTGGAATTGTCACTGCTTAACCCTAACAATCATACATCATACATATATATATTATTATAAAATATTAGATCTTAACCGTAGATTAAACAGCGCCCCACGGTCGACTGCAAAAAGTGACGGTCGACTGTCACTTAACCCGAGCAAGTCAGAGGGCTTGACAGTCGACCGCCACTTCTTGGCAGTCCACTGCCACTTCTTGGCGGTCGACTGCACAACTCTCTGGATGAGAGTTGCAGCATGTCAGTCAACTGCCAATGTGCAATCAACTGTACTACATGTATCAGTTGTTGTGCATGCACTTGCTTGATGTGATGCTTGCTCCTTGTTGCTGTGTTTCTCCGATCTTCTTCAAACCCATTGTATCGTGTATTGGATCCATAAATCCCAACAAGTGATTCCTAGTATTTCTTTTTCCCCGAAATATACATACTCATAGAAAATAAAAGATACGGTTAGTCCGGCTTAACCCTAAGAT